>WEIV01030466.1:85888-134671 GCA_013390005.1 Calyptomena viridis
CTCGCTCGGCGTGTGGGGGAGGCCGGACCGCCGGCCAAGGCGGACGTGAGAGCTCCGCGGGGCGGGTCGATAGCGCAGCCCGGCCGTGGGCACGGTGTGCCGGTGTGCCGGTGTGGCAGCGGCTCGGGGGGGGCACGGGCCCTGCGGGGCCGTCCTGTACCGGGTCTCCCTCCGCAGCTCCCCGAGAGCGGCACCGAATCCCGGGCGTGTGGGTCTCCTCTGCCAGGTAACTGGTGATAGCACAAGAGGAGGCGGCCTCAAGTTTCCGCAGGGAAGGTTTAGGATTAACTAAAATTTCTTCACCGAAAGGATTGTCAAGAACAGGCAGCCCAGGGCAGTGGTGGAGTCACCATCCCTGGCGGGACGTAAACGACATGCAAGTGTTCACTTAGGGCCGTGATTTAGTGGTGGATTTGGCAGTGCTGGGGCAATGGTTGGGCTTGATCTTAACCTACAGGACTCTATGATTTTCAAAGAGGAACCATTTTTATCTTGGTGGAGGAACCTTAATACATCTTTTGTATTTGCCAGAGTAGTCAGAAACTCCTCCCCTCCCTCTTTAAATGACTTCTTTTTTGTTGCTGCATGGATATTTCTCCAGCACATGATGTGATAGGGGAGGAACTGAAAGGTTAAAGACTTCACTCTGATAATTCTGTCTATTGGACTGGATCACATAATGTAGTTTTAGAAGTTACTGGGCCTCAGCTTGAACTCAGTTGTGATGTGCTCATGGAAGGAACAATAACAGCCTGGAAGAGACAAGTAAAACCTATCAGACACCATATTGTATTCCAAGTATTTTAATATGGTATCTTTTAGGACTGCGTCTGCTTTAATTTTTTAATCCTAATGATGTAATGACTTCTAAAAGTCACTATACCTTCTCAGAACAGCAGTCTGTGTTTCCTGTGTAACTCTCAGTTCCAGTGTCACTTGTTTTCACAAGTGCATCCTCTCAGTTACCAGTTCAGCATGATTTGAGAAATTGTCACTACTCTCTTTCCCTCTTTATTAGCCCGAGTAGCACCAGTCACTCTTACAGACCTTTACAATGGTCAACTCACCAACTGATTTTTCTCATGACCTTCAGTGTGAAGGTTCTCTGTCTACATTAAGCAAAGGAGGCACTACAGAAAGCACAGCACAGTGTTGTGAGAGACTGGAGTTGGGGGGTGAGCACAAGGAGGCAGCAAGTTAACTTTTATGTACTCACAGGGAATGTCAAATAATGGGTAGAATTATAAGCAGTTAGCATGAGGATTTCTTTTGGCAGTGATGCTTTTTGTTAGTGATGTAAAAATGCAAACCACCTGTATCTGTGGTGGACTCTGAGTCACACTGCTGAGGAGATAGAAATGCCAGCTCTGCTCCAGTGGTGAGGGGTAAGGTATGATAAATTCTGTACAAAGAACAAGCCTTTTCTTGTTATTTTGTTTATAACAAAATAAACTGGAAGGGAAATATTTATCAAAGACTTAGTGAAGATTATGTCATGTATTGTGATGAATCAGTGACAATGACAGTTACTCTCTGTCCCACCCACAAGCTTTGCACAGGGTTATTGTTCATCTCCACAGGCACGGATTTTCTTTAAGACTGAGGAAAAATGTCCCCCAGCTTCCATAAAGTGGCACTATTTTATCTGGCAGTAGCACTTGGGAATTGTAGAGATTTTGTGCATTCACTTTTGGGTCTATTAAATTACATTGTTTGCATTATTTGAAACTGATTTCTGAATTAAACATAAAGCTTTAAAATACACTAATTTGAGCAAAAGCTGTATTAAATCTCACTGTAGTTTTTCTTGTTTCTTTTTTTTTCTTTTTCCTCTTTTCTTGTCAGTTTTCAAAGCCTAATGAGAATAGTGCTGATTACCCTGAAATGGCTAAGGAAGCAGGTAATTTAGTAATAAAACATTTTGTTCGATTGCTGATGCTTATTTTAAGTCTTACCATTAATGTTTTTATTATACATATAAAGGAACAACTGCTGTTCAGTAAATAGAAACATATCAAAAGCAGATCTAAAACTAATAAAGAAAAGAACACTTTCACAAAATCCAGAACTGACTTGTCCAACTCACTGCCTCCAGTGCTGAAGTCAGAAGGATGGCTTAAAATTGGACTGGACACTTTAAATTATTTAATACTTACCTATATTATTCAAAGCATACTTTCACTGGGACGAACAACCTTTGTGCATGAACACAAAATTGGTTGTGTGAAATTTTCTGATAAAGGAGCTTGTTCAGAACTCAAAATGCTGTGAAGTTGTCCTTATGAGTACTAAGGTACAAGACTATATTAACCATTTGCACCATATAATAAAGAATTTGTACAACTCCCTTGTTTGTGAATGCAGGAGTCATACCTACTGCTGTAGGTATTGTTATGGTTGTGAGAGCTGCCTTTTCTTTTTCCTCTTCAAATATTAAACTTTTTTTTTTCAACTTTTGAACTTTTTTTAGGCCAGGCAGCTTTAGCTGATGCTGGGATTCCTTATTCAGCAGTAAAGCAGGCGTGTGTGGGTTATGTTTATGGTGAGTAATGTCATTTGATTGGGATGTGACATCTGTGGGGATAAAAGTTAGCCTTGTCTGTGTGGATAAACTGGGAGGGAATTGTATCCATAAGTTTTCCATTAGGGGAAATCTATTTCCATTCCAAAGAGAGTTTTTCATATCCTTTCTTCCTGGTTGTCTGTGTATTATGGCAACTGGAGTAGGATCAGTCAGCTGTGACACCTGGAGCAGCTGCCAAGACACATCTCTAAGACCTTTCTGTCAGTTCTCTCACCTCCCTTTCCTTCATGGCTTGTTATCACAGAGGCAGGACAAGCTTCTGTCTTTAAAATCTGATGAGTTTCCCCTTGTTTCTGAGGTTCTTTACTGTGGGTACCGGAGTGACGCACTCGGGGTGACAGTTCAGAGGTTCAGGTTTGCAGTGAAGTTGCACAGACATTTGTGAGTGAAGCTGGAGTTTGTACCTTATTTTAAGGCTGTGTTTCTCCCAAAGGGGACTCAACCTGTGGACAGAGGGCCATCTATCATGGTTTGGGGCTAACTGGCATTCCCATCATTAATGTTAACAACAACTGTGCCACTGGATCCACTGCTCTGTTCATGGCCAGACAATTAGTAGAAGGAGGTGAGTTGTTTTGCTCTGGGGTTGGGTCATACATATTCTTTACTTTGATAAAAGGGAAAGGAGAGAAGGATCTGCTAAAAATCTTTGGTTTTTAATTTTTTTTTTTTTACTTGAAGTTAACACAAGTGTTTGACTAACACATTTTTTGTAAGGGAGGGGAAGAGCAAGGTTTGTGACAAGAGTATGCTTTGAACTGATAGATGGATGTTTCCTTCTGATTCTGCAGTTCCTTTGTGGACTCTGATACTTTCTTGCTCAAATGCTGGTGTTTCTGGAATGAAAACTTTAGTAACACTGTGTATGAATATTCTAGTCTTTGTAGCAGAGACATAAGTGCTTGCTTGTCTAAGATAATTGCTGTCCAACAGTTAAAATATCCCAAGTCCTGTAGTCATCTCTTATTCTTGAGTATCAATATGTTTGTATCAAATGCCATTCCCACCTTAATCTGACTCTTTCCCAAATGAAGCAAGGAGGAAGGGCAGCTGGTAAGGGTTTGTGTACATAGTTTGTAATTGAATAGTTGTTAGTACATAGTGTCATTTCTAATACATTGTACTTTAAATAGGCACAAATTTTATTTTAAGGTTTGGCAGACTGTGTTCTGGCACTTGGCTTTGAGAGGATGGCAAAAGGATCTCTTGCTTCAGGTGTAAGTGTCTGAAACACTTCCTATGTTTCATGTTTGTAAATGAAATACACATCCTCATTCTCTGAGACTGTCTCATTATTACAGAAAATGTATTATTCTCCATGTAGATGGTTACAAAATAAATCCTTATTTTGGTCTATGGAAACTCTTAATGAGTTTATCATTTTGATGGCAGCTGTGACATACAAATTTTGCATGAAATGTTTTAGAAATAATTTCATGTAGTATATCATGCTTCTAGTATTTTGTCAAGAATATGTTAAAGGTTCAGTTAATAGGGAGTGATGAAAACACCAGAGAGAAAACTGAAGCTTTGAGTAACTGAAGTGTCTTTCTCAAAATGACACAGCAAATCAAAGAAAGAACCTGAGTCTTCTTGATGCTCACTCAGTTGACCTATTAACACACTTTCCCAAAAACTAAGGGCTTCTTGACTCTTCCTAGTTTTTCCTGGAGAAGTGGGGGGGGTATGTTTGTATTTTGCCTTATGGCAAGCAATATTAGAGCCCATATGTCATTTAACTACAGAGCTGCCAAATTTGATAATATATGCAAAAGGTTTGGGTGAGAAATGTTCAATTTAACAAGTGATAAAAATGAGCAAGAGTTATCTTTTAACGTGCTTTATGATATTTCATCTAAGCTTCACTGAAAATACTAGTACAGTATTAATTTTATAATGTGGAACTGTATTACCTGTAGGGTTTTCAGTGAGGTCAAAAATACCCAAAGTCTGAAAAGCTGAAAAGAGTGACTGTGATAGAAGTCATATAGCAGTGACCCTTGCCATGAATCAGTGCAGTGCTTTTAATGTTAAGCATTTTCTGCTAATTTACTCTTTTTTATAGTTGGGAAATTATGAATGCTTCTAATGCTTCTAAACATGTCTTTTTAGTGCAACATACTGTCCAGAAAAAAAACTCCTGTTTGCTTGAAATCTCTGGCACTTTTGTTGTGATGTTAAAGGAAAGGAGATTATGGTTTGCTTTGTAACTATTTCTCCTCGTTTTAGTTTTCAGACAGAACTAATCCAATGGACAAACATTTGGAAATTATGATAAATAAATATGGCTTAGCAAGTGCTCCAGTAGCACCTCAGATGTTTGCAAATGCTGGCAAAGAACATATGGAGAAATATGGTATGTTAAATTGCATTTTTTCATTGTCTTCTTTTAATGAATTGATTTAAAACAATATATTTTATTTGCACTTATTTTTAAACTATTATATATAAAAATCTTAGACTCTACTATTTCACTGCAGCTGTTTTGCACTGATAGGGAAATGAACATTCAAGTTTCAGTTCTGTAATAATACATCAAATGCACTTATTTTCTGTGGTTTTGTGGAAGTGTTCAGTATCCACTGGGCTGTTCTGTTAGCTAAAACTCAACCATGCTGAGTAGTCTTATGTAATTTTGAGACCTCAGCTGAGTCCTCAGGAAAACCTTGATAACTGTGAGTCTCTCGTAAAGCAAAGATGCTTTCAAAGGTCAGATTCTTATGGCACAATATTTGAACTGTTGTGTTAGCTCTGTTTAGGTAAACAAAGTATTTCAACACAGCTTTTTTTCCCTTTCCAGGGACAAATCCAGAATACTTTGCGAAAATTGCATGGAAAAATCATAGCCATTCAACTAACAACCCGTGAGTCCTGTACTCTGCCTCTGTACTGAACATCCTTTGCTGTTAAAAAAATTCCTGCACAACCGAGGATTATTGTTAGAAATGCTTTGTGGAATATATTCTTTATTATGGAATGAGATTTTACTCAGGATTGATTCTATATCCAGTGCCTCATACAATGTAAAAACAGTTCTGTACTGCCTGGTAATGTGATGTTGGTATGTCTGCTGCTGAAACTAAGACAGCATCTCTGTTTTCCTCAGGTATTCCCAGTTCCAGAAGGAGTACACATTAGATGAAGTTCTGCATTCTCGCAAAATTTTTGATTACTTGACTGTCTTGCAGTGTTGGTAAGGAGAGGACTTTGCATTGTGAGATAAATCTTGATGTTAAGACAAATATGGTAGGACACCTATTTAAATAAGTCTGTGTATGAATTAAAACTTACCTTAAGTAAAAAAAAATTATAAATAAAACAAATATAGAATCTTTATCTTGACCAAGCACTAGAAACTTGCTCATGGTGTAATACAGTGAACTGAAATATGTTTTGTACTTTGGAGTTCTCACTTAATTCTGTATCTTTTACTCATGTGCATCCACTGCTGTTAAGTGTTAATTTTTCTTGTCAGCCTTTCCTTTATACTCTTGAAAGGTGCTTATAAAAGCTTTGATTTTTCCTAAATTGAAAAACCTTAATGATACATTTCTCTTTTGATGTCATTATTTTCAAATGTCTGGTATAAATACTACTGAAAGCCTCTAGTAAACACTGATGGAATTTATAGTTCTCGTGGCATCAGCCAAAGCAAGTGTCTTTTCTTTTGTCCTCTTTGTTTTTCCTGTTTGTATTAAAAGACAAGTCTATGGAAAACTTACATTATTAATTTAGAATACTGACATATTTTTCTTCCAATCAGCCCCACATCAAACGGTGCTGCAGCTGCAGTTTTGGCTAATGAGGAGTTTGTGAAAAGGCATAAGTTGCAGGCAAAAGCTGTGGAAATTCTAGCCCAGGTGATGGCTACTGATTATCCAAGCACATTTGAAGAAAACAGTTGTATGAAGATGGTAGGTTTACAATTCTCTGTTCCCTGGTACTCACTGGGGTGGTTTTTCTGGGATTTTTTTTTTTTTTAGTATCTGCAAGTCCTAATGATCCTGTAGGTATTTTCATGTCAGTAAGCAAACAAATTCACTTCGTGGTGAATGTAAAATTGATTTCATTTGGAATAAGCAAAGAGCATGGTTGTGGAGTGACAGTAAGGAATTTATAAACAGGCTATCAAACCCCTAGTGTTTAACAAATTATTTACAGGCTACTTTTTAAGCAGTTTGAACGACAAAAAAAATCTCTTTAATTTTTCAGTTAGTAATGAAACTTAAAACAGTTTTAATTACTACTGTGATATTGAAGCTGAAATACCCTGTTGGGTATAGACATGATTACTTGCTTAAGTAGAATGAAGGGAAATACCTGAACTGCAAAATTTGGATCTCACTGCAAATTGATTAAAATAATTGGATGTAAGTCAAACTGTTGGAATACACAATAGTTTCTGCTGCAGTCACCTCCTGAAGGTTACTTGCCCTGACAGGATATATAAAAGCACATTTAAAATTAAGTGTAGAAATAGAATTGCTAGCTGTAATGATATTTGAGTGATATTTTAACATACAATGTCTTGGGTTTGCAGGTTGGCTACGATATGACCAAAAAAGCTGCACAGAAATGTTTTGAAAACGCAGGCCTAAAGCCCACAGACGTTGATGTGATTGAGCTTCATGATTGTTTCTCAGTTAATGAGTTCATTACCTACGAAGCCCTGGGACTCTGTCCAGAAGGTAACACATCAATGGAGATCATGGTTTTATTAAAATGGAAAGCACTAAAAATACCCAAATGAAGGACTCCTGTGATCTTAGTATTACACCCCTTTTTTAGGGCTGTATACTTACCTGTGCCAAGAGTTCCTTCCATTTATGTATTTTCTTTTAAGAAGATAAAAATCAGACAAGAGTTGCCCATAGAGGGCCTTAGCAAGTCACTGATCTTCAAAACATTTTTGCTTCAGAGTTGCTGGCAAGTTGTGAATGTGCCTCCAAAGTCAACTGTGTAACAAAGCACAGTCTGTCCAGACTAGTTTAATGTCACTGAAGTGGGTGGATTCACAACAGGTTAAGTGGCAGTGGAGTTTGGTTCTGTGTGTGTAAGTCAAACCATTACGATTTTCCACCAAAGAGCTTTTTGTTTGATTTCAAGTAAGTAATGCATTGAACTGCTTGTGATCTATTTAAATTCTAGATGTATTCTTGCTTTGCATAAATTATCATCTGATATAATCTTTCTCCAGTTTGTTTTTAACTAATTTTGAGAAAATACCATATTCTGGCACTAGGTGGTATATGAAGTCTGAGCTTTCTCACTGAAACAGAGACATTCATGGAACTCCGGGAGGACTTTTGATGTGTTTGTAGGTCTTCAAATATTTGCCTTTGAATGTTTGCTTTTTACTGTCACCTTTGCTGTGTTTTTATGGTATCTGCAGCAAAAATGGTAAAGGTTTGACATTATTTAAATAGTTACATAAAGCTCTTCAGCTTCATTCCTTTAATTGATGTAGAATCCTGGTGGTATCTGACTACTAATCCTTGTGCACAGTTATGTAATAGTGCAATTCTCACAACCCTTAGTCAGGCTGAATATATGGAACTTACCTTGCACTGGTAGATTAATTAAGCATAGATTAATGAAGTGGCACACTGTGGCTTTAGGTGTGCAAGGCTAACCTGGTGTTCTTATTAGTGGCAGAAGTAAATTACCAATACAGGAGCCATGGCTTCAAAGACTTCAAAGTTAATAAGGTAGGCTAAAGGAGCTGGTACAAGAATAAAGGAATAAGAGATTGGTTAAAAGGGAGAACTGCCTGGAAAGCTGAATAACTCTAAGCATTAGTCTTATGAGTGGTTTTATTTACTGTCTTAATGCAGCCCAGGGTGCTGTTTGCCTTCTTTGTAGCACGAGCTCATGAAACTTGGTGTTCACCAGGACCTCCATGTCCTGAGGGTCACAGATTACAACTCTGAGAAAAAACACAGCTATTGCTGCAGTTTTCATGAACAAAGTAATAAATAGCTGCATTGTATTGATTGTATCATAATACTGTATATCAACAAAGCAAATTAAGCAAAACTTTTGTATCAGTGGCTTCTCTTCCACGTTACACTTTCTCCAGTGCTTTGAGCAAGTCTCATTGATGTAGTTTGGCTAATTTGTGAAATATGAGCTGTAGCATTTCCTGACATTTGGCTGACATGCAGCATCTCTGGTAAGTGACAGCAGCACTGAAAGATCACTTAGAAATAAAAAAAGAGCATTTTTCTTATGTAAGTACTGTTTTATAGGAAAAGCATGTGACCTGATTGACAGAGGAGACAACACTTATGGAGGAAAGTGGGTTATTAATCCCAGTGGTGGCTTGATTTCCAAGGGACACCCTCTTGGTGCCACAGGTATGCAAAACCACTTCATTTAGTCGTGCCTGTTGGGTGTGAGGTACAGCTCCTGAGCAAGTGCTGCCCACTTGTGCTTCTCTGTGTGATCACAAGGGCCTCATCAGCTCCAAAACTTCTCATTTCCAACTAATGGAAGTGGTAGGGCAGGTGCACCACACAGGATTGCTCAGACCTGTGTGAATTTGATCATGACACTGTTGTGGTTTATTTAATTTTTGGTGCTTTTATTTTCCTGTTGTTATTTAAAGCAAATGCAAAGCAGCTAAACTTTTAATAATTACTCAATAGTACAGCTTCTGATTCATGTAATTTAAATAACTTTTCATATGATGGCATCCATTAAATTTCAGATCTTGGAGATTTTTACTGCCTCTAAACAGCCTGTTCCATTGTTAGCTGTACTAGAAGCCATTTCTCTTAAATCTTGCATGTCAAAATATTTATGTGATGTTTACAACAGAAGCTCCCTTAGTCACCATTTCCCAGCAACATAGGTTTTCTTTTTTTATTTTCTTTAAACTGCTCTGCTTGTTTCCAAATGAGTTGACTCTTGGATAAAATGTGTTTGGATTTGTGAAGATAATTCACCTTCATTGTTTGGAAATGAGAAGTTTCAGAAAACTGGAGAAGAGGAAATCTTGTAAAACACCAAACTTTAAACAGCTGTGACAGTAAGATAGTGTGTAGTTAGTGTTGGGGGTAGGGGAAGTATTAGGAAACTTTTTGAGGAAAAAAGGGTTCCAGATAAATGGGAGTGTGGGTGTCTGTAGCAGGATGGGAATATTGCATGTCTAGGCTTGTGTTAATTTTTTACACGGTTACACAGTGACAAAAGTAGAGGCAGTTGCTGGTATTTTTGCCTCTCTACTGCCATGGGATGGGGAAGAGTCACTAAAATGCAGAAAATTGTCTCCAGCCTGTCAGCTTTATTTCCTTGGGAAGCAGCCTGGGGGCTGGCTGGTCATCAGGGGTCTTGGGACTCCTCTTAAATTTCCAAACCTTTCCAGGGCAGGCTGCAGCCCAGTGCACAGCGGGGAATTCGGTGCATAAATGCGGATTCCTTGTGTGCCGTGCCCAAAGGGCTGTGCGGTTGTCCCGGGGAAAGGAGGGGAAGGGATGGAAGGAGAAGTGTGTCAGAAATGTCCAGGGAAGGGCGGTGGAGCTGGGGAAGGGTCTGGAGCACAAGGGACAAGGAGCAGCCGAGGGAGCTGGGGAAAAGGCGGATCGGGAGGGCCCTCCTCGCTCTCCACAACTCCCTGACAGGAGGGGGAGCCGGGTGGGCACCAACACCCGAACTTCCCGGGGGCCGGAATTCCCGGCCGCGCCTCTGACGCTCGGCGGTCGATGTTTCAGGGCTGGCGCAGTGCGCGGAGCTCTGCTGGCAGCTGCGCGGCCTGGCGGGGCGGCGGCAGGTGGCGGGGGCGAAGGTGGCCCTGCAGCACAACCNGTACCGCTGCTAAAATTGTTACTGGTTTGGCTTCATGAAGAGTTGCTGCCAGCTGTGTCACACCTGGTGGTGTAAGCACTCACAAGAATTCAGGTGTCCCTTGGTTACAGCATTTGCAGTTGTAGCCTGTTTCACACTCCTGAGGGGTGTCTGCACTCTGCTGCAGTTTTGGCCTTAGGATGGACGGGAATTGAGAGAAAACACTTAAGGTTTGTATTATACTAAAATTTCGGGAGATACTTTTTATACACAGTTCCCGTTACGTTTTCACTTTCAACTTTGCTTAGCAAGGTGGAGCTGCTCTTTGTGGGACTTAAGGCTTTTAAAGGTTGGTGCCAATACTTTATATTTGCTCTGAAGACCTGAGAAAATAATAGATCATGCACTGGCCTTCCAGAAGAAGACATTCCCATCCTTCCCAACTCGTATTTCTAATGCCTGTTTTAGCTACATGTGTGCAATTCCCAGGAAGTGACAGCATAACCTGTGGAAGAGGTAATTAGAGGTTTAACTGAACTTGGAAGGGCTGCAGCAGTATTTTTTTATAAGATAGTGTGAGGAGTGATAATCCTGTCACTTCTGAAATTTCTGAGAGATTGTACCATGTGAGAAAATAGAGGAAAAATGTCTTCTCATGGATCCTCTTCAGACATGCTCACAGAACTTGGCAGTGGGTTTTGGTACAGTTTTAAATCTGAGAGGGAGAGTTTTCCAGGCAGTGCACTGTTCTCCATTGCTTTGAGCTTTGTCTTGAACTTTGCATGTAAAGATAATATTTCTCCTGAAGAAATTAAGTCTAATTTGCAACAGCTCATTGCACCCCATTCAGAATTGTTAAAATACTTTCTTAGGTACAACTCAAACCAGAGAAACCTTAGCAATACTCATTTCATCTTGCACTAGAGAAGCTGAAAACCCTTTAGTTCTCCCAGAGGCCCTGTGTGGGAGATCCCTGACACACAGAGTTGCACTAATGTATGTCAGACTTTGGAATGGAAGAGCATGATCCCCTCAGACACCCCTTGCGTAACTGATTTATGGGGTGCATTGTGTAATGAAGGGAAAGGTGGTGAAATTTCTTGTTCATGAGGATACTTTGTACTGGTTTTCTACAGCAATGTGTGTAGAATTTACCATTGATTCCAGATCTAGCCCATGGCTTTAGCAGTCACTGACAGGAATGTACATCGGGGGAATGGCAGCAACACCTGATCCATTTTGCATTAGTTTTTGCAACAGTTCTGCTTTTTATTTGGGAGCTTTTTGATACCTTACAGTTTTTCATCCTGTTAGTACAGCCTTGGTTTATGTGTCTCCTTCAGATGAGACAGTGCTGCTGTTGCTGCCCTGTCACACACGTAGGGCAGTGTCAGTGCCACTCCAGTATGTTCCAGCAGCATTTCTTAGGTGATTCTGTCACTTCAGCAACATCCAACCTGACCACACTTTTGGACTCTGCTGCCAAGAGATGGCAGTAACAGTGAACTTGCTTTTCCTGCTGCTTGAGTTGTCATTTCTTTGGACATCTCTGTACTTTGGCTCTGTGTGCTCCTGCAGAAATGAAGAATTGGGTTTCATGCTGCTGTCAGGCCATGTAGGGTGATTGCTCCAGAGAATCAGGAATAAGATTAATGATTTACTTCCATGATAAAATTAATGTTCTGTTCATGCATGAGAAAACATTTAGATAATTGATGTGAGTGCAATTCAAGCTGTCAAGCATCACTTCGATATCAGTAGTTGTGCTAAAATGTTTCTTGCTGGTGTTGGGCCTATTCATGGTACTTTGAAGATGCTGAAATGGTGGTTAAAGGTTTGTGAATTAATGGGTGTTTGATTTCAGCACTGGCCGTGTTGCTGCTGTGCCTGTCAGCGCAGCTGTTGATGGATTCAAGTCACATCTGGTCTTCAAAGAGATTGAAAAGAGGCTCCAAGAGGTATTTCACTACTGCTCTTACCTACAACAGGATTTTAGTTGAGAACAGTACATGTGTGAATGTGGTAGCATCCCTCACTTCCTTAGCACTGCTCATTGAAACAAGTGTTACACGTTTGGATTCTGCTGTGCCAGAAATCTTTACACTGTGCCATGATTTTAAATTACCCTTTTTTAGATAGTTCCTGCCTGCATCAGGGTATTTCAGTGAAGAGAAGTTTAGATTGTGTGTGGAGACCTTGCCCAAGAAGCTGCATTTTTGTTATGAGCTTGCTTTGTAAGTGTCAAACTTCCATCAGGACAAGGCTATTAGGACAGTGGTAATTTTTCTTATTTAATAAATTTTAATATAGATAATAATAGTTTGAGATTTTTTGTTTATTTAGATTTTTTGAAAGTTGTTTAACGATGCCTAATGGATGAAATAGATATTTTTATATTAGTAGACATGGTAAAGGTTTTAAGTTACTTTCTGTTAAATTCAAGCTATCCGAAAATTGTGTTGAAGTAAATTACTAACTTGCACATTACATGGTCATTACAGGAAGGAGAGCAGTTTGTCAAGAAAATTGGTGGAATCTTTGCCTTCAAAGTAAAAGATGGTCCTGGTGGGAAAGAAGCAACTTGGGTAGTAGATGTGAAAAATGGTAAAGGCTCTGTGGCAGTTGATTCAGGTCAGTGCTGCTCTATGATGTCGTTGAAGAAAAAACATAAAACTAACAGAGATAAACTCATATTATTTTTAAGTTTTCGTGAGATGTAGAGCTACCTTAATTTTAAACCTTTCTTAAACTTGGTTTAAACCTTCTTGGTTTAAACTTTCTTTAAACCTTCTTTAAACTTGGTGTTTCAGACCAAGAACTAAACATCCTCTGCCATGAATCTGTCTAGAGATAATTGTGTTTTCTTGGAGGCTCCAGTCAGATCTGTGATATGCCTTCACAGCAATCAGAATGAAAAAAAACCTAAAAATCAAACCTTGGGGATTTCATTGTTCTCACCTCTTGAAATTTGGGCCAGAAATGTAATTTGTAGCTGTTTCTTCAGTTGCTTTGTTGGAGACAGTGGTAGGTGGGAAGCTGCTCTGTCTTGTCAAATTACTTCTCTACAGGTGGTTCAGCAACAAAACTTGACTGATATCAGTGCTGTTCCAGCTGACAAAAACTGCAAGTTCCATTTTAGAAAAGGCAGCAATAAATGAGAGACAGACTGGGGGTGTTGGGGAACCCCATAGAAGTATTGGAAATGCAGGATTTGTACCCTTGCCATGAAGATCTTTTGTCTCATACCAGAAGTCACACCCCCTAGAAATGGAAAGAAGAAAACAAAAACAAGAGTCTCTCCTCAGAATCTCAGATATCCATGAACCTGCATCACCACCTTTTAATTAAAAACATGACAGGGAATTTGATTTGGAAATTCATTGTTGTAAGTTATTACAAAAAGAAAAGCACTCTCTTCTGTTACATGGACAATTGATCAACTATTGCAGCTTAATAATGGAAGTAGGAAAAGATGTGTGCAGGTTTTAGCCCTTTGGTGAACTCATCACTTTGTATTGAAGCTTATTAAAATAATTTTCAGTTTTTTAGTAAGAAAATCCTAAAAACTTCTGTATTTGAAGTAATTCAAATGAGTTCTTTTAGAATGCATATGGTCCATTGAAGGAGAGGACAGGAAATGCCTGGAATGTCAGTAATGAGTATCTTCAGAATGTCAGAGGGGAAAACTCATCTCTTCTGAGTTATCTTAACACTAGTACCTTTAAGCTTGATAAAATGGAAAGGCAGCTGTCTCTTCTTATAATAGCTGTCTCTATTTTGTAATGGCTCTTACTTGTGTGTACTTCAGGTACCAGTTTGCTAACTGTGTATCAACACATTCTTCATGGAGTTGCAGCTTCTATTATTGTTTCATTTCTCATTTTGAATCTTCATAGTCAACTCTTCCCTTGCAGATAAAAAGGCAGATTGTACAATTACAATGGCTGACACTGATCTGTTGGCACTCATGACTGGCAAAATGAATCCTCAGACAGTAAGTACAGCAAACATGATGATAAGAACACTGACACGTTTGTTCTGAATGTGTTTAAGTTGAAATCATTTAAATAAGTCCCCTCTTCTGAAACTGTCATGGCTGATCTGAAAAATGACCATCTGAACAAATTGGCCAAAGTAAGATGGATCAAGAAAGGCAGTATCTACTCTTCTGAACAGGTCCATACCATCTCAGACATCCTGGAGGTCATCCAGAAGGGAATATGATGGTGTTTGGTTTGCAGGGAAGAGGGGGAATCCAGTGTTTGCAGTGTGCCTTAAGAAAGGAGGAATGTGCACCCTCTGTTGGGAGAGCTTTATGCTCATAGCTGGCATTGGTGTAAGAAGTGATCTTGAGGCTGAAATAACAGATTGAGATAAGCATCCACTGTGATTATTTGGGGTTTTTTTGTTTGGTTTTGGTATTTTTGTTCCTCAGTGTGCCAAAAACAGTCATAGTGTGTGTGTAAACCAGATGTGTAAGTTGCTGTGCTTCTAAATTTGAAATGCTCTGGGTAATGTTCTTTCAAGTTTTTGGTCTGGTAATCACAGGGTAAATAAGACTTTTCACAGACTGAAATATGTCTAGGAGAAGTTTGAAGGTAAAACAGGTTGTAGAAGTGTTGGAATGTACCTGCAGAAAATTCAGAAGCAATTGCAGTTTTACATTTACAATTGGGATATTTTGGTGCATGGAGTTCTTGTTTTTAGAGGGTCTGGAGGAAAAAATCCAAATCTTCTCTATATCTGTTTTACAAACTAGATTTGTAAAACTGAATTTGTCGGTTACAAAACCAGTTAAAGATTTGAGTTGAGAAATCAGTTGTGGCATCTGCTGTACACTGACTTTATTGTCTGCAACTGAAATAGTCAACTCGTCTTCTGTGAACAGTCAGCACCAAAACATGGGCTGTTGTTCCTGCTCTGGGTACAGATCCATGGTTGGGATAACCCAAGAAACGAGAAATACTGACCTTATTGTCTTAGGGTGTCACAAATATAGGAACAGTACAACTTCCTCAGTTTCCTGTTGTACCTTCTAGTGTCAGAAGATGCCTTTGTTGCTGGATGTGAGGTGTCTGCCAGAACTGCACACACACACAACACACAACTCTGCAGGGGGTGCATTTGGGGTAATGTTGTGTTGCATTTCATGTCATGGAATCTTTCTTTCTTTTCAGGCATTCTTTCAAGGCAAATTGAAGATTTCTGGGAACATGGGCATGGCAATGAAACTTCAGAATCTACAGCTTCAGCCAGGCAAAGCTAAACTTTGAGCTCAGTAGAGTAAATAGTCAGTACTTGATATTCTTGACAAAATAGTAGAATGAAACTAGACGTTATCAATAACGTGGTGCAGGCTGGGTTTGATTGGACCTCTTTCACCCAAATTCTGTGGTTAGAGACCTTAATTCTCTTAAATTCCATCAGTTTCTCTATGGCTAAGCTTGAGGCACTAACTCTTACGAATGATATATGGTGGAGTTTTGTGAGTTTTTGTTTAAATCAATACGGAAAATTTTGTAAAACTTAGGGTTGAATGGGGCTGCTTACTGTTGTTCTGGGTAGTTGGGAAGGATGTGAGCAAAGTTATAAATAGTTTGGCATATCAGTTAAGTGAGTTGCATTTTTTAAAAGCTGTAATAGAAGGTCATACAAATGCTTTCAGACTTCCACTCTTAACTAATTTGCTGCTGCTTACATTAAAATGGTCTTGTAAAGGGGATCTCTAACAACTTTTTTTAGAATAGGTTTCAGGA
Organism: Calyptomena viridis; assembly: GCA_013390005.1. Taxonomy (NCBI): domain Eukaryota; kingdom Metazoa; phylum Chordata; class Aves; order Passeriformes; family Eurylaimidae; genus Calyptomena; species Calyptomena viridis. The sequence goes on from WEIV01030466.1 coordinate 102,014, forward strand.
GTTTGCTATAAAATACTTTTCTTATTACTACTTTGGAATTAAAATATAAATATCCAGAAGTAAGCAGGAACTAGAATGTTGAAAACAGATTAGGTTTGCCAGGAGAGCAGAGAGGGAGTACAACCAATATGTTACCTGTTCTCTCCTGCCAAAATCTGATGTTGATCATGATGAAATTCTCATCAGTAATGTAAAAGCTGTAAGTTCTGTTTTGGGAAAATGTATTCTGGTTGGAAGTTTAATAGAAAATTAAATATAATTTTCCTGTTCTTCTTTGTGTCTTTTGCTCAGATTTATAAACATGTTTTTCACGTTAATGTGCTGAACTGTTTTGTTCAGGTTGTCACCAGGGGCACCTGCAGACATCCATGTGTTCCTCCTCAGGCATTGTCAGTATGGTCCCTAAACTACACCTCAGCCCAGCAGACACATTTCACATCCTCACATATGTGGCTGTGACTGAGGAACTCAGGCTGAAACTTTGCCTTCCCTGCTTTAACTGAAACCATAATAAAAATGAGGGAATTCAAGCCAGTCATTCTGCTGCTCTGTTGTCAGTGGTGACAGGTTGCTGAGCAGTAAGAATGGCTCTACTGAGTCAGGCCAAAGATTTTCTGACTGTTGGTTTATACCTTGTAAGGAATATTCAGATGGTCCAAATATCTGTCTACTCTGAGTACTTTTCTAACTGTAATTTTGTAATTGTTTTTTCCCAGCTCACAAATTTGAGCCAAACCTGGCATGACTGGATTGTCTTACTTAAGTTTGTCCAGTCCCTTTTTGAATCCTTAGACAGCTTTTTTAGCATTGGTCATGAGTTTCTGTACCTACACATCATGTGGAATTAAACTTGCTCTTTTTTGTTTGCTACATTGCAGTTTTATACCTTTAGTTGTTGTTTTCTTTTCTGGGGGGGAGGGCTTGATTTGTTTGTTTTTTACTGGAAGAAACCATGACCAGCTTCAGAGCACTCCTGGTGTTCATAGTCTTGTCCTGTCACCTTCAGACTTCACAGCATCAAGAGAGACCCTTGTAACCTTTTGGCCCTCCAGGTATCCTTCCTGTATTCTGCATTCCCATTGTCCTGCTAAAAAGTTTCCAAGATACAAGTGCATTTTCTGCCTTTATTTTTCTTTTCCCAGTTGCTTTTCTGACCACTGCTGGTTTTGAGATGACGTTTTCTTACATCTCTTAAAACTGAGGACTCATTTCTTTCATTCTTGTTTCTGCACTGTGAAACGGAGATATTTTTAACTCTTGTTCCCTATGCATTGCTTCATTTGCACTGGATTTCTGCTGTCTCTTACTGTCCAGGCACTGAGGGTTCAGACCTGCCTCCAGCTCTTGTGCTCAGCCCTGGCTTTAATATCTGGATAAATCAACATTTGTCACCTCACTGTTCATCTTTTGCAAGGCATTATTTTTTTGTAAAATAGGACAGATATGGTCTTGTTCCACTGTAAACTTAACGTACAGTCTGATCATTTGAAGCAGGTTTCCTCTTGTGTATTGTTTATTGACTTATCCAAAGTAGATAGGACTCCTGTCTCAAATGAAAGCAGTGTTAGCTCTCAGTAAAATAATAAAATAATAAAATTTGTCAATGCATCCACTGCTTTTTTCTAAGTTCTTGCCATTTGGCTTGCGGGTTAAAATAAAAGGGAATTATGGGATTGCAGCAGCAATTGTGTACTGCAAACAGTTTGTTCCTCCTTTTGAACCACTGAAACTACCAAAGTGCTTTGGATGTCTTTTCTGCAAGCTAAGAACATGCCTTTTTCAAGAATTGAACACAAGCGTAGTTTTGGACACTGTTTAATTAAAGAAGCAAATGAATTTTTAAATATAAACAGGCTAACATAAATACGAGTCCATGTCAATAATTAAGATGTAGCCAACTGCAGACTGGGATAGTTTTTTTTAAGAGGGAGGAAAAGTTGCACAGAAATACTAAGAAGAAAAAAAAGTGTGAAAATTGGAGTTTCTTTGCTACTGAGAGAGAGAATATCCAAGTCTAAGAGCTTGGCCTTCAGAGAAATCTCTGGGTTTGTACAGACCTAGGGCTTGAGCACTTGCAGACATTATTATAACAGAAGTCCCAGATGAAATGTTAGTTCCCATCAGTAGTAGCTAGAGGGAGTAGAGCAGAGCTTAGCACAGCTTAAGAGAACTGGTCAGTCTTGTATTTCTCCTGATTTAAGGATTTAAGAAGATAAATGTCAAGGTCATATATTCACCCCATCTACCAGTTAATGTTTTATTTAGACATCTGTCTTGTAATACTTCTTCACTTTCAGCACCTTCTTTGTGTTAGAACTTGCTAAGTAATTTTTCACTATAATACTTTCTCTGATTTTTCTGAGAGTGAGGGCGTGTGTGGTCTTTTCTAAAAATCCCAGATCCTCCATTTACATTCTGCATTCTTAGAATATGATAACTTTGAATAAATAAATTTCACAGTGGATAGAAATAATTTACCCTGCTCATCATGAGGAAATAGGCAAAGCTCTGTGGTACTGAGCAGTTTTTGACATTAAGTTCTGTTACTCATTTTTTGTACAACTCAAAGTGTTACCTAAGTTTGTACCACTTCAGAAATCTCGTTACAGAAGTTTCCTTTCTCACTCCCTAATGCTCTGCTTCCCAGGCAGCACTAAGCCCCTCTTCTCCAGCTAAAATCCTCTCTAGCTCTAGATTAGCCTTTTTAATGAAGTTCATGTGTTACTGCAGTTCTGTTAACTGGATTCTTTGGGGAAAGAATTGGAAAGGGCTGGTGCCAGGAGGTGACCAGTCACTGAATGTAGTAGAGTTTCAATTTTAGGTTTCAAAGGCCTTGTGTAAAAAAAAAAAAATCCTAATCTTCCAGGCAGAGGGTTTGGTGTTCTCAGACTCCCAGTTCACATGAGGGAAAATCTCAGCTTTAGACATTGAAATGTTTGAGAGGCTTGTCCTTGCTTCCTGGACTCTTATGAATACCTTTTGCAGTGTTAGTTTGGGTTTTTTCCTCAGCTATCATATATGTGTTAATCATGTGACAGCCAGAGGTGCTCTCGGGTTGGAAGGTATATTCGGCCTTTGTTTTCTTTTGCAAAATTAATGTAATTCTTGCAGATAGGTATTTTCATTAAAAGAAGCAAATGATTTGTCAGGTTGGAGCCAGTGACAGAGTGATGCCTGACTCAGCAGGTCTGGCTTGCAGGAGTTGGAGTGAATGCTTTGGGTTTGGAGCACAGATTTTATTTTTAAACTTGAGTTTAGTGTTTCGGCCCTGCTGCTTTGCCTAATCAGAAATGGGTTCAATGCAATACAATACACTTATTTTTGAAAAAGCATGTGGTGTCAAGGGTGTGATTGCTGCTTTCTGTCCATTTGCCATATGTCCAATTCATCTGAGGTCAGATTAAACTCTTACCTCCTTGGAACAGGAAATACATCTCTTCCTGTTTTACAGAGCACTGAGCTGGATGTCAGCTCTCGTTAAACAGAAAAGAGTAAGGATGCAATTAGCCTGGTGGATAAAAGGCAGGGAACAGTCTCTTAACTATGAAAAATCAACACTTGAGGAAGCAAACCACATGTGGAGAACAAATGCTGGAAAAAGCCCCAACTGTTTGGAACAAATGCCTTTATTACTTAAATAAACAGCAGCGTAATTTGTTGGAGTGACATTGTGGGAGCTGTTCTGTACCCTGTATCTTTAAGAATTCATTGCTAACTTGAAAGCAGATGCCTTTATATGGCCCTGGGTTGGTTTTCTGGGAAATATTAGTTACATACTGCAATACAGAACAGAAATATCCTAATAATGCTGCAGCAGGCTAAAAGGAACATGGGTAGTATGAAACAAGTACAAAATATCCTGTGTCTGTATTCCATATTTCAGGTAGATTAAAAGCAGTCATGGATTTTAAAATATTTTTCAAACAGTCCTCTGGGAGAACAGACATCTTAAAGTTCATTGAGATCAAGACACAGATGCCAATAGGCTCATGGCCAGGCTCTGTTGTGCATTCTTAGGTTTGAAAAATACTCCCCTTCCTGCTTTGGAGACAAAACCCCCTTTTATTCCTTGTGTTTTGATTATTCATTTTTTGAAGCAAATGATGGCAAGTTACTTAAGAGAATTTTAATGGGCTTTTTTTCTCTCCTTTCAAGTAAAGGCACAATATCAGCACACAGCAGTGAGCACCTCAGGAACAACAGTACTTCTGTAGAGTCCTAAGCAGATAAATAAGGGTGAGGGTAAAGAACATTTTGTAATTTACACCTACTGAACGCCTTGTGCCTCACTCCATGCTGATCACAAGTGAGCTGGTGCCTGTGTTTTTGCAGCTCATGCCTCCATAGATCTACCTATGCCTTTTGTTCTCTGCCATGTTGTCATTTGACTGGTGTATCTGTTATTTGAGTTAATCATATCACATCTAAATTTAGCCTGTAATCTCTTTAGGACAGGGACAGTAGTTGCAAAGTCAGAGCTGAGCAGGTCTCACATGGAATATATTGCATACTGCAGCTTGGCCCTGGGCATGGCCTGGTGCTGAGGTCTGTGAGAATGTCTTTGCAATCTAAGAGCTCGGGTTAGCAAAGCCTGGCCTTGACGACCAGTGGGGCTGTCCCTGCTGGGGCAGTGCAGGAGGCTGGGCCTGACAGAGCACTGTGTGCCAGCCCCATTGCAGAAGCACTGGGGGTGTTGTGGCTCACGCTCTGTCACAGCTGCCCCAGCAGCTGTTGGCCCAAGGACCTGGTTCTCTGCCATCTCTGTGGTCTGAAGAAGTAATTGTACAAACGTTTAAACTTGAGTCTTCCTCAGTTTTTACATCTGAAAGTGTTTCTTCATGCAGGCTGCAAGCACCACTCACCCCCAGCAGCTGGAACATGTGAGAGTGCAAAGACTGGAGTTTGACTGGAAATGTTTCCTGCAGCTAATTCTGTGCTCTGAGTCTTGCAGTGGAAGGTCTTTGCTCTGAAAGCTCCAGAAAGCTGCAGTGAACAGAAACTGTGGCTGCTGAGCTCAGGTACCATGGTAGGGCAGAGCCTTTGGCTTAGTGCTGGGTCAGAATACCTTTAGCAGATTTGACTCTAGCTCTGGTTTTCCTGGGAATTTGTGTGAATGATGGAAATGCAGCACAGGGCCTGGAGATAGGAGAGTATGGGTCTGGGATGTATTGATGGAGGAGGGTAAAATGTGGAGTAAGTGAAAGCTTGGGGGAAAAAAACCTATGTAGGTAATTTGTAGCATAGTGTAAGGGTGTAAGAGAGATATGGGATATCTGGTGTCTAGTCCTGGCTCTGTGCTGATGGATAATCCTGGGCTGGCTGTGACACTCGTGTGCTTCTGTTCCCACACTAAAGGAGGCACAATGTCCCGTACTACCTCTAGATGCCACTGACAGCTAATTCCTATACTTCAACAACCCAGATAAAAATGCTCTTCTGGGGAAGGGGAACATTGCTCTCTTCCCCTCCCTTGTGGGCTGCTCTGGCATCAGCAGTGATCGAGGCAATCCCTCTCCTCCTCCTCCTCCTGTCTGCACACTGGGGTAAGATGGGGTCCCCCAAGAGAAGCAGAGTTTTCTCCTCCCTGAAGACACTGCACATTTTGTTGTATGGACTGTAATACAAAAAAGTAGCAGGCAAATGTGTCCTGCATCTCTGAATTACTAAGAAAAAGCAGCCAGCTCTGGTTTGTTTTTATTTTTGTTTTAGTAAAAACACACTTCCCACTCTTAGCTTTTGAAACTTCCACGTGGCACAGAAGGGGATCAGTTCCAGTTGATATAAGCCTGGATGAAGAGAGGGAGGAAATAACTTAATTGCTTTAGACTTCAGTTCAGCTGGAGTGGAGAGGAAAGAATCAGTGTCTCTTTTGGAATTCAGCAAGAAGGTTGTGTTCTTGGTGAGGACAGATCCTGTGCAGGGTTTGTGGAGGTACCGTATGGAGCACTGGGGGCATTCACAAAACAGGTGGCTTTATATTCAAAATAGTAACTGCTGTCAGGGACAAAAAGCTGTGTTGCTTTGCTGCACTTGGAGAACACTGTATTGTCAACCGTGTGTTTCTGTTCTGGGCTGGAGTGTGTGTGTGGAAGGCTTTGATATTAGTGCTTTAAAGTGGGGCTTAGAAGGTAAAAAAGAGATTGGGTAGGTTGGGTGTTAGAGCAAATTTGGGGACTTTGCCTCTAAGATATTTGTAGTTTCAGCCTGTAGATCCCTGGACCCTGAGGATCAGTTGATGGGTTGAAACCAGGGAGAGTTAAAGGGGAGGGAGATGAAATGCAGGAAAAACTGCTGATCTGTCTGCTCCCAGATAATTTGAACCAGACTCCCCAGGGAATGGGAGGACATTCCCACCTGGGATTCAGATTTTGGGTCGAATGCAGCTAAAATGAAAGATCTGTGACAGTCCTGCACTGAAAAGTGGAAGCACACACCGTCTCTGCTTCTCCCCTGCCACTTCCAGCATGCTGGGTTTTGGCACCACTCACGGATCTTGCAGACTGTGTTGACAAAAAATAATGGGAGATTGTTTATTTCCCAAGTCTTTATATTCAGACTGTAGCTGCTTCCTCTTTCCTACTCACATTTTTCCATATGGTGACTTTGGAAAATTCCTCTCCGATTTCGTTGGGAAGTGCAGGAAGCTCTCGTTGGTAGAGGGTTGCCTGTTACTCTCTAATTCTGCTGCTCACATCTGGAAAGGATCTGGCTTGGGAAGGGGAGACTCGCTCAGAGCTCAGTGCATGTAACTGTCATGGCATGAGCCGAGGGAGCCTGTGGGGCACGAGGAATGTTCTTCTCCATTCAGCTGATTTCTGACAGCAAAGGTGAGTTTTTCAGCACTTTATTTGTTTTAAAAGCTGGGTTGTCAGACAACCTGCAGCAGCAGCCGGTCTTTCAGCTGCAGCTTTTACCAAGGATATTCAGTGTAACAAACTCAGTTAACCTGTTGATTTTGAAGGAGAATCCTCTCCTTCAGTGGATGTTTTTGAATTCTGTGTGTGTGTGTCCTGTGAGAATGTGTGTGGACAATAATAGATAACGGAGATGAGATAGTTTGAAAGTGACTCTGTTGATTATTGAGGTAACTAATAATTGAGAAGCACTCAGAAACTCCTGAAACTTCAGTTTACCTCTTGACACTGTGCCTTTTGTAGCACTCTGCCTCTGGAAATGCAGGTATCAGCTCTGTCTGGACTCAGAAAGATGCAGCTCCATAAACCCTGAGCTGGTTTCAGGGTCACTTCAGTCTTTGGGTGGCAGGACCTGATCCAAAGCCCACCAAGGGAAGAGGACTGTTTCGAGTGGGTTTTGAGCTACACCTTTAGAAACGTTTCTTAACAAGGCTTTGGATCAGGCCCATGGGAATGAGTTGAAATGGAGTGAGTTACCTCAGACTTTCTTTGAACTAAGAATCATGCCTGGTTTTACTGCCTGCACTCCAGATGCACACAGATGTTCCTGTATCCAAAGTGTCTCCCTGTGTTTGAGCAGCATTCACTCCAAAGGCATTGTAGCAGACACGTGCATATTCATGGCAAGGGGGTGAGATTGCCTCAGAAATTTTACTGTGCACTAGATAGAGTATTTCATGTTAGTTTTTTAAACGTCTTTTCAGACATGGAAAAGTCAGCCTATTGAAAATCTATAGAGCCCAACACCAACCACCATGTAACTGTGTTATGGGAACAGGTTGGTATTGCTACAGCAGGGCTGGTTGGGACCTGCATATGTAAGATTTCCTTTAGTTTCTTTTGTAAGTATCTATAAGGGTAAGCTGATATACAGGGAAAATACTTTGTTAGAGATCCGAGATACTTTTGGGAATTATTTTCTCTAAGATTTCTGAAATATTTTCTGAGATTAGGTCACCAAATACTGAGGATTTTACTAATCCACTCTTGGCATTCTCATGTGGCCAATTTCTAGCTACCATACAGGGAGTGCTTTAAAAAAGAGATTAATTTCATTATATTCAGCTATTACAGATATGGAACTTGTGAAATAGTGGAGCAGGGGGAAGAGGGATCAAGCAATGCTAAATTCTTAAAATCACTCAGCATGCTTCTAGCAAAGACCAGGACCAAAGCAAAAGCATCTTGTCTAGGGATGCTCTGCCCTGTAGCCCCACCTGCTCCTATTCTTCAAGTCAGTGTTTCAAGAAATTATTTAAGCTTTTCATGATTGTGACTGAGAGCAGGATCTCTCCAATGCTCCCCAAGCACCCAAAGCCTGTGAGAGCCCCTGGTGCAAAGCAGCAAAAAATGAGTGTAGATAGAGATGTGCAGTTCTGACAGCTGCCAGTGTGGCTCTGGGAGGTTCTTGTTCCTGATGCAAAGAAGGAATCTGGGCTGGCAGAGGTGAACAGAGTATGTATTTCATAAGGTCCCGAGTCCATTGTGTCTTTTCATTTTAAAAGATCAGCCTAACTAAGTCTTTATCATCACTGTCAAATCCTTCTGTGAAGAATAGCCGGGAGGATAAAAGACAAGCCATAACCAGCCCTGACTGCAAACCTTGATGTATGAAATCTGAGAAGGGCAACAAACGGGACCGAGGGGGCTGGGTGAGGGCCAGCTGGCTGCTCCAGTAGATATCCAACTTCTGTTTGGATTATTTTAACCTGCTGCCAGAAAGATAAAAGCTGAACATTAGCCAGGCCTCGTAGGTTGAGATCAGCATTGTCCAAAATCCATAGGAAGCCCGTTTTGTTTTCAGTAGCCACGAGCTTTTGTTACGGTTCCATGCACGTGTAGCAGCCCCGCAGAGTCACACTTGTCCAGCCTCTATGTTGTTTAAATAACGAGAAGAGTTTCTTCCTAAGAAAAACTGTGAGGAACAGTATGACCGAGAGCCACACTGAACTAAGATTACATAACCTCTTCCATAGATCTCTGGCGTTTCTCAATATGAAAAAGGGCAATAAATAACAGGAGGAGTCTGGGACGGTGCAGGGGATGGTGCCGGGCCGCCGGCCGTACCCGGGTCCCGCCGGGGCCGGGCAGCGCTGCCCGCTCCCATCCCGCTCCCATCCNCAAGGAGTTCCCGCTCCTGCTGCCCGAGCTGACCAACCACCTGTCCCTGCAGGTAAGGGCGCCGTGCCCTCGTCGCGCCCTGATCCCCGCTCCTTCCCGCTCCCCTCAGCCCCGACTCGGCTTCCCGTCGGGAGCGGCAGGGGCAGCAGGGCCAGCTCTTGAGCTTGACGAATGCGCCTGATTATCGGCATCGCTCCTCTCCCCACAGATCCAGGGAGGCGAAAAGATTAGGATTTTTTCTTCTTACTCTCTCCCAGCTCCACGAGAAGAATTTTTTCCCCAAGTAACAATGACTGTTTTTGGTGAAGACGTTTAATTTTGAGGTGTCTTCGAGAATGATGGACTAAATTACTTCCTTACTGAGAATTTTTTGGGCAGCAGTGCCTCTTAGTTCAGGTGTTGCAGACACAGTGAACCAGTCCAGATGTGGGGCCAGCCCATGTCCCCCAGTGTCCCATCCCTCCCTGTAGCACAGGGGCTCAACAAGGGCAGGTGTCACACAGCCAGTGCCACCCATCGCCCCAACTGGCACTGCCTGTGGCTGGGACACTGGTGTCATCTCTGCAGCAAATGGTTCTGCTCCAGAGACACATCTTGTCAGGATAAGGACGCATAAGGATGTGAGATTCCAACTTCAGATAGAAGAAGCAGGATGTCCTAGACTGTCAGCAGGTTTCCGTGCTCTGCTGTTAGTTAATTGATCCCTGTGACCACCATTTGGGCAGATGTCCTTTCCCTGGCAGTGCTCTGACACCTGAAGCTGTGGCAGGACCAGAGCATGGGAGCCCTGTGGCTGTGTCCTCAGAGCCATGGCTGTAGTTCCAGGCTTTTCAAAGCCTGGTCCTTAACCAACTGCTTTTGGTTTATTGCTCCTATCTGCCAGTTCTGTCCAATGGATGAAATGCAGATTTTTTTCAGAGCTTTCCAGTTAGAAAAACTGTAGTGCAGCCTGGCACCTTCCTCAGCAGATCTGTCCCAGGCATGTGCTAGCCATGGCTCCTGCCACTGCTGCCGAAAGAAAAGAAGGTTTTTGCAGCAGCAGCTCCAAAAGTGACAACAGTTGCTTTCTGTGTAATGGCCTTGCTCCCAGCACCATGGGACCTTGATTAGTCCCTTAGATGCTAAAACTAGAACCACTCAGTAATGGTTAAAATGTTAGTCAGCACATTAATGAAAATCTGATGGCAGTCACCCCTGACAGCAGAACCAGTGAAAGTGAGCCCAGTTTGACAATCCCTGCCCATCACTTTTGAAACAACTCATGAATAACAGAAGTGATAAATTTGGAAATCCACCCTACCAACCTTGTAGCAAAGGCTGTGCTGCAGCTACGAGGTTTGGCTGTGGCAGAGGGATTATGGGCCTTGCCAGGCATAATCACACTCTGGGTGCTACCAGTGCATGAGATGGATATTCCTGGAGATGAGCGGAAGTTCAGGTCTTCAAATGCTTCTGGGGTTTGCATATCTTGGTTTTGAGATCTGAGTTTGGCTCATTACTGAGAGAAGTCTTGACAATGATTTGACATGGTGGGTTCACTTCCAGATTTTATTGGAGTTCACGGTCTGGGTTTACTGGGATCCTTCTTGGATTACTTTGCCGATGATTAATACTTTCCATTTTCTTAGAATAACCAAATAGAAGAAATCTTTCCAGAGGAGCTTGCTCGTCTTTACAGACTGGAAACACTCAATCTGCAAAACAACAGGCTGACTTCAAAAGGTGAGCTGGCAGAGCCATGGAATGGATAGAGCCTGTGCCTCTGGGACACTGTGACAGCTGATAAGGAAAGTCACAGAGTGATGGATTGACTTGGTTGCAGGGGTTCTCTGCAAGCCTCACTCCTCTGGCCGTCACACAGATCATGGAGACACTTTATCATCTGAAACATAATACTCAGTGTATAAGAATGCAGCCCTGCTGAACCAGTGGAGGAGACCTGGCAGCAGCACTGTGTACTGTGGCGTGAGATCTCATCCAGGAAACTCCCTCTGGTCCCACAGGCTCTTCAATGCGATGCACTTGAGAACCAGAAACATCCACATGCTGAATGATTTCCTTCTGACCTTGTTTAGTTCAGTCTAGTCAGTCACTCAGTGCAGTTTAGTCCAGTTCTGTCCTTGTCGAATCTGGTATAAATACAAAGACATATTGCAAATAAGGGAATTTCTACCCTTCTAAAACCATTTTGATTTTTGTAGGCAGGTTCTCCTTGCTTGGTTATATGCTTATTTGAGAAACTTGACAAGGAGTTGATAAGGAAAGCAAAAGAAACGGAGGAATTGAAGTAAATAGTAAGAGAGGAAGATATGGGATACAAATGTAGTTGTTGTTAACCTTTGTGCCACCCAGTTGATCTGAATGCTCTTGCTTTCCTTATTGCAATGCCAGAGAACAGCCTTTATTGAGAATGTGGGAATATTATCCACGGGCCCCAAGGCACAGCACTGTTTCACAGCACAGGGAAGACTGTGCTTAATAGGATCAGCCTTTGTCATTATTACCTTTGGGCCTTCATGTTCCTTTCACAAGCTTCAGTGCAGCCCTGAGTTTCCAATGTGTTTTGACATGGGAAATAGCTTCACCTTTGACTCATGGTTATCTAAGAGCCAAGTGAAAGTGGTACTTTCAGTCTTTCCATTGTGACAGCAATTGTGCTTGTGTGATCAGCTGGATGTGGAGTGACTCAGCTGAAAATTAGTGATTATTGAGGGAGGATAAGCTCTGAGCTGGTTACTGTGTGGATATCTGTATTGTGGGGAGCAGAACAAGGGAAGGGTTGTGACATGCAGATGCTGGTGTTATTTTGGCAATATAGTCATACATCAGATCTGTTCATTAAGGAACCCCAGATTATGCCCTTGCAAGACAAAAGATTTGCAGAATCATAAGCAAATTACAAAAGAGACTTCTCAGATAGTGTGGTTGCTGCAAGCACTGATAATCAGCCACACAGCAGGTCTACACAGCTCTGGGCCTGACCCCTGCCAGTGGGGTTGCCACAAACCTTGTGTGCTTATGTCTTCCTCTGCACTTAACAGTAGTGGTTTGTGGGGTTTTTTAAATTTAAAAAAACGATAACAATAGGTCTGAGTCAGATTGTTTCAGTGGCAATAAGAAAAATCCTTCAATGTCACATGAAAAATACCTGAGAGAGAAAGCTGCCCTCTGGTATTTTCACTGAGAGAGGCAGTAAGGTGCCAATGTCACTGATTAGTTATTCCTGTTTTTAAGGGTTGCCAGAGGAAGCATTTGAGCATCTGGAGAACCTGAATTACCTGTACCTGGCAAACAATAAGGTAAGAGGCTCTGACATCTCACACTTCTTTTCTAATTGAGTTCTGAAAGTTAAAGAAGAAAGTTGTCAATTCTTTTAAAATGTAAATACTACATAAGTAAAACAGTGCTAAACTGATATTCTAATGGAGGTTCATGTAAGGTCAAGACAATCAGTATGTGAAAAATTTAAAGGCTACATATGCAGGTGTATTTTGAACACTTATTTATGCACCTGGTGAAAGGTTTTCCTTGTACAAGGTGGTACAGAGAGTCCTTGCAGGCATAAATTACCACAGTCTTCATGGCTTTGGATCAGCTGCAGATTTGCTCCCTGCCTGTATGCAAATAGACCGTGAGGGAACGATGGGAAAGTTTGATATGGGGGGGATACCCACACACAGTGACTGTGCAGTCATTAATTTATTCTTTTAGCTGCAGTGGTAGGAGCTGAATTTCTTTTTTAATGGAGAAGGTCCTAGGTGCTTTCCTATCCAACCCAAGTTGGATGTCTTGACAGAAGCCCATTTTCCTGCCAAGCCTAGGAAATGAAATAGCTTCTCACATACCCTTACATCTGGGTGGTTCCCATTATGGCTTTCTTTATTCCCAGTGATTGTCCACAAATATTTGCTACAGAAGAAACTGGGATGCCACAGAAAAATATAAGTTAAAACATAAGACAGAGCTTCTTTGTCTACAAAAATCCTTCCCTTCCATCCCAATGTCTCTCTCTCTATATATATATATTTCTGTCTGTATATATATTTTACTATCCTCTTAAAATCTGGGACCATTTGATGTTTTGATTAAATACATGTGGCCACATTCAGGTTTCAGTCAGGCCAAGACACATCCAGAATCACTCCATACATTTCTGTATGGAGTGATTGAGAATAGAACCCATTCCTTAGTACAGTAACATTGTGTTCTTTTCTCCCTTTCAAGCACCATTTCCATCTAACAATCTTGGCAGTTAATAACCCCATAAAAAGGAACAAGCCAGACTGTGACTAATATTCCAGAACCTTGCACTCCGATTTTCCCTGTGTGACAAAACAAAGTGTTTGGTTTTTCTGGCTTTACTGCAGAGAGAAAAGAATCCCAAAAGAAATTGCAAACATCAGCGAATGTCAGAAGTAGTTATAGTGAGAAGTTGTGGACCCACAAAAATAACACATTTCTTTATAAATCACAAGCCAGGACAAACCAGATTGGCTTCAAACTGCATCTCCTCTGCAGCAGGAAACACTGTGGATCAAGTTACTGTGGTGTCTGGAGGAGAGCAGGGATTTGCTGGTAGTTTGCTCCTTGTTTTATGGATTATCTTCATGCTGCTTTATCTTCCATTGTGATCCCATCAGATGTAGCTAAATCATCTTTTATTAAACTGGCCTAGTTGGTCAAAGAAAAGAAATGTGATAGACTGAAAGCCTTCTGTGGCTTATGAGTAACAAGTACTTCAAGTAAAGAAAGGATGCTGCAGTTTCCTTTCTAATTTTTCACCCCATTCTCATATTTTCTATCTCTCATATGGTTTGCACAGTGAAGAAATTATTCTACCAAACTATAGGCCAGGTCCTGAGCTGCCATTATTATTTACTATAAAGTGGTGATTTTGGTGACAGAAGGTTTTACATTTCCCCACATCCCCAAAGTGATACAGAAGTCACCTGAATCCCCTACTTCTGTTTATATCAAAGCTTGATCTAAGCAAGAAAACTTGTTTCAAAAGTGGTACTAACTTTTGTATTAACCTTTTGAATTCATTAGTTAACAGTGGAGAAACCACTCAGTGCCATAAGGAAAGGAAGGCCCAGCAGTAAAGCTGCAAGAAAATCGCAGCTGGAGAAATGCAAATTGCTACCTTTGAGGCAACTCAGTCAACTTTATTGCTGCTAATACTTCTAACAAGTCTGCATTAATCCTTCAGGCACTTAATCCATGAAGATTAGTCTCATGACCAAGTGCTGAAATGCCAAAGCAAAGTCCTGAGCAAGGGAAAACTCTTTCTGGATGGAACTTCTCTTTCTCTTTCCTCTTTCTTGTGGTTCAGATCTCTCTCATTTCACATGTGTGAGCCATGCCCTTTGTTTTGTATAAAAGTTATGACCTAACTGACCATTTTTCTGGAGAAAAGCTTTAATGTGCCACAATGGATGAAAATGATTAAGTCTTTTGTTTCCTGTGTCTGAATTCTCAATACTGTGTCATGGTAGAGACTTATTTCTTTCTGAGGCACTGTCAGACCTTCCCAGTCAGGAAGGTCATTTGTGGGAAAGATCTTTTTTGTGTATGTGACCATTAAACGTTGAAGCTTAAGGATGGAGGTTTTGGGACAGTTGAAAATAAAAAACAGTTAATAATGTACTTTCATCTTTTAAAAAATAGGACTGTGTTATGAGTCCAGTAGATTGGAAATTCCTGGATGTAGTTCATCAATGCACACTTGACACACTAGTAGAGATGGGTGTAGAAACCCTTCAGATAAATATATAGTTTAAGACTTGGGTTAGGCAGTTCTCCAATAAAGTGTCTGTTCTCTCACATTGCTCATATTTAAAATATTTTTGGTTTTACACTATTATTCATAACCCATTGAAGTTTTATGGTAATAAAAATTTGAAAAATATGCTTTCTCATCATGTGAGTCTTGCTGTGCCTTGCTGGCTGAAAGGACCAGGTTCTGCTTCATGCAACACAACTGTGAGGAAGAAGCTTTAAAGATTCCATGAACTTCAAGCTACAAGTCAGATCCCTTCCATTGCCCAGTTTCCCTTATCTCAAAGCTCTAGAATACAAAAAAATTCAGCATCTTCCTAGAAAAGATGTTCTCTCCAGAGCCCTCCAGAGTGTACATGAACTATGAAGTACTCCAATTCAGTATCTGCTCCTGTACTCAAGGACCATCTGTTACACCATTGTGTTAATAATCGGTTTCCCAAGGGCTTTATCTTGATGCATAAATCTTCTGGGTTTCTGCTTCCCAGAAAACTCTCCTTCAGCCAGGATTGTAACCTGTATTTTTGGTTTCTGGGTGAATGTCTTTGCCACTAACAGCCCCTCAGTGACCCTGGCTCTGGTATTATCTGGATGCTCTGTAAAACTGAGCTTTTATGATCCTTACTTTTCACTCCACCGATTTGTTCAGATGCAGAGGTTTCCAGCATTATTTTTTAAAATCACTGGTAAAAATAGCAATAGACCAAGAGCAAACACATTCAATCCTAAGCCAGTTTTCAACTACAAAGTTATGGAGACAGGGCCTTTCTGTATTTTCTGATACATCACTTATTTATTGAACAAAGTATCATTGTACTTAGGTCTTTGCTTTGAAGTCCTATTTGATATTCCATCATTTGGCTCAGAAGCATCCCTGTTCTTTGGGAACCTGAGATCATCATAAATGGATGCAAAGGAACAGATATGTGAAGTGACACTTCCCCTCCACAATATCCTTCCAGAACAGAGTAAGCACTAGGTCACTGTGAGGTGAGCTGGAGATTTTTGGCACAGCAAACTGAGGAATTAGGAACAATAATAAGCGAAGTGTTTGCTCTAAGAATAACAATTTCTTGATTTCTTCCACCAAAAAGAGACAGGACTCTTCCAACCAAAACAAACAATTTCATATCTTAGAGCAAAAGTCTGTCTCCTTCCTGAAGAGATTAGTGAGTAAGGACAATTTGTTTTCGTTCGTGCAATCCACAGTCAGTTTAATTTATTTTTGCCTGTTCAGAGAAGATAAATTCACAAGTGTTTTGCTGCTGGTCTAATACTTGGTTGAAACATTGGTTGCATTTAATTTGAATTCCCCTGTATATTTCTTTTCCAGCTAACAGTGGCTCCGAAATTCCTACCAAATGCCTTGATCAGTGCAGATTTTGCAGCCAATTATCTCACTAAGATATATGGGCTCACATTTGGACAGAAACCAAACTTGAGGTAAGGGACTGGGAAGTAAAACAATAACAGTGCTCTGCCACTGCTTGGGTACAGTAGGTGGGTGATAAGAAACTATCTGGGTAAACCTTGTTATTGCCCACTTGTGTTTTTTGGAAAGAAGTTGACTGTTTATTATTCTCAGCATGAAAGATCAAACAGACTCTCAAACACATTCCAAAGGCTTTTACAAGCTGCCAGGCACTTTTGCATATATAAAAATGAAGTTGTCCCCATTTTATTTGTGTATCAGTTAGGAGTCGAACAGCCTTAGATTCTCAAAATGGAGATTAACTGTTTAGAAATCTCTGGCTTTATTATAGTCCATTCATTTCTAAAAATAAAATGGGGTGGAGAGTACAGTACTGAGTGGAGTTGAGAGTAACTCAATTCTGTAAAAGCTTAGCCCTTCAGCATCTTCAGAAGTGGTTCATACCCTCACATCTGCTGCCAAAGGTCTCTGTAGTGTGGATGGACACTGCAGCATCCAAATCCTGCAAAGACACCCCAAACCCTGTTGGGAACAATTTATGCAGCTAAATTTGGAGCAGTTGATAGTAACTGACCCAGCTGAGCCCCTGCAGCCTGGTCGTGTGAGGAGCTGAAGAACTCTCCATTCCCACTGAACTCCTCTGCACTTACTGGGACCTTTAGTCTCTTAAGTCTTGGAAGCTGAAAAGGCTGAGTCACTCACAGATTTCTGGCAATATCTCATGGTTTATACATGTTTTCTTCTTTAATTTGAGATGAAGAAGCTGCTGTGTTTCGATTTCATATGAAAATTACTGACTCTTCTGAAGGGATTTTCACACTCTTCTATACCAACACTAGCTTTAATCAGAATTGGAACTCATTGATTTCCAAGATTGCTAATACTAAATCCTAACACAATTGTTTCAGTTGTTTTATTGGCCCCCAGCAGAGTTCATGGTCTCAGACTGATTGTTTGGAAAGCAAGGTTTTCAGAAAGGCAAATATTTGTGAGTTAAAAGTACAGCTGACCATGCAGGGTAAACAGTATTTTCAGTGTGGCTCTGAACTTCCTGGAGTGAGTGATCACACAATTGTATTTCCATACTGAGCCTTTCCTTCCTTCCAGAGGGATGTTGCCAAGATCTCTGCAACTGGTAGAGAATCTAAGAACAAGTGAAAAAAAAGCACACTTTGATACTGTGCACTCTTGCAGTTTTAACCTGTCTCTACAAATTTAGCAGCCTGCTGCTTCTTGGGGTAAACACAGGAAAGGGAGAGGGAATCAAAGTCAGTAAAAAGAAGTCAAATTAATTAATTTAGTAGTCGAGCCAGTGAAAAGCAGAAATAACTTCACAGGGATACATTGTTTTGCACAGAATGGAAACCTGTGCAAGAATGAATCCATTTTTGAAAACCTGATTGGATAAACTCTTCTGTGGATATTAAAAGGTAAAAGTAAGAAAGGCAAAGGCAAACAAGAAACCCTGTTTCTCTCAATTCCAAAGGCCCATTAACAACCAAAATTTGCTGCTGGCTTTCTGTCAGTATCCTATGCCTTTCTGAGGTCTAGAAGTAGGAGACAAACTGTTTGCTGGGAGAAGAAAGAATAGAGGGGTAAGAGCTGGTTCTTTTCTTAAGACACCTCCAGGTTGATTTGCACGCCCTAGCAGCCCAGATTTGATTCCAAATAGAAATTAAAATTGGGGACATATCTGTTAAACTGATGTGAGTTCTAACCCTCTCTAGAGAGGCCACCACACTGACATTCATTGTTTCAAAGTACTGCACAGTCTCACACTCACACTCAGTTCCTTATTCAGAAGACAAGGCCACAGTGAAATTTGTATTCACGTGTAGGTTTGGATTTTGAATAGATCTAAATTTCAGAGAGTATTGGGACTAACCATTTGGTGTTGCATCTATATCCCTTGCCAAATTAAAGGGCACATTTTAAAACCAAATCTAATTAACTCAAGGAAAGATTGAAATATACTTTTAAAACAATTTTTTCCTGGTAAATAAAAAACTCCTGATTTCTCTATCTGTTGAACTTCATCTTTTATCTCCTTCCAACAGATCTGTGTATCTTCATAACAACAAACTTTCAGATGCTGGGTTACCTGATAATATGTTCAATGGCTCTGCTAATGTGGAGATACTCATCATGTCCAGCAATTTCTTGAAGTATGTTCCAAAGAATCTCCCTCCAGCGCTGTATAAATTACACTTACAGGTAAAGACCACACTGTTTTGTATTCCTTTAGAACTGTGACAATGTGCCATGTTTGTGTGGGATTCAGACCACACAGCCAATCATTTTCAGTCTTGTCTGCTATATCCTCAACAGTAGCTGTCTCCCATGTCCTTCTTTTCTTGTCCAGGAGTAACAATATTTTTGCAAAATGCTCACAGAATGCAGAATGCTCACAAGGGACAGAAATGCTTTCCTGTGTTTCCAGGAGAATGTATTACAAATGCCTGTGTGGTTGCATTGTTGGTATCTTCCCTGCATATAATGATATTAATACATACTAGAACAAGAAGGGAGATCATTCTCCATGGCCATCCAGTGAGTGGCCTCCCAGTTAAGTTTTCCACTGGTGCTGTTTTCCCTGCCAGCTGCTCACCCACTGAGTACTGGCTTTGCTCACTAACTCATTTCACACAGACCACTGTTTCCCAGCACCAGTGACTCCTGTTTGCTACTGACCTGGCAATTCAGGCAACACACTTTGGATCAGGGAGTCTCTACTGCTGCAGCTTCTCCAGCAACAGTGCAGGAGCAGAAGTTGTGGTATGAACCACTCCCCAGCATTTTGAATTCCATGTCATCTGATGTTGATAAAAAGGCTTCATCATGTCTGTGCTAGAGATCTCAGCCTTGTTAACAGTGGGAGGGCTGCAGTGGTGGGGAGTGCTGGGTCTGTGTGCTCCGAGTGCTGACAGCTCCTTGGACATGGTTAGGCTGGAGTCTGTTATCAGCCCCTGGACTTAGGCACTTCTCTGCTGCCTCCCAGCTCTCCCGTTGAAGGTTTCACCACTAATTCCAGTTAAAGTCATCTAGAGAATAGGCTGCTGCAGCCTGAAGAGAAGTAAAGACAACCAATCTGATCCTTTAAATCACTGGAATTTCTGTGCAAAGTATGAACTTACTAGTCCCCTGCATTTTTTTGACATTTATAGGTAATCATCATCTCCCAAAGGGATCACAGACTTTGAGGATTGTGCTTTGAACTTGTCTCCTTCCCTGCTGCCCCCAGTTGTGTTAAGGACAGAGTAATTGAGGAGAGAATTGAGTGTTTTATTTGCAAGTGCACTGTGAAAGTAGTTACATTTACCTTGATATTTTGACTGGGAAAAAAACCAGGACAATGAGAAATGAGAGACAGCCAATAGTGGACCAAAAGTGTCCAAAAGCTTTACTTTAGATGTGACAGATCTATTTTTTCCTTTTTTTTTTTTTTTTTTTCTTTTACTATTCATTGAGACGGTCAACCAAATCTCTCTGTGGTGGTATCTATTTTATGTTAGTTGGCACATGAATCTGGTCCCTCACGTTATTGTGTATACTTGGATCACAGAAAGTTTAACAAATTCAGTGTCAGTGTTTTATATATTCTTTTATATTTCCTAGAATTCCTATATGGAATTTCCAAGTCAATTTACTTTTATATTTCATTTGTGTCTGCCTGCTGCCTACTCCAAAGCCACACTAAGGCCATAGGAGTAATTAAACAGAAGAACTGTACCTCTGGGAATGACATTAATGCTGGAAGGATGGCTGGTTCCCAGCTTTGACCATAATTCTTCTTTACAGTGAAATCTGCCTTACAAAATCCAGAAGTTCTGGGCAGAGGTAGCTGCCTCGATTACATTATACATTTGCACGTAAGTGGAAGGACTATGAATAGAAAATAAAACTGTCTAGGAGGCAGGGGGCAAATTCTACTTTCTTAGCCCCCCAAAATAGGTCGTAGTGTTTCAGCCTAGTATTTGTATTATTTTCTTAAGTGGAATTGTAACGCCCCTTGAAATATTTTATATCCAGCCCTTTTCAAGGTTAATTGCCTGTGTTAGTTGAACAGAACCTGAATGTCCTGTGTTGATTCATGCCAAATAATGTGCTTTGTGCTTCTGCTGACTGTAGAGCAACAAGCTGGAGAAGATTCCCAAAGGAGCCTTCAGTGAACTTACAGGTCTGCGGGAGCTGTATTTACAGAACAACTACTTGTCTAATGAAGGAATGGACAATGAAACTTTCTGGTGAGACTGAGATGTGCAGTTTGTTGCTCTGTCTGTCTGTCTCCTCTGGTACAGTTGTACCTCTGCTGAGTAAAGTGCATTGTGAGAAGTCCAGGCAGGGATGGATGGCACAGGCAGCTTGAGCAAGCTGAACAACTTTATTGCAGCTACACTGTTATGTTGATACCAAAGCTACAACAGCTATTTTTAGCAATCTTGCAACAGCCAAGATCTTGTCTATTTTTAGCAATCTTTCGATAGCCAAGGTTTTTGTCCAAATTTATAGTTTTGTTTTGGTACATTCTTATTTTCTTCTTCTACATCTGGAATCCTTATCACTATGGTTTATACTTAACAATGTGTTTCATCCCACTCTACTGCTCCAGCAGGATGTTTTGTCCATTTTTTATACCCGGGTTGTGTCCTGCACACCTGTCTGTACCAGTGCTGCCAAGGGCCTTGTGCTACTACAAGCTGAATTTATTTAAAAAGCTTATTTATTTAAAGCTGAATGGTGTTCTGCATTTTGCTGCTGAGTCTTAGATTCAGATGCTGCCATGCAAAAGCAAAGGTCTGGGTGAGTGGATACAGAGTAGTTTTATGCAAAAGACACAACACTGAACATGAGGCTGCAGCACTGCCTGACTGTCACACACCCAGTCACAGCAGGTGCCAAGTGCCTTCTGGGAAAAGCCACCTAGAACAACCTATAGCCCATCTCTGTTCTTCCAAGCCAGTCCAAACTGAGGTTATTTGGCACGTTCCAGTTTCTAGGGCACTTCACTGGATGGTAAGGCCAGACCTTCATCTTCACTTAAGCCACTTGTGTGTTTTTGTGAAGGTGACTTGAAAGCAGCCACATGGACAGAGAGTTGTGAATTCACCTGGCCCAGCTGGAGCAGGCAGATGCTGCTCAATGGCCAGATGGCTGCAAAAGCTTTGCTACAAACTGGTGCAACAGAGATAGCCTTTGGCTCTCCTAAATTTAGCCTGGGACTTAGCACTTCAAAAAGTTAACAATTATTTCTCTGCTTGCACAGAGTGCTGCTCTTGTTCTCCCTGAAAATCCAGACCACATAATTGGTCCTGCCCGTAACATAGTTCTGTAAACTTTCCTGATCTCCAGACATGAAAATGGATCAAACTGTGCTTTCCTTTTTCATTTCCCACTCCCAGAAACCTCCCACAGTAGTTCACTATATCTGTGTTGAGTCCACTTCCAGGTCATGTTGGACATACAAATTCTGTTAAGAATCCCAAGCTGGGGAAACCTTACAAATTGAAGAAATTAAGTGCTTTATCCAAAGATTATATTTGTTCATTCAGAGAATGCTTGGATAGCTGTGAATGGCAGTGTAGTAACCAGTAAGTAGTTTCTGTAATGCATTGGTTCTCACATTTCCTGAAAATTTCCCAGTCATCTGCAGTGGGTTATGTAGTGCCATGAGGATTAAAAGTGTCATTTGAACTGACTTGAAATACAAGGGAATCCAGGGTTCCTCAGTCCTGGCATATAATACCATTGATCCACATCCAGTTGGTGTAAGTGGTTGAACTAAGGATTTAATTTAGCTTCAACTGAGACTGTGGAATCCAGATTCAGTAGCTTACACAAAGCAGCTCTAGCCCTGACTCACTTCCATAATGCTGGAGGGTCAGGAGAAGTTCACTACCTTAGCCCAGGACACTGAGTTAGCGTTTCTGCTTTTCCTAAGAGTAACATTTCATCCTCTGAAAAACAGACCTGCTTTCCAGTTTCAATGTGTACTTTCAGAGAGACAGGAATTACTCATGCTCAAGCTTTGCTTCTGTGAAATCAAGAGCTAAATTCTGTGCTGCTGTGGCATCTTCCTGGTGGAAGATTAAATCATGATCAGTCATATCATGAGACCAAAAAGGGCAGTCAGCAGTGAGAGCTGGGCTGGGTAAGAAGGCTCTAAAGCAAAGACTGTAAAATCCATGAGAAAGTTGGTTATTGTTTCACCTTGCAGAATCTAAATGGAGCATGTTTTCTTTCTGCTTTCCCAAGGAAATTGTCTAGTCTTGAATATCTGGATTTGTCCAGCAATAACCTCTCACAAATCCCAAGTGGTTTACCTCGAAACATCATCCTCCTCCACCTGGAGAAGAATGCAATTAAGGTGATTGACAGAGATGTGTTGACCCAAATTAAGAACCTGGAGTACCTTCTGCTCCACAATAACAAATTAAAAGCCCGAGGTATTCACCCACTAGCCTTCCAAGGCTTAAAGAAGCTGCACACTGTCCACCTGTACAACAACATGCTGGAAAGAATTCCCAGTGGGCTGCCCCGGCGAGTGAAAACACTTATGATCCTTCATAACCAGATCTCTGAGATTAACAGGAATGACTTTGCTACCACTTACTTCCTTGAAGAGCTGAACCTGAGCTACAACAAGCTCACGAGTCCCCAGATCCATCGGGAGGCTTTCCGTAAGCTGAGGCAACTGAAGTCCTTGGATCTTTCTGGAAACAATCTCCACACAGTGCCCTTTGGCTTTCCAAAGAACTTACAGGTCCTGAAGCTGAAGGAGAATGAGATAAGCATCATCCCCAAAGGGACTTTATCTGGGATGACAAAACTGCGGGAACTGTATTTAAGCAACAATAAACTGAAAGTAAATTCAATTTATTCAAGAGCGTGGAGAGAACTCAGCAGTCTCCAGGTAGAAACATCACCTTCTCTAATTATTTTAGGCATGCTGGTGTCCTTATCTATTTGCCTAAGCCAAATGGTATAACACCAATACCAGATGTGCTTGGTCCTCATGTTTTGGGCTTCCATTGTGCTACACACCGTGTTCCTAGAGCAGAAATGCTGTGCTGTTGTGCCAGAGGTGGGTACCTCCCACTGCTGCCTGGGGCATTGGTCCACCGTGTACTGCAAATTCTGGGAAATGTAAAGACAGCTTTGTTTCTGAACCCTAACAACGTCCTATATTTTCAGATAAACATTAGTGAATGTTGTCATTAAATCTGAAATTAGGCCTTTCAAATAGCTTGTCTCCCAAAAGACTTAAAATCAGCTCTGAATAGAGACAGCAGGAGGAAGGAATTCATAAACAAAAACACTCTTAATTCTCAAAGCCCCCACATCAGCTTATAGTCAGACAGGCCAAGCTGTAGGATTTAGCAGCTCAGCTGGCTAAGGCACCTGGATAGCAGCTAGGAGGTCTGGATTCAATCAGCAGTCTTCTCATTTGCTTAATTGTTGGAGAAAGTTAAACATAAACCAGAGGGCAGGCAGGAACAATCACATTCGTGCTGTGCAAAATGACCTTTCAGAATTGTTACGCTGGCTGAGGGATTTGTCTGCATTTCCTTTCAGGCAACAGCCCCTTTCCTGCAGTGCAAGGTATTACCTCTGTCATATGGCAGCCAGGGCACATATGGTTGGGTCCCTGTGCAGGCAAAGTGTGCACATCTCAGGGCAGAGCAGGGATAAGGGACATGGAGCATATGTCACACCGGCCCCCAGTGTGTTTTCAGACAACCCAAATGTTAATCTATGTGAGCATTTCCCTTTCTGTTGTTTCTGGGCATAAACAATAGCTTGTTTCTCAGTTAAGGTCAATCAGCAATGCAGCAACAGTGTCTGTAGTGCTGTTGGTTTGCATCAGCTGCACATTTAGTCCATGCCTTTAGTAATACGTCTTGCATTTGTTTGGTGCTTCACTTCATGTGTGTGTGCAAATATATCTAATGTGAAATGTAGTCTGGAAGGAAGATGCTGTTAGGAATTACAGATGCTGGGACTGTTTTTCTGCAGTATCTTAATAAAATGTAGGTTCTTTTATTTTCAAACAAAAACGGGTCATGAGACCTGTTAGGCAGCTTGAGTTGCTGGTTGGAGTGAGCTTTCCTTCTGAGCCCCTTCAGGGTACTTTTGTCTACTGTCACTCCCTTGTCACTCCTCAGTGTCAAGCCAGAGTAACATGTTGCTGAATCAAACATTGGCCCTTTGGTTGCACCTAACCCACAGCAAACCCTGTTCACAATGTACAAGGTTCAGGTGATAGCACACACCTAAAATTCTGTGGCACTCGTGGTGAATTTCTGGCTGGTGCTTTTCTTTGGAACAGCATTTCTATTTGTTAGTTGTTTCCATTGTCGTTATAGTGGAATGTTTTTTACCATTAAGGACTTAACTGTGCAATTGGTTTCTGAGTTGGGGCACTGGAGTGCATTTGACAAATAACCATCCCATAAGATCTTGATTGTGCATGGACTTAGTAAATGCTTGAGTCTACACTGTTTCCATGGAAATCACTGGAGACTTTCTGCAAAGCAAGACATTTACATAATGCACTTGGCAGGCCCAGGTTAACAGTTGGACTCAATGATCTTAAAGCTTTTTTCCAACCTAAACGATTCTATGATTCTGTGATAATTGTTTGCCAGACTGGCATTATGTGGGGAATAAAAACCGTGGAATCATGACAATTGTTTGCAGAAGTGTAGCTTTGAATAGTGTATAACTAGTGTGTGTCAGCTTGGTGCTATGAAAATGCTACAGTGTAGGATGACAAAACACTTCTATTTATCCATTCTCTTGCATAAAATTAATCTGAGAAATGATCATGACCTTTAGTCCTGATGTTTTCATACATTCTCCATGTTAGAATATTTCCAGATGTTTTTCTGTGTTACTGTACCTAGTCACTAACCTTAGCCAGTGAAGTGTTTGCAGTAGCAGCTTCCAAGGAATTCTCATGCATATCTGAAACCCAGCCTGCTTTTAATTTGCTTACAGCAGGCATGGGCTAAAGCCTGTGCACAGAGATAAAGAAATGTTGGAGCTCCAAAATAAAAGAGCATGGTGTCTGATGTGAAATCAGGATGCTGAATAGCACTGTAAGAGAGTAGAATTGTCTTGCCCATACTCACCTTGATGCAAATTAGAGGTAGATTAAATTACTTAATGTTATAATAAATATCACTTCAAACTTAAATCTCTTTCTGGAGCATTTCTAATATTTAAATTCAGTTATTTATCTGACCTCTTGTTGTCTCTTCCTTGCAGTCACTAGACATGGCTGGCAACCAGCTGACATCTATCCCAGCAGGCCTGCCAGAATCTCTAGAATATCTGTATCTCCAGAACAACAAGATCACAACGGTTTCAGAGAATGCTTTTGAATCCACACCCAAAATAAAGGGGATTTACCTCAGGTAAGGACAAGTTTCCATGTGAACACACAATATTTTTTGCTTGTTTGTCCACTTTATAATTGCTTCCTTTTTAGGAAGTGTTCAAAATCCTAAGTTTCTAAATAAGCAGCTTTGTTTTGTAGTAATATGTGGTGAAACTATTTTCATCTGCTCAGGAAAGACATGGATACACATAATACTGTGAAATACACATTTCCGTTCAGAGAGCTTGTCTTTTCTGTGCTTATTAGAATGGATTGGGCATGACAGTAATTCTGGGAAATTAATGTTTAACATTAAGTCATGTGCCAATATTCAGCTGTGAGCCAGAAGCTGACAGCCCACTCGTAGGAGCACAGCTCTGCCTGTGTCTGCTGGCCCTGAGTTTTGACACTATCCCCTCCAGAGGGGCGTGTGTGACTAATCTTGAAGTTGTGCACATTCCCTTGATAGTTTTGTCAGAAACAGGTGGCAAATTACAACTGTGGCAGTTACATAACTCAGATTAGAAGCTGTGCTGGGTTTTTTCCTGCTCTGTCGGTTGGATGAGGACTTTGTTTTTATAGGTGACAGATACTGACCTTTTTTACACATAATGTAGACTCACAGTAACATCACTGATTTAAGCAGAGCTTTATACCACAAGAGGTGAAGCAAGACTCTGTCCCAGTAACAGATTCAGTTCTAATCTGATGGCATATTATTGAAAATATTTATTAGAAGTAATTTATGAATCCCTATAGAATATATGGTTAAGTGGATGTGTTCAAAAAGCTTTAGGCTGCAAGAGACTAAATATGGTCGTATTTTGTTTGAATGCAACTAAGCTGGCCTGTAGTTCTGAATAATTCCAGAACATACCTTTTTGGATGAATGATTCCATACCAAGCAAATAAAATTACAAAGTCTGGTGTAAATTAGAGCAGTCTGTCTATTCAGCTGCTCACATTTATGAGATTTTAGTGAATGCTTGGATCTGAACCAGAAACCACATACCACATTCTATATTTCTATATAAAGAAAAGAGGAATTTGCAAAACAGTTTTGTTAACATATTCAGGAGGCAACTCCACCCAAGCTAAGTTGTAGTTTTTAATGGGAGGCTATTAATCACTGCAATGCTGTGAAACAATAATATACATATGGAATATTAGACAGACTATGATTTTAAGTGTGACAAAGCAGTATGTGTGAGAGGTTCTTAAACTGCAGATTAGTTTATTTGTATTCCTGGAAACCCAAATAACAGATGAAAAGAATATTGCATGTTGCTTTGTTTCTACTTTGTACCAGTATTTTGAGTTTTGTGGGTGAAGAATTAAACTATCAAGGGGTGACAAAGAGTCTCCTGAAAAATCAAGTTACTCTTTGAAATATGGGCTATGGGAGCCTTTCTTCTCTGGGAAAGAGAAAGCAGAATAGCAAGAGAAAGAATCTGTGGGGGAAGAATTCCAATATTATGATTTTTTTTCCTTCCCCCATCCAGAGGAGTCAGCACTTCTAGATGTGGATCCGTGTAAACTTAGAGTAACTTGGGTCAGTGCAAAGTTAGAGTAACTCTGCAGAATGGTTTCCTCCTATTTTCATTTCTGTGCTGGATATAAAAATGAGTTTATTTTAACAGCAGCTACTTTTTGTTTGTTTACAGGTTTAATAAGATTGCAATTGGAGCACTGAAAGAAAGTACCTTCCAAAACCTAAAGCATTTACAGGTACTGGATATTGAAGGGAACCTTGAATTCAGCAACAGTTCCAAGAATAAGGATGATTCAGAAGAGGAAATGGAAGATGAGGAAGAGGAAGAGGAAGAAGAACTGAGATAAAATGTGAACTCACACAATCACACCATGTGGGAGGTAAAAACTGTAATTCAAGGACCCAGTTCTCAGACTCTTTGTAATAATTCTGATTTACACACAGGATTGGAGCAGAACAAGTGAGTGTCTGAGCCCTGGACTCAAAGACTTCCACTAAAACGTGACTGAATTGCAAATCAAAAAGGGTTGAAAATATATGATTTTGTAAAATGAAAGTCAGGATATATGTGTGTTTTATCAAAGGCAGTGGACTCTTCATAGTGGCTTCTGTTTATAGCAGACACAGGAGTTAAATATGAAGGTCCTTGTTTACTAATTCTGATAACAAAAAATGAAAAGGTATTTCATGATACTTTTAAGCAACTAGTTCAAAAGGAAAACAAAGAACAAACTGTGAAACTTACTGATGCAGAAGACTGTGATCTGAAAATGGATTAAAAAAATTAGACCAAGTAAGATTAGACCCATTGTCTTTTAAACATGGAACTAAGATTACAACCTCTGTCTCAAGCAGCACTTAAATCACTGACCACTTGGAGTGGGAAGAAAGTGCTAGACTTGGTATATTTGTTGTGAAAAGAATAATGTCTCTAGTTGAATCTCTTTTCAACTGCAGAAGAAAAGGGGAGGGGGGAAATGATGTTTGAAGAATATGCATTTTTTCATAAGAATAGTCATCTGCTTAATGCACCTCTTAAGCATCTTATGCTCAAAGATGATGAGGTTCAGGACTACTTTTACTTCCAGAGATCTAAGCTTTAAGAGTGGAAAAAAAATTAGCTTTCTCCCTAATCAACATTTTGTCATGGAAAGTGACCCAAGGAATTGCTAGGAATAGTGCTAATATGCTTAAAAGATGATGGGGCTTGAAAAGGGCAGAAGCTACTTGGAAAGTCAAACGTTAGACCTCCTGGCTGGGCTGCATGAAAACTTTGTGAGGGAAGAAATAATCTATATCTACAGACTCAGAGTACATATAACTTCAGAATCAATGCACCTCTGGTTTATTTTGGGGCACGTGTGACTTGTCAGCAGGTACTGAGTTTGTCTTATTCTGAATTCTGTGTTGCATTATGTAATTTATTTTATTTTTCTGTTTTGCAGGAAAACATATGGAAAATTACATATATGTCTATGTGTATATATCTATATAGATACACAGAGAACACTTAGCAAAACGTGCAATGAATTATGCAGAAACTGTCGTGGCACTGGGCCAGGCTCATGGAAGACAGTGTGTTACAGTGCCTTATTCAGGGAGAGACCCTGAATGCCTTTCCAAAGCTTCCAAATCATCTTACACAAGACCCAGGATCATAAGGGATTGCTCGGGAACTCACAAAAGCTGGCTTTTGTTTCTTCTGTTTCTCTTCCTTCACTGTTTCCATCTGTAATAACAATATGGGACTGTTTTGAACACATGCCTTCAAATGCCATTTTTGTCACTGCATTTTAAGTGAACCATGTATAAGCTTCTTTTCTTTTCCTCCACCCCAAAGAAGCTGTTGTTGGTCAGGCAAGATGAATATTTGCTGTAGTTCCATGTATGGAGCAGTGTGAGAGGCATTTTGGTCATCAAGGAACAGTAATAATTCTGGGTACAACTATTCCTCTGTTATAACAATGTGTATATTTGGATGAGAAAAACAAAGTAAGGCTGGATCCCATAATATTTTATCTCTACTGCCAAAGCCTGCAGTATATTCCTGTTTTATAAAAGTTTTAAGATGAAACAATTGCTCTTGTGAATATATATATATATATAAATCTGTATGTCTGCCTTCCAGAGCTTTGGTAAAGTTTCTGTTTGCTCTTGTTTGCCTGTGTGGCAGTTGTGTGAATTCTCCAAAGGTGTGGTCAGAGGATGGAGTGTATGAAGTGTAATATGTGTGGTAGAATTTTTCACAAAGTGTATCTTACATTGCGAATCAGGAGTGAGACTGATGATGTAAAAGAGGTAAGTCTGTCTTAGGAGAAAACTGTTAAGTGTCAAGAGAAATTTCTCTGTTTAGTTTAACTCTGGTCTGCTGTCGTACCCTCTTAAACCCTCACCTACTTTATGATGTGGAGTACTCTCAGCTCCTGTTGGAGTCATGGAAAATAAGGAAACCAAGGAAAAGAAGACCCACAGAGGCACAAGTTTCTTATTTGATTATAATGTCCTTCATCCGAGGCAGATAATCTGCTTGAGGAAACAGTATTTTCTTTTGAGGATTTCTGATTGAACACATGTTGTTTTGCATACTGCATTCCAGGATTTACTTGGAAACACACTTGGCTTAATTTTTTACCAGCTGTTTTCATGCTGGAGAAGATCTAGTTCTATACTCTCCCTTTGAGTTCCCATAGCACATGGCAGTAATTTCAAGCTGTTGTTTCCTACCTTAGACAATTCAACAAACTCATCAATCATATAAGGAAAGATTGCTTCCCGAAAAAAAATCTTGGCCTTAAACCTGCAAAACCCCCATATTTTTGAGTATCAGCTATAAAGCTGAGCCATAAAATAGCCATCCAACTGACTGCTGGGATAGATTTCTACATAAAATGTTTACAGAATGTAGCTCAAGTCCATTAGCTTTCTCCTGCAAACACCAGTAGAAGTTTTGTCAGTCTTTGGTGAAACAGGCCAATTTATTAAACTCCTGAGCAGGCTGAGAATATGCAGATTTGTACAGTTTCATGGAGAACTGTTCTGTTATCTTTAGACTTTATCCTTTACAGTGTGATTCAGTGAAAAGTCAGGTGTCTCAGAATTCCTTTGAATCCCTTGAGAGTCTGATCCAGTGAATGCAGGGGTGAAGGTACATTTTAGTACCTGTAGAGCCAGGCTCAAAATGACAGAATTACATATACACTGTTAGGCTTCTTAAGCAAGCAACACCCTCTGCCAAAGGAGACCCACCCACAGCTGAAGGAGTGTATCATGTAGGCCAGGTAGAGTTAGGAAACGCTTATCCAAGAATATTTCAAAATAGTTGCACACTGAATCTCTCCTTTAATTGGGACAATGTTTTCCAGCAGAAAAAAAAAAAAAAAGAGGTATCTTTCTTCACCAGTAAAAGCCTCAAACCCCATGAGAGGAATGTCTTTTGATTGTTGTGTAAGAGATTGATGAGGGTGAACCACAGGCCTGATTCCTCACCTACCATCAGAACCTAAGACACTGGACATAATACTGTCAAACCAAAATGTTAGTTTATTTCTTTCTTTTAAAGGAGTAAGAGGCTTCATGAGAGATTTGAGGAATAGTCAGAAGTCCACAGGACTAAGCCCACACCCTTTTTTGTCTATCGGTGGTACAGGACCAAGGCTCTGGTTTTATAATTTCCTTTAGTGAAAATGAGAGTTGGGAAGCTGTTGTTTCCTTAGGTCATAAAGAGGAAAGCAATGTTGTTCATGTAACTTTCTTCCTGTGAATTGCTTGGATTTGGAAAAAATAAGAATAGAAAGATTTAAAGGCTGAGATAGATGTATGAATAGTGAGAACTTGAAGTCTAAAACATTCAGTTGGCAACTGTATCCCTAAGTATGCATTTGCACATGCTTGGTATTCCTCCATGATCTGTATGCAGACTGAGGTCTGGGTTTATTTGCTGTTTTTCTTTTAAAAAACATGTTTCCTCGTTACAGAGGATACTGCACAAAATGAGCAAAATGGGATTTTTCTGAGCTATGATTTTTCACAGCTCAACTGTACAGAAGTACAAATGCAGCAATGTTGAGCTAGAAAGAATTAATCAGATGCCAAAAATAGCCCCTGGATAATGAGCTTTTATTTCAGACAGTGGGCACGTAGCCCATCTGCATCTGTGATTTGGAAGGGCTGTTCTACAGCCATCGTCCCCCTCTTCCCCATTCCTTCAGGATCCTTGCCCCATGGCCAGCCATCCCCTCCCTCATCCCTGTTCCCTTGGGATCCTTGCTCCATGGCCATCCCCTCATGAGGACTGGGACACCCAGTGCCTGCTGCCTGCCCACTCCTACCTCCACACGCCCTCCCCTTGCTCCTGCCCCCCAGCTCTCCTCTCCACAAATTCCATGACTTGTGATTTGGGGATTTCTGGGGAAAAAGGCCCAAAAACCTTCCTCAGAGGTTTTATCTCCCCACACGGGATTATGCCCTTTGTCTCCCCTGGTGCTCTGAGGGGCCGGGGGTCAGGCTGGATCCAGGGAGCCTGTTTCCCTCTGCTCCCCACATTCACACAACTGGAGGGCTCCTCCCGCTCTCCCAAAAGGGTCCCACAGAGGAGCGGGCGCCATCCCGCCGGCTGTGAGGGGAGGAGCGGCCCCGGCCATGGCGGCCCCTCTGTGAGGAGGGAGGTGGCACAAGGCCGAGGCTTTCTCTCCGCCAAGATGGTGCCCTGCGAACCCCTCTGGAAAGAACACCATGATTCCGCTGTCCCCAGCCTCGGCTGGCAGGAGGGGTGAGTTGTTGGGACACCAGTGGCCATGAGGGCAGGGAGGGAGGCGGGTGAGGGGTGAGGGCGTCAAGGGTCTCTGTGGTGTTGTGAGGGGAGTCCTGCCCTGCCTCGAGGCCTCACACCCTGCTGTGGTGTTTGGGGTCTAAGTGTTATATTTAATGAAAAATAAATGCTTTATGCAGTATGTAGATAATCTTCTGAGAAAAAATGAGTTTAAAGACTTGGGGGGTTTTAATTAGGGAAGATGGGGCAGGATTGTTTACAAGAGCATGTAGTGACAGAACAAGGGGGAATGGGCTCCAATTGAAAGAGGGTAAGTTTAGATTAGGTATCAGGGAAAAAATCTTCCCTGTGAGGGTGGTGAGGCCCTGGCACAGGTTGCCCAGAGAAGTTGTGGGTGCTTCATCCATGGAAGTGTCCAAGGCCAGGTTGGATGGGGCTCTGAGCAGCCTCCTCTAGTGGGAGGTGACACACTGCCCATGGCAGAAGGTTGAAAGAAGGTGATCTTTAAGGTCTCCTTCCAACCCCAAACATTCTATGATTCCATGAAAAAAAGAAAAAATCTCCTAAGGAAAACTTTGGATGAAATGTAAATGGGGATGTGGTGGGGCAGAGGGAGACTGCCAAGGCCTCCTTTGGGGAAGAGGTGGCATCTCCTGAGGAACCAACTGCGGACCTGGCAGCAGGACAGTGTCTATGGCAGGGGGACAGTGTCCCTGGCAGTGGGACAGGGTCCATGGTAGCGGGACAGGGTCCATGGCAGCAGAAAAGTGTCCA
>WEIV01030466.1:135140-191120 GCA_013390005.1 Calyptomena viridis
GTGTCCATGGCAGCAGGACAGTGTCCATGGCAGTGGGACAGTGTCCATGGCAGCGGGACAGTGTCCATGGCAGCAGGACAGGGTCCATGGCAGCAGGACAGTGTCTATGACAGCAGGACAGTGTCCATGGCAGTGGGATGGTGTCCATGGCAGCAGGACAGTGTCCCTGGCAGCAGGACAGGGTCCCTGTGGGGCTGCTCCCCAGGGCTGGCAGCTGCCCCCCTCACTGTGGGCTCTGGGCCAGGCAGCCCTGACAGGGCGAAAGAGCTGCTGCACCTGCTCAACAAAAGAATCTCTGCTTTGGGGAGTTGGAGATTATTTTTCTTAGCTCCCTCTCATAAATCCTGCAGAATTGTACATTAAAAGGGCAGCTGGAGAAAGGATCCTGCAGGTGCTGAAGAGCCGGGCTGGCAGGGCTGCTCGTAAGGTGTCTGTGGTACAAACCCCCTTCTCTTCTGCTGCTGTGCAAATCAGACACAGGGGACTTTTCCTGAGCAGGCCGAGGACCTGGAGCAGTGGGTGTTAGGTACATGTGGAGTGAGGCTATGGACCTGCATTGAAGTGCATGAGAACGGGAAGTATCCTCCTCCCTGGGACCCTACTGCCATTTCTGCTGCTTCCCAGTGATCCAGATCATCGAGGCAGGAGGGGTCTGATCAAAACTTCATGACTGTCCTCTCTTGACAGTGTTTTCTGATGGTCAGTAAGAGTTTAGCTTATGATGCTGCTTGTCACTATGTTGACTGAGCCCACTAACTGTTTTACAGATTTTGCTTACTGAAAAAAGTAAGCAAATTTAATCTTATTTAATAATAAAATAATGAAATATTTTACGAATATTTTATGATGGGAAATATTACAGGTGTTTTGGGATGGGAAGCAATCTCTTGGAAAGCTTCTATTATACAGTCCAATATTCTGCTAATTGACTTCACTCTATATTGTAATATTGGTGAGTCTTGCTTCCCAGCTTTGGGAATAGTTGTCCTAAAACCTTAAACATATAGAGAATTTTATATAATATGAATTAAGCCTTGTGTTTTCAAGCTATTTCTTTCTCTAATGGGATTAATTTATGGAGGTCATTGAAATTGGTTTATTATGTTGCTAATACAAGAACAGTGAGTAAATTCCCTAAAGAACTCCATTTCCTTTAGTGAGGAAAATATTGGTGTGCCCTGTGGCTCTGATTCATGCTGCTATTGTGAAGTCAGCCAGCTGTGAGATATATGTGGAGAAATGGATGATAAATGTGCTCTAATAATCCAGTATACAAAGTATTTCCATAAAAATTCTTCAGTAGTATCCAAGGACATGAAACAGTCCATCAATAAAATCCTTCTTTAAATGGTTTAGAATCAGGCAAAGACTGTTTTAATGCACAGTTGTACAGGCTATCTCAAGTTTTCCCCATAATAGTTCCAGAATCTGTTTTTTACATATGATTATGATACTTCTGTGAATGTTGCTTCTGATAAAGATTTATCTTGATTTTCAGTATCCTCAGCTCCAGTTTCATACAAGAAATGAATGCGACTCACGCTTTTGTTACTTGGGGTATAATTGTGTGCTTGTTGACAGTCACTGCAGAAATTAGCTTTAAAAAATCCTAGGATACATCTTTTATACATGATTAAAATTAACTTTGATTACTTGCAGAGCACTCTAGATCTCTCCTCTTCTTCATGACAGATCTCTGCTTTGAGTCTGTTTAATTCAAATGCAGCAGTGGGATAAAACTCTTCCAGCCAAAGCCAGATCCATCCACAGTGCTGGACTGATACCCTCCTGTCCATCCTGATTCCTCGCTCCCCAGATATTTGGTTAGGAAGGATTTCATGTCAGTGGAATGCTTTCTTCTATTAAAAAATTCAAGAAGACTAGATGATTTATTCTAAAAGAATAGTTATATATTTAGTGATTAAACTATCAATATAGACTACAAAAATCTCTGTGCTTTGAGTTTGTTTTTCAAGAAAACTCACGAAATATTAAAGAAATATTTAAAGTATTTAAATGGAAAGAAAGATGGAAGATTAAGGTTGAAAATGCTCAGTTTGACTTAGCTCTGTATACTTTCCACATGTTTTTAATAGCTTAGTGGTAAAACCCAATAAAACCACTAGAAGCAATGAAATCATAATGAAACATCTCAAGGTCAGTCTCATTTTTCTTTTGGTTTTGCCATTTAGCCCATACAGTATTAGCAGCAGATGTAACGTGAGATATCTGTGAACATAAATCGCTTCTTGTTTTGCTTCCCCTGCTTTTTCCATCTTATTAAAATACCTGGGTTTTTAGGGGAGGAGAGCGATCTAGAGATATTAAATCCTTATTAGGAAAGTTCAAAAGCAACAATTAACTGCAGTGAGTTTCATGTGGTGGATCAAATCCTGGCTTTCAGCTGTCATTGTGTGCAGAAACATGGAAGCATGCATTTAATTGCTAAATGGAATGCAGATACCTTTTTGTGATGAAAGATGACTGCTCTTAGAGCAAGAGATGCAGAACTCTGTGCCTTGAAGAACAGAAACTCCCGTGATGGAACCTGAAAAGCACAAGTGTGACCTACCTGAGCACACCTGTGATTGCCAGTGGAATGGGAAGTCTAGAGTTTTGTAATGACTTCAGGAACAACATTTTTTTGCTCCTGTGCTGGGGTGAGTGCTCTGTGCTGGTTTGGAAGGAAGGACAGTCACAGCTGTGAAGGGAGTCACAGGTGCCTGTGGGTACCTGCAGCCTTGCCTTTAGTGGCCATCCACAAGCAGGAGCTTTGTGAGGAGAGGGAAGTCCTTCTCCCTCCCTACATCTCCAGCTGTTGGTGCCTCCTCATTTGGGAGCCAGCAAGGGAAGAGGTTTGATTCTACTGCAGAAGTGGTTGAACATTCTTCCTCTTCCCCTAGCAATACTCACCATCTTGTCTTTCTGAAGCCTTCTGTATTCATTCCCCAAAATACCACTGTCTCAGTAACAGACTGCTGTGATTTTACTGTGACAGACTGTAAAATTTCTAAAATACCCTGTGACACAAATCTGCCAGAAGTCTTGGCTGTGCCAAATCCATTCCTGTATATCATCAGCTAGGCAATGGGGATGCAACTGTTGCTGCTTTATAAATGATGGAATCTGAGGTTTTGTCACTTAAAACAGAAACCTGGCAATTCTGTGAATATTGTGAGTAGTGATCCTGTGCTTCCAGAAAGATAGAAGTGGTAATCCAAGGTAATCAATCATGTGAGTCCTCTTTAATGTGTTACATAACTGTCTCAGTCTTCTGGTAGTTTATCCTTACCGTGCATCACCCTGTTGAATCAGAAAGGGACTTTTTCTCTGTTTATGGATGGGAAGCAAATCCTGCATTCTTGTGGTCACTTCACCATGAGATCACATGAAAAGTCTGAGTGAAAAATGAGCTGACCTTAAGCAGTGACCACCCTTCCTGTTCTATTGATCTCATCCATTTGGGATTTTGTGGGACAAACCCTCTTATAAACTCCTGAAGTATCAATCAGTGTGCTCCAAAGCAGTGAGTCAGGAATGTAATTCTGAGCATCTATCACCTCCTTAGTTGCAGTGAAATCACAGGCTAAAGTGAGAACTTTAAACATGTATTCCTTTTGCAGCTCGGCCCTTAGTGAATGGATGCATTAAATTTGTCTGTTCTCAGGCCTCTTCTCCAAATGCAGCAAAGTCAGATATTTCCCAGCCATTATTACTGCAAAAAGATGTGCTCTGCCACTGCAAGACAGACAACAGTAGCACCCCTGGAGTAAAACCTTCACTGCTTCCTCTCCCTGCTGCACTCAGGGCTCAGCTGGAGGCTGTGATCTCAGCCAGCACAGTCCTGCAGGGAAGGGAAAGCAGCAGTTGCTCATTGCCCTGTGTCAGGGAAGAGCAGCCTTGCTGTACAAACACACCTGGGTGTTCAGAGAGGCACAGACACGGCTGGGCAACATCAAAGGCATCCTGGGTTTGCCAAATTCAGTTCAATTCCCAGGTGACACATTTTGCTTGCACACATCAACCACCTTCTGCTAGTAGTTACCTCATTTTTGTGGGAAGCACAGAAAGGACTGAGGTCATTTCCAAGAGTGTCCATCTGGCTTGAAGATGAAGCTTTCTGTCTGCTTTGAAAGCATTACAGATCAGTTCACTGTTGTTACAAAGGGACTGAGAGTGATGTTTGTTGTGAATTGAAAGCAGAGCTCATCACATGGGGATGTTACAGAGTTACTCTATTTCGTGAGTGCTTCAGAATTGCTGGTATAGCAGAGAGGGCATCTACAATGTTGGCTAATTATTTAGATCATCTTATTTGTAGGTTGGGAGGCATGTTTAGGTGGCATAAACAAGCTTAGCTGCAATTAAGTCATTCAAGTGGAATCAGTTAAGGCTAGCTGAGAATATGAGTAACTGTTAGTTCCATAAACTTTTATACTTGGGTTGGCAGCCAAAGGCTCTTGGGAGTTAGCAGGATGTGTAAGTGCTCTGGTTGTGTGTCTCTCTCTCAGTTCTAATTCTTCCACAAGGATTTATTACAGTAATTCAACATTTTAAAGGTTCCTTGGCATTGGCAAAATCCTCAAGAACCTGTTTTAATATGCCTTTAATGATGTTTTATGCCACAACAATCTGGAGTGGCTTCTTTCCTCTCAGTAGTATCATCAGAGCAATGCAGCTGCAAATTAACAAGCATAAAACAACTCCCTCTGATAAGTATGTGATAATTTGGATTACTTCCCAAATTATTTCCTCCGTAGCTGTATACAATGCACCACCCTTCTTAATTAACTTCTCTCCCTCCTCAAGACTCTTCCCCAATGTGCCTTGTGTACACTTCAATTGGCTCAGTTCCCTTTCTTTTTAGCACGGGGAGGCAACTTCAAAATAAGATTGAATGTTGCCAGTTAAGAAATATGTTCTTTCCACATATGCTTGAAAGTATTTCATGCAAACTGTTGTAATTAGTGATTGATTGGCTGATTGATTGATTTTTTAATATAAAAGTTTTGAGACTATAAAGGTCACATGTTTGTTTTTATGCACTGAAAATAGGAGAAACATATTTACCAACACAAAGCTTGCACTCTAACTTGATAATCAACAGCTTTGTTATTTTTGTTGGAAGGAAGTGTGATTGTAGCTGGAAAATGTGAACAGATCCATGCATACAAATATGTTATGGAACCTACTGCTTGCCTAATTGCACTGTACATCAAACTGCTTGACAACACACACCATGAGACACGGAAAACAGCTAAATGGAGGAAACCTTACCATACAAGTACTCATCACTCCAGTGTTTGCCTCTCCCCAGCTAACAGTGGTGCCTTGTGTTCAGTCCAGAGTGGCTGCAGGAGCAGTCAGATGCTCCAGTCAAGGTCACAATACACTAAGCAGCATATATTTGCCAGAACAAAGAACCAAAGTGCCTTAGGCCTCTAGTTAGCAGCATTTCATCCACAAATGAGACATGCCAGGTGAGAAACTGGACCACTGCCTTCCTCCCAGCTGGATGGGAGGCACATATGGGTGTAAAGCCCAAGTTTTAAAGATCCAAACACTGTAATGTAAAAACCATAATGCATTTCAAGTTTGCAGAGCAAAACTGGACACTCTTTGGATAAGGTTTGAATGCAGAAAGCTATTTTTAAAAGAGACTGTTGGTGGCACAAAAATATGCCTTCACGTATGAGACTTCCCCATTACCTACTTGTCAGAGAATAATGGGCAAAATTGTGGTTTTCTGTGTTGTGTAGGACTTGTGCAGCACAACTGACCAATTCTGGTCTCTGATGCTTTATCTCAGCTCAAGTTCTGGTAGAAGTCACAGCTTCTTAGGCACTGGAGTTGACTTGAGTCCTCTTGGGATGTGACTGTGCTGAGTGTCAGACCAAGTGCACAGTCCCAGGCAGGCAGGCAGGAGGATTTCACTTGGTAGTCAGCCAGAGGTTGTGGGTGGCT
This sequence comes from Calyptomena viridis, assembly GCA_013390005.1. Classification (NCBI taxonomy): domain Eukaryota; kingdom Metazoa; phylum Chordata; class Aves; order Passeriformes; family Eurylaimidae; genus Calyptomena; species Calyptomena viridis. The sequence goes on from WEIV01030466.1 coordinate 141,105, forward strand.
GGGGAAGAGGGTGGTGGGAAGGCCAGCAGCACTTTCTGCTTGGCAGACTGTGGCACATTGGTGTGGTGTGTGGGCAGGCTCTCCAAAAACACTTAGCTTGGAGCTACTTACTCCAACTCTTGGATCTCCTTGGCCTCTTTCTTCATCACTTTTAATTATGCAATGTGATTGTAACTTATAGATGTCTGATAGGATTATACTATCACTTCATGGAGCTGTAATTGCCTGTGGGAAGTTGAAACTTTATGTTGTGTTTTCCTTGCGGGCAAAGTGGTCATGCAGAGATCCTGCCCTCTCCACGTGCCTTCACCCTGTTTCACCCCTGGCTGCTTTATCTTGTCCCTGCATCACCCCTTCACAACTGCCTGTTAGGAATATGCTAAAAAACATATGTGAGCTGGTTTGAATTAAAAATACTTCTCATCTGATTCTTTGTCTGGCCTCATAAATAATTGGGTCTGTACAGCTGGGAGAGGAGGAGAGGCAGTGCAGGAGGAAGGGACAGCTGGGGAAGGATGAAGGGGACCTCCTGGAGCTGCCAGTGCTGCTGAGATGAAAAGTATCAGATGTTGTGTTTGTCACTTAGTGCTCCCGCCTGTTCACAGACCAGCCTCTGCTCTCCCAAATCACCATTTTAGTGACACTCTGTAGAGCAGGTCCATTACAGGATTTGTTCTGGAGCAAATTGCTCAGACTCACTGCAGTTCTTCCCTATCCTTTCTGTTCTGTGTTTTGTTGTTTTCACTTCAGTGTCGAATCAGGAAAATAGTTACCAATGGTACATATTTTCAAATTAAGACAGAATTTCCGAAGAGTTGTAGACAAAGCAGACGTATGTGTGTTCCTTCTGGCTTTACTATTTGATAATTAAACTACCTATACTACAGTGCTCTGAGGCAAGTAATTAGTGCATGACATAAGAAACAGTCGGAACAGGAGCCCCCAAAGAAGGGGAGAATATGCACATCCCAGGAAAATCACTAATCATATGCATGAAGCACTTCTGCTTCTAGATTATTTTTTGACTAGATTATTTTTTCTTTACAGATGAGAGAGGCATATTAGAATACCAGACACTTTATCTGAAACTGCTATGCCACAAGTAGCTAAATACATTATGTCAAGTGTATTGGTATGAACAATCTTTGGATTGAATCCCAACTTTTTAAAAGGTCTCCTTGCTCCCACTCTCCATTTTGGCAGAGAAATAAGAAGACGCTGATAGTAGAAGTGCACAGAGAGCCTGTTTTTAAATGGCAGGTTTATTAAAAACGTTCTATATCACAAACATTGGAAACATATTCGGCAGATTTACTGTAACTGAAAGATTCAGTAGATGGTGGAAAGGGAGTAACTGTCAGTGTAGATCAACCACTGGATTATGAGAAATAACAGGGCAGTTTCCACAGCAAACACCTCACCAAACCCCATTATCAGTCAGCACCCTCAGGTTCCAGTCTGGGCTCAGTCTGCCCCTCAGTTTGAGTTCAGCAGCACATGGGCCAGGAGCTTGAGCTTGAGTTTGTACATATTTACACAGAACAGCTGTGGGTTCCAGGAGAGGCCACATTAGCACCAGTGCTTATGGGTTAGGGCTCACCTCGCCTCTGCCACTGCGTGTGCACGGGACTGAGTGCACTGAAGAGCTGGGTTAAAAAAAGGTTCATAAATCTGGCACTTGGAAGGCAAACTGTGCTCTGCAGTGACCTAGGAATTCTTTGTGTGTCACGCCTGAATGCCTGTCTCTGGAGGCTGCCCATCAGGATTACCTTAATGCCCCTTCTTGCACAAATGCACACTTCACTTCTCCTCCCCTTGGAGTGTTATTTAGTAGTAGATGTAACCCCTTGAGACCAGGAAATCAGTGTGATTGTCTTACTGCTTTTCTAAAACTAAGCACAAACTCTATATTTAGCGAATATTAGACAAAATTGGTATCTTCAGCAATTTTGGTGAAACATTTTCACAGAGCAAAGATTCTACATAAATACAGTGTTTGTAATTACTGAGATTCACAAAAAAAGGCTTTGGTTAGAAAATCAAAAAGGGTCAAATAGAAAAATCTTTAAAAAAAAGAAGCCAAAGGAGTGTCAAATACTATAATTGAAGTCAAATGAGTGCAGAATAAAACAGTAGTTGTCCATTAGTTGATTTTTCAGTATTAAAATCTTCCACCTAGAGAAGCCCATGTCTCTTGCAAGCCGTGTGCCTTTCCTGATGTTCACAGCTGGTCTCTTACCTCCAGTACAAGCAGGGTGGCGATAATTCCACATTTTCCTGTTCAAGGCAAAGAGTCCCTCTTCCAGCTGTGAGGTAGAGATTGGGTATCAGGTCACTGGGGTGTGAGATACCACTGAGAGCAGCAGTTACACATTTGTTTCTAGTTCATTTATTTCAATAGTGCAGTGGTCTTTACTGTTGGATTTCTTCGTGTGATTCTCCACTGGAGTTTCTTCTTGCTCCACTTGTACGGGTATATGGTGCTGAAAGCCTTTCTCTGTTTCCGGTCCACGAGATTCATTCATGGTCTTCACACAGCCATTCCTCTGGTAAGCCACGATCTGATGGACGTTAACAGGCTTAGTTTCACAGATCAATGGCACCTACGTGAAAAGCATTAAGATCTGGAATGCTGCCACTGATTGCTGTATACAACAGGAAGGGAGTTTTTACTTGGAAAGCCTGTGGGCTGCTTTACATTCACCAGGATTATCTAGAGCCTCCATAGACTCCCAGAAGCTGTTTCTCATATACACTAAGGCATCTTTGCACCATCTGCATAAAGTGAAGGTGTGTCTGTGTAAAAAAACACAGCTCTAACTTTCAGTAACAAATGCTGGCCATTGGTAAAATGATAGAAGTGGGGTAAATAGAGACTAGAATTTCAGGGTTAATTTCAAAAGGTTCAGACTCTCAGTGACCATTATGCTGAGCTTTGGGCAGTGCTTGCTCTTGAAGTGCAGTTACTTAAATCAGTATGTTAGTTGTTGTTGCCTTCTGCTTTTTTCCTAACCCAATAAACTGACACCTGTCTCTTCAGTTTGCACTGTTTCACAAGAAATAAAGAGGATTTTATTAACTGATTCATAAGTTAAATACTGAAGTGTTCTTTAAATCAAACCAGATTCTGATGGGGAAAGTAAGACGTAAATACTGGCAGAGGAAAGAGGTAGGCTTGCAGCTGAGAAAATATGGCCTTTGGGTATTCATTACTAACTGCATAAATTATGCAGCCAAAATGTATGGCAGACCAGCAGTGTATTTTAACACACTTATAGAGCCTGATTCAAAGAAAAATCTCATCACAGATGACTAAATAATCCCTTAGGAGGGATTTTATATTATTGAAACATTTCTTCTTATGTTCTAAATGAGTTCTAAATGTAGCAATGTCAGGAGTCCTGTGTTATGCAGGAGCTCAGACTACACTTCTGGCTTTGTAATGGATGACACACCTTACCAACAGGTTGTATGTTTAGGTTTTTGCTGTATGTGGAGCCCATATGTCCAGGCCTAATCCTGTTATCAGTAATTACTGCAGGGCCTGTCTTTCTATATACAACTTGAAAGAGTAGGAGCTTTAAATGAATGTTGCAGGAAGGCACGAGAATGGGATTGACCAGAGAGATTTTAGAATGGCAGAAATAATGATTGAAATAAAACTTTGCTATTGTGTGGAATACTACAAGTGATGCACAGAAATGAAACCCACCCTGTGAAAATTAGTCCTGATGAAGGAACTTTCCTGCATGAACACTTCTGTCTTTGTGGAAGAAAGGTAGTGAGAGTCTGCCAGGAGCTGAAATGGTTGGAGATTAGCACCTCCAAACATGGCTATGGAATGGGCTTATGGAATTAGGAATCTCCTTGGTCAAGGATTTGAAGGAAGGGCATGAGAACGAGTTCTGGTTATAAGGAAAGACTGAATGCTGCATGCCAAGGAGGAAGGAAAGATTGCTCAGGAGTGGAAGGAGGCAGGGGCAGAATTGAGAGGTGAGTCTGGTCATAAGATACAGAGAAGGAAAAACAAAGATGTAAGAAGGGACTTGTATTAAATGTAGAAGGCATGAGGATGCCCGAGAATGAAGTCTAGAATGGAGTAATGAGCTTGTGCTAGCCTGGAAAAAAAAATTATTGGAATGGTGGCTTCAAACTATGTCAACACAGAGGCTTGAAATGCCCAGGGTTATTGCTTTTGATGTGAGCTTATTGATTATGAATAAATACACTCACAGGTACCTTTACCTCCCCCTACACACAAGTGGTTGAGGACATTTGTCACCCTGCTCTGTTGCTGGTGACATTTTTAGAAGAAGGATGAATTCCTGGCCAGTCAGGACTTGGGAGCTCAGAGTGGGACTCACAGCTCCAGCATCTCATGCATTTGCAGGACGGTGCAGCTGCTTCTCCTGCCCCCAGACCCAGAGTGCCAGACACAGCTGGCTGGCAAGCCTGGACCTCCAGTGGCTTTTCACATGACCTCATGGAAAAGCATCCCTCCACCCCACCTGCTGAGCAACACATTGCCCAGTTCCCTCCTCTCTAGAACACCTTTTATAAACTAGATGAACCAAACGTGGGAGCTCACAGGTTCTGTGCCATAATGTGGCACCCGCTGGCACACCCTGGCTCACAGCACAGTTACCTCGTCACCATCCTTGATAAACTCCTTCCGGCAGATGTGGGCCATGATCCCAGCAGCCAGGGCGTCTCCCAGGACATTGATCATTGTTCTAAACCTGTCTCTGGAAAATGAAATAGTGATGGTAAGTTGTTGGCTCTTTGGGTTAATTCCTGTGCCTTCGTCACTGTGGTAATTATAGCTGAAGGCCAGTTTTGCTGGTTTCATGATCTAAAAAGTTTAGAAATGGTAGTGAGGAGTTTGACATGAGACAGCCACTAGTTATTGAGCAGCTCAGTCGGGTTCTCCAGCCTTTTCTGGGCTCACTGTGCTGTGCTGCCACACACAGTGTTTTGTTACAAAGAGGAGCAGCAATGCCTCCCTACACAGGAAGCTGATTTGGCACTAAAAAGGTGTCACAGAGAGATCACAACTGCATTCATGTCTGAGCTGACATGTCAAGTAATATGTCCAGTAATATGGCCTGATTTGGGGGCTGGTGCTGCAAATGTCTTAGTTCAATAAAACTAGAGGTCAGCCTGTGCAACCAGTATCTTATGTTAGTGATCAACACCCCAATCTCAGATATCAAAGTGCTGCTTAGGAGGATTATTATATTGGTAGAATGTGCAGAATACAATCAAAATTATTCAGAAGGTTGCTAATTGACTACACTCACAAACCAAGCAGGCACTGACCGTATTTAAATCATGTTCATTCCTGAAAAAGCTATGGAGGCTTTGGCTCCTATGGTGGCTATGCAGTAGCTCTTAGAGATTCTTCATTTTCAGTTACCTTTGCCAGTTTAAATTTGTATGCTTGACAGTACTTCATATATATACAGTTTAACTATTTTTCATTTTTTTCATTTTTGGCATTTCTTCCATGTTTACCTTCTACCCACTATCTAAAAAATAAATTTGTTAAGATACAGATATAAATCCATGAAAGTAAGTGTCTGTCATAGACACTTGAATCATTCTGGAATCTATTAGTTAAAATTGATGAGATTTTAAATAGACAGTACAGCTTTTAAGTCTGAAATATATCACGTCTTTTCCAAGAAAAACATATACATCTGAAAACTGTGTCGTATTAGTAACTTAATTTATAAATGTATGTTATAAAATGGAGGTTCAGAAATCTCCAGATGTTTGGCTTATTGAAGTCAATGACGGTCCAATATCAACATTGCCCAGATTTCTGATCCTGTATCTTAATATAGAAAAGAATTGAAACTCTGTGCTGATTTTTTTTCAGATATTTTAGGCAGGTACTCAGTGCATACAAATGTTTATGTAGCTGCCTGTTTAATGATCATGAAAGTTCCTGCATGAAAGCTTTTTTTTGTGTGCAGTTACCCAAATTGTATGTACAACTGCAAGTAACTTCAGCAATAATATCCCACAGGCTACACCTAGACGTGGCTGTTGACTCCAGGACCCAGTCCTACCCTTGTTTCTGATTTTTCTAATCCCTGCTCTTCTGATTCTGGGTTTTGTCTTGAAGAAAATTCCCACAAGAATACATTAAGCAGAGAAAAATACTGTTACAGCACATATTGATAAATGTTCCTGTTACACAATGACTTTTTTTTTTCCCCCTTGGTTAATCATCAAATTGTGATTCCTGGAAAGATATTCCGTGTTGTGAGTTTTGGATTGTGCAGAGAGTCAGCTGTGGTAGAGAAGAAGCTGCAGGAGCAGAGCTCGAGAGTTTGCACTCCCTTCTGAGCTCTGATTAGCTTGTTTTCTGAAGACAGGATTTTTCCAAGGAAACAGTGCACTACACTGAAACCTTTAAGGAAATGGGTTGCCTGGCATGTTGTTTGACCAGTTCTGTTCCATGATCCCGTGTGCATGGAGCAGCCTGCAGTACCCATGAGTACAACCACACACACAAACATTTCTCCACCAAGAGGCCAAGCTGCTGCTGGTGGCATTTCTTTCAGTGCAGACACCTGAGTCAGGTGTTCCAGTGGAATTTGAGCTTTAGATGATATTATTAAAGATGCAACACTTTTACCTCATGTTTAATAAATTAGCTGAGAAATGTTTTGTTTCTCTTCTTGATGTCTCTAAGCACTGCCTAAAGGTATGAAGGTCACAGACATGTTATGGCTCCCTAAACGAGTTGTAACACCTGCAGTGCATTGTAATGGGTACTTCAGTCTCGTGAGATCATCTAACCAGCCTTCTGTAAGCATTCTTCATACTCCAGCACTTCCAAAACTAATACTGAAAATATTCATCATGTCAACCATGTTGACACTTTGCATCTGCAGGCTCTCGAAATCACCAAGTGCAGAAGTACAGGAATATACTTTTTGTTTGAAAGGTCATCTGAAAAAGACAGAAAATTGGGTCTGTTCCTTGCTCGCTTTTTATATTTCCATCTGGAAATATAGCCTGAAAAGTTTTTTTCTCTGCTGTTTTGAAAAGTTGTGCAAGACAAAAAGAAGCATAATTCCTATATACGCTGGAAGACTTACTGGAAAAACAATGAAATGTTGATGTTGCAAGAGCTGGGCGAAAACTGAGCAATATAGAGGGAAAAGGCTTTTGTAATACAGTCTTAAAATATTGATACAACCCAAGACTCATGACTCTTATTAATGATAATAATAATAATATTCTATTACATTGAAGAGGAAATATTTTTTCTCACAATTCTGTGTACAAAAAATCAGTGGCTTAAAGCTGAATAAAATAGGATATATAACAGAATGGATTTATAAGACATTTATACCCAGAACCCTGGTGTAATGAGACTCTGTATTAAAGGAGGTATATTTTATATAGATTAAATAAAAAATAATTTGGATGATTTCCTAGTGGATGCATATGCTACCTACACAGTTAATTGAAATGTTAATGTGCCAGGGGCCAGTATTTTAAGATTAATCTTCTTAGACTATTCAAAATTTTTTGATCGGTTCGTGGACATTTACGTAAGAGTTCAAATAAACCACTTCTTATGAATTTTTAAAGTGGCTCTTCTCATGGGTGACACAAATCTCTTTTATCCTGAATGTGTTAAGTTTTAACTGCTGCATCAAACTTCTCATGAAGATCATCCTCCAGCCTGGATAGGTGCAGCCATTTCCATTGCCTGACTATACTTCCAGAGAAAATAATTCTTAAGTTTTCCTGCGATTTGAGTTAATGTAGATACTTTGTTCTACTTCTTCATTCTCCCTCCCTGTGAATGTGAACTGAGCACTGATCACTGTGCTCTTTAGGACAATCTCATCTATGTGAGAAGCTGCTGTGGTGGTCTTTTCAGCCTGCTCTGCTTTTAGACTAAGTGAATTCCACTTCTTCAGCCTCTCCATGTGGGTCATATTTCCAAGTCTCACCTGGACTCTCTCATTTGTCTACATCTTTCTCAGTACAGTGTCCACATCAGCACAGCATGTAATCTGAGGCCTCAGCAACACCATTTCAAACAACACAATCACTTCCTATGCCTTTGATATATATCTGTATTACTACACCCCTGGAGCCCATTGGCCTTTTTAGCAAAGTCGCCAGAATGGAAACCTGAAAAGCTTAATGTTACTTACAGTGCCCAGTCAACAGCAATAATCAAGGTGATGTCGTCTGTGGGGAGCCCAACGGAGGTGAGAACAATGACCATTGTCACCAGACCAGCCTGTGGGATCCCTGCAGCACCTATGCTGGCAGCTGTTGCTGTGATACTTCAACAAAGAAAGGAAGGAATACGCTTTATTGGTGATGGGTTGCTCTGCAAGAAACCACACCATATTTCTACAGGAGCTTTCCTAACCATGTTCTTTCTTAGATGAGCCACTGCGTGAAACTGTCAGTGTTTTGTGGACAGAAACCACGTGAGAGAGCAAAACAGGCCAAACTGTCTGCCCAGGGCTAAATTCTCACTCTCAACCTTTGTACCCTGACATTGGCTGGGCAGTTGTGTTATCTCTTAGTATCAAAGGTGCCGAGCAAAGGGCCCAGCCAGGCCGTGGGACATGGCAGCTCCTTGTGGGCCGTGGCACCACACAGCTCTGAGTGCCACCACTCTGCCAGCCCTGCCCGTGCTTCACCCTCGGCAGCAGAGCTCCCAGCAGACACCTCTGAGTCAGCAGCAGCAACCCCTGTGCCAGGCAAAGCCTTTCATGGCAATCCAGCACAAACTGCTGAGGCCAAGGGTAAGGAGGCTGGGCCAGGGGTGAAGTCCTTGCACGGCACATGGCTTTGCATACTTGGAACTAAATATGAAGCAAGCATGGATGTGACTGTACATCTTCAGTTTCTGAAAATATTTTTACTTGACCTTCACACCATTTTTTCAGCCAGGCAAGCAGAAATGAATGGGAGACCAGGGCGAGAGTGGACCTAGAAGGCTTAACATTTTTTCCCTAGTGTTATTTTTAGGGGAGGGATTTCATTCCTTTTTTCAGGAGCAAAAGTGACTGGATATATTAATTTCCACCCATCTAGGCCATCCAGCAGATGAACTAGGCCAAGAACTAGGCCATCCAGCAGAAAGACAAAAAACAAAGGTTGACAGTTGTAAAAGGATGACAGGAAGTGTATACACTGATAACCCACTGCATTCATCAGTCCAGAGTGTCAGAGAATTTGGCAAGCAGTTAAATCTCATCAACCTCCTAAGGAAAATGAGGGTAACACTATTCACCCACGTGGAAACTGAGGTACAGAGATATCCAGTCTCTTGCTTACAGACACAGTGTACCAGTTCAGCAGCATCACTATTTCCAAATAGAGCCTTTTCTGCAATAAGAAACCCCCAAACATTTGCATGTGAGTGTGGTGGGGAATGAGAAAGACTTAAAACTACATTTTGAAAAAGTTAACTTGTATAGCACCCTAATAGAATAGTAATAGAGCATAGACAGAAGGGAAGGGACAGAAGCTGAGTAGCTGAATAAGGTATAATTATGATGAACATTAGAAGGCTCTCCAGTTAGTGCTGTGAACTGGCTGGTTGACCAGGATTGCTTCTGCCTCTTAAGTCAGCTCAGGCCACAAAGTCTCATGACTTAACTGGGAGCAAACCAAGAAATGTTTAACTAAGATTATACAGGCAAGCTCATCTGATATTCTATTCCACCTTTGCCTTAAAGTAGATGTTTCTTTCAGGTGATAGAAATAAGGTCTTTACTCTCTCTGCTACATCTATGTTTGCATAATCACATTGATAGAAACTGTCAACCTGGATTTTACAAACTATGAGCAAAGTAGACTGATTATTCTATTTCCTCTCTGGCAAAAAAATATCCTGGCACTCAGAATATTTGAATTTTACGTCTCCAGGTCCCAAAGTATCGAGGTCTGGGGGCAGGTTTGGCCTATAGAATATAGTTAGAATTTAGATTAAGATATTCAAGGTACTGAGTCCATTGTGATTTCCTGTTTACCTTCTACTTTTGTGGGTCTTTTTATTTCTTTTCCTTTCTTGGATTTTTTCCAATATTTGTTTGTATTTTCATTCTACTTTTTTACTTCTGTCTGGTCCTTATGTACTAGCGCTTAATATAGGGAGTGCAAATATGAGATAAAAGAGGGTTCTGCTCAAAGAGAGTTAGAACTTACGTTCTTTCCATTTACCATCACCCTGCCTCTCCTTCGGTTTTAAAATTACCATTCTTTACTTCAAAGTGTATGTAATGTCTGCTCACGCTCTGGGCCATATTTTGGGATCACATGCTAAAAAAATCTCCAAATTCCAAATCACAAAAGACTGAATTTTAGCTCAGGGTCATTCCAACAGTTTTCAAAGAGAGCGCGAGCCTGAAGCAAGAGCTCATATGGGCACAATTTATTCCTTTTTCATCTAATCTAACCAGATCTTGCCAGAAGCCCATTAGCAAACCTCAGCTGTCATCTGGAGTTAGTCTCAGGACTCTGCTCTTCTAGTCAGGAGGGTTTTCAAGTCCAGCAGGAGATGGGCAAGGCCCAGCAGTGTAAGGGGGCAGTGGTGAGGTCAGTGGGTGGGTAGGTAAGCACATCTCAAATATGTTACACAAGGGTCTGACTATGAGGAATGTTTTTATAATCATTTGTTCCCTGCTGGAAACCTGCAGGTTTCGGTCCCTGAGGAATTCTTTGGCAGTCACTGGAGTTATTCTGGCAGTAATTGTTTCAGCTGGATCTTCTAGTCTTTTGGATCCATTACAGGCCTTTCAAGGATGGAGTGCACAGCCATAGCACTCTGTACCCACTGAGAACCTGGCTGTTTACAAAGTTTTCTGCTTTAACAAGCAGCAGAGATGACATTTAAAAAAAATGGGAGTGATCTGACATATTCATGAAAACCTGTCCTGACAGCGGCATCTATCCTCCTTCCTTCTTCCCCCCAATCCTACAAGGGCTTCCTAACACACACTATTCCCTGCTATCAGAAACAGAGCTTCTAGTTTTGCATTTTTTTAACCTTTTCCTCTTAAAGTTGAAAACAATTGTGAAGTTTAAAATAGCTCTTTAAACACCAATAATAGTAAACTGTTCCAGTCCTAGCAAGTGATCAATGGGTTGCCTGAAAGTAAAAATTAGACAGTTATGCTCAAACAGAAGCACATTTTCTGGTGTCCACATGCATCTGTTGACAGGACTAGCACAAGTTCCCTTTTTACAGTCCCTGATCACTTAAAAATCACCATTCTATATGGAATGCAAGAGATGAGGTGTTTTCCCAACACCGCTCCACACAAGCACTGTAAGTGTCTCAGGCTCCACAAGAGCAGCAGGTCACACCTGTGGAGTCTGAGCTTTGTACCTGATGGTGATGATCTGCCCAAAGTCCAGCTCGTAGTTGTTGACCTGTGCAATGAAGATGGCAGCCACGGCCTCGTACAGCGCCGTCCCGTCCATGTTGATGGTGGCCCCCACGGGCAGCACGAACCGCGCGATCCTCCTGTCCACGTGGTTGTTCTCCAGCAAGCACTTGAAGGTGATAGGCAGCGTGGCTGAGCTGCAGAACAGCACAGAGGCACACGCTGGATTACTTGTATTTCTGGGAATTGGAGCAAACCCTCTCCAGGCAGGGGAGGTTTTACTCCCTGAGCACTGCTCTGCCCGTGTAACTCGCTCCTTCGCCGGAGGGAGGACAAAGGCAGTGACATGGATGAATGCTGGAGGTAGTGCAGACCCTGCTTCCCAACGTTGGAAATATTGTTCTCTCTTTGAGAATCCCACACACTGGTGTTGTACACTCAAATCCAAGAAAAGGGAACACCCTGTGCAGCTTGTTAGTAACTATTGATAATTATTGTGCAACTCATGCATTCTAAAAATGTTTCCTTCCAGGCCCCCTTCATATGTAAACAATTTCTTATTTCTGCAGGGGGTTAGGCAAAGATCTGATCAACAGCACAACTCAAAATAACAGCTACAGACCAAACTCCTGTATTCAGGAATATAAAATCCCATTTCCTCTCTGGGACAGATCTGCCCATGTCCCCTGTGTGATCATTAAACAACCACATAATTGCAGGTCATATAGTAATGTGGGCATATGTAAATGAGATGTATGTGTGTGGAATAAAATGGTGTAACACTGTTTGACAGGTATTTATTTTAAAATGAGCTTGATTCCTTCAAAAATTTAACCCTTGATTTTATACCCTAAAAAAAAATCTGATTTTTGTTTTCACTGAGACAATTAATAAAATATTTTATCATTGTAAGTTTTCATGTCTGCAAGAAGACACACACATTTTTAAATAGTAACACACCAATATATGTTTAATTGTATATTATATCAGCCTTTTTGTAACATTCTGCATTTTACCATGTGGTGGCACATTCACTAACATGTGATGAGTAATTAAATTGCATTCAAGTGAGTGACAGGATATTTTTTACGGCACATCAGTTTGTATGGAAAATAAATAACACCACTGAAGAAAATACACAACTGGCAAAATATTTTCCCTGTTATCACACTAATTTTAATATAGTGCTCAGTATCTGAGACTACTTAAGTAGATATAACATAACAAACTCCTTCAAAATTATTCCAAATTTACCTCTTAAAAAAGGTAGTTATGGGGGAAATATTGGTATCATGATCCCAAAGTCTTTAACGTCCTGTTCTTATGTGATTTACATGCACTGAGACATGAAATACAGGTGTTTTTCCATTAGTTTGGGCAGTTCAGATTGTTCTGTCACCATGGATTGTCCCTTACATGAGCAATGTGAGACTCTGATCCCTAAATCTTAAAATGACCATTAGCTGCTCTTAATTGAAGATAATACATTTGGTCAACAAATTCTCAGTTGTTACAAATGACCTATAAAGGCACAGAAAGATTCCAAAAACTCTGAACTCATAACCCCAAGTTTGCAGGAATGCATCAGAAAAATGTTTCCGTGAGTAGGAGTTGTCATTTTGTATTTGTGCAAGCTGTTGTTTGAAGAAAGTAACAGTGTTTGGAAAGGAAAAGGAGCTTCCTGCAATGGAAACAGGACAGAAAAAAGACAAGGCTATGTTTTCATTATGATATCTCTGCTTTCTATAACTTTATAACTGGCAGTCACTGCCTGAAAATCTGGACAAAAGTATGCAAATAAACTGAGAGGGCAAGGAAGCAACAGAAATCTGGCTACCTCTAGTAACTGGGGTATAGAAAACTTCTTCATTCAGGCAGTCCTAATATTTAATCAGTATTTACTCCCCAAACTGCACGAGATGTCACTTCTCTCTTGGACATGCCCATCATTTTTCACACAGTCATTTGTGAATGGCTGAAATTCTGTGTCTTGTTTACCATAAAATGTTCATAAAATAAGAGGATGAGGATGGAGCTCACAGATAATGTGGAACTGAACACCCTGGTGCAGCTACAACTAGGAGCAGGTCAGTAGCACTTCTAGATGTTCTAACTAAAGGCATGGCCAAGAAAAAATTATTTAAGTTATTATTAATTTTCTCCATTCCCTGCAGCTACTTCAGTTGTGGAGAGTTGCTTCCTTCTAAAACATTTGGCTCTTCTGTCTAATTTCTTTGGGGGAAAAAGAGGAGGACAAGGTAATCTTCCAAGTCCTATCCACTCTGCCATACCAGAATATTAAACCTAAGTGTCTGCTCTGAGGGCAGAGAGCTGATCTGAGCAAATTTTTACTGATCAACATGTTTCAATTTGGTTGAGATGTGACAAAGATTTTGCAAAACAATGCCATGATACCAATGGCACAACCAGCAAAATCTGTATCTACTTCCATTGTTGTAAACAGGATGTGTGACACTGTTTTTCCAGGAATTTGACTTTCCAACTATTCAACTTGTGCACTATCTCACAAATCAGGTGTGTCTTTGACACAAATTTGATTTTTGTGCTGGTTGAAGTAAAGTTTCAGGGCACATGACAAGATGTTGGGTTTGTTGTTTGTTAAATACTATAATAAAAATAAAATGGGCAAAATCTAAGTGCAATGATGATGAACAACATGGTGCAAGATTTTGAATGGAAGTGAATTTCCAGGTCACAGATTCCTGTACTTTCCTAGCACAGGAACCCTTTCAGCACCTGTTGCAAGCCAAATGAACTTTTCCTGAGTACAGGTGACAAACTTTTCCTGAATACAGGTTATGTGGACCATTCTAGGAAAGGCTGTCTTGTTCAATGATGGTTCATTTCTACACATTTGACACGTATCAGAAAAATATGTGTCTTATGTGAGGATTTGCTGTTGGTGATTTACAGGTGGCAAGGGAAAGAAAAAGTTCCTATTGTAATTTTTGAGTTATATTAATATATAATTTCAATATTATAAAAAATATGACCAAATAAATAATTTGTCTCTCCAGTTAAATTAGGTGAAGTTTGTTTTCTTGAAAGCTACTTTATTTAGTATTAAACAGTGGAGCAGCAACATGAAAGGCTGACATTTAACACTTATTAGGAGGAAAAAATGCTCTAAAGTGCTGATCTTAATCTGTTAAGTCTTTTAAAAACTGTCTTAAAGCTTTCAGCTGACATGTATCTTCTCTCAGCGCTAACAATTAAAAATACATTTTGAGTCTTATCTCAATTTTGGGATAAAATGCTGCAGCTGCAGAGACTGAGCATAAGCTAATGCTGGATCAGGCCAAGCTCTTACTGGAGTGAGCCACAAAGACAGCCAGTCACTGTGGAGAACAGCTGCTCAGCCTGCTCTGTTTATCTTATCATTCAAATGCAGTTTGATATTTGCTCCAAAAAATCAACAAACTGATCTCATCTCCCTTTTCTAAATCTGCAATTAATTTACACTGTGCAATAGCCAGATCTTAGTGTTTCATAAGCAGCAACCCCCTTAAAAAACTCATGGTGTGTCATTTGTCTTCAGTGAAGATGGAAATTGCTTCTTTTGATGGGTTGTACCACTGCAAAGATGCTGCTTCAATTCATTAATGATATGGAAAGATGACCTAGAAAATGAAAATTCCCTCTTGCCATTGGAACGAGGAAAGCTACAATCAAGAGGAATTTTTGCCTGTAGGCCAAATACTGCTTTTTCAGTGTGGCAAGAGGTGACAAGATGAGCTGTGACCAGCAAGTGAGAAATGCCCAGGTCCAGGTCTGCAGCCTGGGCCCCCAGGGCAGGGTGGGCAGGGGCAGTGGAGGGGAGCTGTGCAAACTGCATTCCTGGAGAAATGAGGGGACTGAGAATGGGGTGCAGGACCTTCCACTAAAGGGAAATGTTCAGATTCAGTAAAATCATTGCCATGAGGTGGCTGTTTGGTGGCTTTCAGGTTCCACTGTGTTGCATTCTTGCATTTTGTAATTAGTATTGGTTTTGCTTCTTGTAGTTTGATTTTTATCTTTAAAAATAAGCTTCCCACAGGTGCAGACTATCTCAAATGAGTATCAGCACACTGATCTGTGGTTCTCTTTCTATCTTTAGATGCAGACATGAACCAATACAGAAACATCTTCAGGAAACACATCAGTATTCTGAAAACCAACTCTTTTGTTCTCCTCTGGGATGATCTGAAAATCCAATACCCACATGATGACTGTTATATAATGCCCCTGTGGCAAGTCTTATTTAACCAGATACAGATGTGTTGACTGTCAGAAGAAGCAGCTCTCCTGTCCAGCCCCAATTATTTGTGCATGTTCTTTTGGCAATTGCTCAGTTATGTGCAGTGTCCATTCCTTTCAGTGCAACAAAGGTGAAAAGTTCAGCTATCTCTAGACAAGGCACTGCTATTTGGGCAGAAAAACATTACAAACCATGTTGGGCCTGTGTTGGATTTGTAAAATACACACATTCTTAGGAAGGGACCACTGCAAAGAGACACTTGGTGGCTGTAAAGTGGCTTGGTAGTCTCAGAGCTAAAGACAGTAAGGAGATGAGATCCAGTGAATAGTGAACTGCCTTGATAGGAATGGGAAATTGCTATTTAAAAAAGCACAAGCCCTGAAAGTTTCCAGACCAGTGAAGGACCAGTAAATTGGTGATAAAACCAAAATGCAGTGCTGATTCATAAAATGGAAAATCAAGACAGGTAATTTTTTTTTAAATGATGGAATATGTGCTGATCTCTTAAGTCTTTATTAAACTTCACTTATTAAAGGGATCCATACTCGTGAAAAAGTTGGATATTTCTGTTGCTTATTAATCAAAAAGAATAGGAAAGCACAAACTCATCTATAGATGCTAAGGGTAAAACCAGGACCAAAATTTTCCTTTTTTTTTTCTTTTTCCAAAAAAGAGAAATATTTGTATTAGATATTTAGGAAAAGTTATGTCTTTCTAGAAAAAAAAGAGAGAGTGAATGGAATAGCACAGATAAAAAAAGCTGAGTTGTCAGCAATACAGTTCTTCAGAAACAGAATTCCTAGAGGAGCAGGGCAGATAGTCAAGTGTGTCAAATGTGAGCCTGATGAGCCTTTTCCAACACTAACATCTTGGAGTGCAAAATTAGCATCCTACTTAAACCTGGGGATGTGACAGCATCCCAAGCTACAAACTTTTTATGTTCTAATAAAAAAGCTTGCCTTAACTTTTTATGGCTAATTAGAGTTTAAACACCACCCAGCATGTAATATTTTTTGACTTTGTATTTCACAGTATATTGCTCTTTAAAGGTAATTTTTGAGCAAACTTATATATGAAAACACCTTGTAAAATGAAACATAGTGGAAAGCCAATACTTTCTGTATTGAAATAATAACTCCCTCCTCTCCTTTCCTTTCCTCCTATACATTCCTCCAGCCACAGATGCCATGAACCTGTGTTGTCATATTGGCTACACAGAAATGTTATTTTAATTGTCATTCTTGTCTCCACTCCATGCAAGGCAATTCCAGCCCTTTCAAGCACGTCTCATGCACCTTTGTAGAAGCACATTATTTTTTTAATGGAAAAACCCCTTATTTCCTTTCTAGTCCTCTAAGAAAAAAATGGTTTTGTCCAATATTTTTTAAGCTGATGGAAAACAATGTGACAAACATTATTGTACCACATAACTTCCAAATGCTGAGAGACAAAATTATACCAGTGAATTGGACACAGACCATTGTTCAGATACAGATACATCTACTCCACTACAGCGACAGTGTGCTGTTCCCAAGAGACAGCTGCAGGAAGGATCAGCAAATATTTCACTGTGTCTGTCTAAAAACTGTGTAGTACCTGGAGGATGTGGCCAGAGCAATGAGCAAGGCTTGAAGAATCCCTCTGATGAAGACAATGGGATTTTTCTTGGTGATGAAGAAGTACATCATTGGCAGAATAAACAGCCCATGCACCACCAGGCCACACACCACTGTAATGGCATAGAAACCCAGCTTCTTCCCAATGGCTGAGGGGTCATCCATCTCTAAGATTTTGCCAGCAATTAGGAACACAATTCCAAATGGAAAATACCTGAGCAAAAAGAAAGTCATTATTAGGAGACTGCTCCCTTCCATCAAACTGTGTGTGCTGGGAAACCCTTCCAGCCGCAGTGCAGCCTGTCTGGCAGCAGCTCTGATGTTCTGTCACACTAAGCCTCTCTCTCAGACGGGAGGAATTGCCCAAAGCTTTGGGCTAAACCATCTCCTCAGCCCAGCTCAGTTATGGTGCTGGGCAGGAACTGCTTTAAAATGTTTTGGTTCTGAAGGCAGCTCTTCTTAGTTTGAGGCAGGTAAATTACTGGGAAGAGGGGGAATGAATCCTAAGCTCTGCTCATGTGTTTGTGCTCACATTAATGGATTTTAGTTGGAAGCTGTTAAGTAAATGTTTATGTTGCCTTTGGAAGACAGAGAAGAAACACCGCCATACATTAGACATGCTCTTGGACTGCCTGGGAGTTTGATTTGGGCAGATAAACAGGCAGAAGAACAGTTAGTTTTAGTTTCTGAACCCCCTCTGGACAGGTGCTTTATCAAAACTGTTGTGCTTCTGTGCCCAGCTACATACAAAGCCATGGGTGCCAAAAGAGCTTTAGATTAAAAGGTAGCTGGAAATAAGTGAGTGTTGCTTGTGGTTCCGTGCCCCACATCAGGCTGAGCCACATTTGAGGCAGGACATGCTGCAGGGTGGGGAAGATGCTGATAGTTGTTGACAGTCACCTGCTGTTCCTCTGATCTCGGGGCAGGTGGGTTGGCAGCTCTGGCTGGGTCTGTGGCAGTGCTGGAAGGGATGGAAGTGCCATCTTGAGCATCTCACTGTGCTTCTCCCTTGTGTGGGCTGGGTGTAGCATAATCCCTCTTGGCATGGCCAGGATTGGGAGTGCCCTTAGGGCATACAACACACCCCACCCGTGTACCATGTTTTGTTATTTGGGAGTAACATGGAGGGTGCCTGTGAAAATGACAGTGCAAGACAGGGACAGTGTGGGTGTGTATGTATCTTCTTTCAGATGCTGAGGATTCGTAATGCTCCTGTATTTCCCTGGAGATAAGTTTGTGAGATTTCTGTGCACTTTCTTCTGTTGAAATGTTGTTACTCTTTTAAAAAATGCTGATTTTCTTACTAAAACAGTTACTTACCAAACAGCCACTGCCACTATCTTCATGACAGATTCGTTCAAACACTGGCAAAAGCTGACCAAAGGAACACCACTGTTCCCCATTCTTCCCAACATTATACCTGCAACCAAATCAAATTCAGGTTCAGTTTCTCAGGTGCCTTCATACGAAGCCCCAGTGTTTTCCCTCCTTGGTGTCATTTAAAGTGAGATGTGGTGGGATGAATATAGACCTTTGTCCTGTATGGAGACATATGAAAACCTCACCTTGACTGGGGAGGAGCCAGGACACATCCCTGTGCTGTGGCTCCATACAAGGCTCTCTTCCCTATCTGGGTTTTTTCATCTCAGTTCCCCGAAAGTTTCTCTGTGGAGGCACAAACTTCCATGCTGCAGATTTGGCCCCATGGCAGCAATCCTGTGTCCGTAATTATCTTTCATAGAGCCCTGAGAAGGATTTACCTGCTCTGAGTGATCCATGGAAGACAAACTGAGAAACATTTTCTGGTGCAGGGAGCTGTCTCTGCCTGCAGCTGGCCTCACCCAACCACACAGCACCCATGGGACACTTCAGAGGCAAAGCCAGGCTTTGAGGTAATGGGGAGTTAGTAATGAAATCTCCATCTTATTTTCAGTAGTTTTCTGTCTACATAATTATAATCAACTCCAGTAATCAGCCAGGCTTTGCAAATTTGGGGGACGCAAGGAAATGCAAATTCATGGGTAGAAAAGCCAAAACCAGTAAAAAAGAAAGCAAAGAAAACCCCTTTATGTGCACCCAGTGCTCAGAAAGGAAATGAATGCAGCTCTGGGATGTGTCATCTAACCATATATTCTCAGACAGTGTTACTTTCCATTCATGCATATAAATAGACATTTTCCTATAGTTAATTCTCTGCCATCCCTCCCTGAAAGGATTGCAAGTGGTCGAGTTAATTGCTCAAGGAAGCACTTCCAGAGGGAGCTGCACCAAGCGAGGCAGCCTTCGAAGGGAGCTGTGGGGAAGCAGGGGCTGTGAGTGGGAGGTGCTGCCACTCGCTCCGGATGTGCAGCGTCCTTGCTGTGAGCAGGAGCCCGGGCTGTGTCCCTTGGAGCCCACAGCTGCACTTGTGAGCCACGGCTCACTTCCAGGGCAATTCCCTGCAGAGGCAGTGAGAGAGGCTGCTGGCTGCCTTATCCAGGGATTTCACAATAACAGTGCATTCAAGATGTGAGTTTGTAAGCCTGTAATATTCATCTGGGCTGTAACTTTCGGGTCAGAAAACAACATTCTTTCATTGAGCACATTGCTCGTATTGTAATAGGACATTCAATATAGATCAGCTCTTCTAGCCTGGTCAGTGGCGGTTTTACAAGAGTCTTATCTTCTAAATAGAAGGCCAAAAAGGAGAAATGTCTTTTTAATTTTACAGGCATAAGTGCAATTTGCTCTTTAAAACACTGCCCTACCTGGGCATGTGGTATTGGTGGGGACAGACAGGGAAGTGGGAAGGACTGGGGCCTTCTGCCTGCAGCCCTGATGTCCCAGGGTCCATTTCAGTGCAAACGTTTTCCTTGTAATAAATAAATAACGTGTGCTTCTCCCAGAAAAAATACCTGATGTCAGATATTGGTGCTGCCATTGTCTCTGACAGAAATCCCTGCACACTGTGAGGAGGGATAGTATAGCTAAGCACAGCACCAAGGTTTTACACTCTGCCTGTCAAATATTGCCCATTTAAGCTCATGCCTGGCAAGGAAGTCCAGTCATTCACACACAGGATTTACCCCCGGACTGAGATTACTAAGCAATTCACCTCCTGCTTCAGGAAAAGACAGCTAAATTCTGGTCCCTTTATGCTATTATGCTGTTCAAGGACCCTGAAGAAGCTGTAAGAACTCATGCCCACCCTACTGCTGTTTTTCTCTGGTGTAAAAAGGCCTTTGTGCAAATAAGACTCAGCCAAAGTGAGCAGAACTGTTGCAAAGCACCAAGGCCTGTATAATTGTTTTGCAATAAATAAAAACTTTGGAAGGATGCTCTTCTTTCATAGATATTGAAGCCACATGTCTTCTGTCTCATTACTTCCATTTTGGTGGGGGGATGCAGAAAGCTGAAGACAGTGATAAATTGTTGGCTGCATCCTTTGTTCAAAATGACAGACTGAAATAGTCCCTAAGATTTGAGGGTTTGGCGTCTCAGGTTTAATCCCAAAACAGTCCCAGGTGACCCAGGACTCAGGCCAGTGCTGTATGGGACAATACTGCTACTATATTTTCTGTACATCAGCCAGGAAGAAACCAGCTCCAGCTGCCATCTCTTGAGCCCCAGGCCAGCAAGGCTGAGGCTGGTAAAAGTCATATATTCAGTGCTGGGAAGACAATGAATCATCTTCTGTGCTCAGAAGTATAAAATTGCCCTTGATCCTAATGAGTACATGTAATTAATTAATTCATATCCAATACATTTTGACTGGAATAGTGTTTGTGGTGACACTGTACTTTGGAAATTGACTATAAAATACTACAAACTGGGAGACAGCCAGTTTCCAGCAGGGTTGTATATGGAATACCACCCACCTGAGAAACTAAAAAACGGAGACAAATCTGCTAATTCCAGGCTTGAATTTTTACCCCTTGTGCTGGTATGAACCATAATATAATAAATACTGTCAAAGATGTTTTATGGAACCACCTCTGCTGACCAGATTAACTTCCAAGAATAAATTTACATAAGGAAAATTTGATCAGCATTTTCTTATAAAAATCATCAGAACTTTATGATTAACTGGAACATTTGTTTAAATTCCTTCTTCCAAATCCACAAACATAATATAACACATATGGCACCAGTGATTTCCTCCAACTGAGTAAATAAGCCAGACAGAAGCTCTTACAGTCCACTATGACAAGCTACTAGATGGTATATAACTATCAGCACTGCAGGAGAGCAAAAATAAAATCAAGAAGTTTCAATCAAAAAATAAAGGAAGATCCACAGATTTAAAACCCATAAAACAATACACCTTTGTAGCTCACTTATTCAGGATATCACTGAGGCTCATTTTCTGAGTTGGGTTCCTGCAGACACTGTTATATTCTGCACTAATCCTGTGGTAAAATGTGACTAAGAATGGGTAAAGACAACAGACAGGGCAGGTTCCAGGGCTAAAGTAATTTTCTGCCTGGTGAGGGAAAGTTTAGCCAAGGGTTTGGTCTGGGAGCAGGTTTTTCTTGACCTGTCAGTTGCAGGGGTGAAACATCCAGCCAGGAGAGCAGAGCTAGAGGTGTCTCAGCCTGATGCCCCCTGAACCAAGAGCAGTGTGGGAAGTCCTTTGTTCCTGTAATACAACACCTGGAGCTCTGGGTGTTAGAAGGGTATTAACTTTTGGGGCTTTGGAAAGAAAGTCTGCTATGGACTTGTTTATTTCAGAATTTCTTGAAACTTTGCCTGGGATTTTTCTACTGTCCAGGAAGTGAAACAGAATGTTGGCAGGTTGGGAAAAAGCTCTGTAAGTCTTGCCTTTTTTCCCCATAAAGTTTAGACAGAAATGGTTAAAAAGCTGAAGCAATAACCCAAGCAACTCAACCCCAATTTTTTTCTCTTAAATGGACACTTGGATTATTGCAGAGCAAACATGTCTGAAACGTACCCATTGTGGCAGAGAATATGACAATCCCCAGCACATTCATGCCGTCACTCGTGCCTGGTTCTGATTTGTAAATCACTTCAGGAGGGGGAGTGATATCCAAGGCAAAGTTTTGGACATTGGATCCATTCTCATCCTGGACTCCATATATTATAATGCGACGAGTGGTGCTTTCAGATGCGGCTTTGTTAGTTTTAATGATGGGGATACTCCTGGTGCGGTACTGAAACAAAACAAAGTAGTTTTTATTACAATATCCCAGCAGGAATTAAGAGTTTAATGAGACCTCCTAAGTGCTCTGTTTCAACAAGGCTGCATGTTAAAAGGACAAGCATGAAAAGTGACAACTCCTGCCCCTGTCCTGCTAAAGTCTGTAAAAGCAGTTGATTTTTTTGAAAAGCATAACAAAACCAGAGATTTCTCTAATCAGACCCTTGTGCAGCAAACACGTTGCCTCCTCTAAGACATAACTGGGAACGACTCCCTCGAGGTTCTCAGTGCCCTTCTCTTTGTCTCACCAGAGAAAAGGTTCCCATGAAATATTCCCCCAGGCGAAATCAATACAGCCATGCCTCTTGCTCTTTCAGAACTTTTAGATGAGGTTTTCTGGCCAAATTCCAACCTGAGTAATTAAATTCTTCTCCAATACATTATTGTGCTGCTTTAACTGAACATGGTATTCTGTTCTTCCTCTGTGTGGTGCTACTGGGTGCTCTTAAAGATGTTCCAGCTCTCCTCAGGATGAGGTGGAGCTGCCACAGACGTGCCTGTCTACTCTGTAGTCACACTAGAGAGCACTTTCTGCTTCTTTGTTTTGCCTTCATATACCAAGACTACTGAAAAGGGACTCATTAATTCCTAAATGCTGAAAGTACTAACAGCACCTGAAATAATATGCCCTGTCTGTATCTGCATTGCCTTTACAAAGATCCATGTTCCATATGATCCTGGCTCTCCTCCTTCACCAGTAAAAGGAATATAGCCACTTACCTGCTTGAATGTGGCCTCAACAAGATTGGCTGGAAACATGTTCCTAAAAATGAACAAATAGAAGAATAATTTCTGTGGAACTGAAACCAACTTCTTTTTACTGTGTCTTGGGTGTCCCATGGTAAATCAGTTCTTCGCCCTCCTAGAGAGCAAGAGTACAGTACAGGTCCAACATAATCACTGTCATTCCCTTCTCCACCCGCTAACTGGGGAGAGAATATTTCTTTATTCCATAGTTTCTCTTCCCTACTTAGATAATGAGCTTGTTCAAGACAGAGTCTGTGTTCAGGGATGTATCCTGAGTCCCCTGGGTGCTGTAATCTACTGTGAGACTTGTGAGTAATCCTGTGAGTTCGTTCATAAACTGTAGCCCCCCTGATATATTTTCATCACTGAAACTGGAAGTGGTGTAGACCTTGCAGTGATTTGGTCAAGGACAGTTTGCTTTTCAAAAAGAGGATCTCATTCCTGATTAAAAGAGTTGAGATTACAGCTGCACAATCTCTGCTAAATTTTAAGTTAATATGATCCTGAGGCTTCAGAACAAGAGCCTGAATGAGGCCAACAACTTCATCTTTGCTCATATCTGAGCTACAGAGGAAGGCAATAATCAGACACTGTGAGATCTGCAGTGAGACTGTTTGAGTTGTCATTCCAAAAGGGACATTTTTTGTCACCTTTTCTGACTTTCTGTGCATCTCAGTCTGTAGCATTTCATCCAATGATATCTGGAGCTAATTTATAACTTCAGTTTGAGCTAGATAACTACTTTGCAAAAGGACATTCGATTCTAATTTGAAATGGAGAGCACACCCTCTACAGGCTTCAAAGAGGAATCAAAATATAATTGGACAAAAACTTTAAAGTCATCTATTTCCATACAGCATTTTGAAATCACAATTTATGTGATGATTCTAACAGGATAATTTTCAGGACTGGTTTATTTCCAACCTTAATCTTCTGAACCTGGAGGCAGAAGACAAGAGACAGCCTATGACCCAATTATCTGCTTTCATATACATATGAAAGGAGAAACTCCTGAATTATCCAACAAACTTACTTTTAATTCAAAGTCCTGCTTAAGGCCCAAGACATGATAGCACTTAACTATATGTGAAAAGCCTATTCTTATTCCAAAGAGAATTGCTATATACATTTACAGTGAAATGCAGCCTGAACAGAGATGTTTTCCAGAGCTGCAGGATTCCCTCTCTGCAAGAGCAGCACATACTTGCTGCTAATGGAGTTGCTGGGCAGCACTGGCTTAGAAAAACCAAATTTTTGGCTATATTAAGTGATCATAATATGACACTGTGGTCGCACTTAAAAGTGTGAGATAGATGCTGCATCAGTAGCTACAAAGAGATAATTATCCTTTTTAGGTCAAAACAAAGGGAGAAGAATTTCAATTGAAGGGCAGTTGTACTGTCTAATGATTGAAATAGAAGACTGAAGTGAGATGGTTTGTTGGCCTGCTGTGTGACAGCAGATGAGCCACAAAAGGCATCATATGTCATTTTGGTAAAGGCTTTAGGGCAAACTGGTGTTCCACAGACAAGTTACTAACAGGCAAGAGAGGTTGACTTTTAGTTACTGTTCTTTAAGTGTTCTGACCTTTCCTCAGTTCAGGTTACCAGCCCCTTGCAGGCAGAGCTGGCATTCCTGCAGGATAACAGGATGCACTGGCTGTGCTGTACACTGCAGCATCGCCCCTTTTCCCAGTCCCGCCTAAGAGCCCAGGTGTGACCATGGGGGTGAGCTACAGGGATGTGATAGCACAGGACAGCAGCTGTGCCCGCCCAGAGTCACATTGTGGATTGGGTTGGAAGGGACCTGCAGAGGTTATCTTCCTTCTTCCCATGGGAGGAAACCATCCCCGGTTGCTGACATGCGGTTCCATCAGTGCAGTGTGTCTGCAGTGCAGTCCAGGGATTTAGCTGGAGCCACTGCAGGCACTGTGAGGTTGGGCAGTGCTCACCCACCGCCCCTTGCCAGCAGCTGTTCACCTGAGCCTGGCACGAACAGCTCCTCCCCGGAAACAGCAGCACAGAGCCCGGGGCTGGCCCTGCAAACTGGCCTTGGAGCTGCTGATTCTCCGTTCAAATGCTGGATCTTTGGAGCCAAAGCGAGGCGCAGACAGCAGCCAGCTGTGCATGGCTTTCCTGTCAGTGCAGGCACAAATTCTGCCTGAGCCCCTGGGCTTGGCTGACACAGGGGACTCAGGGAGGAACAGCTGGATGGAGCTGGGCCTGGGAAGATGGAGAGGATGTTTATAGGCAAGGGAAGCACTGGAGACAAAAGGTGGTTACTGGTTTATTATGCTGCATAAGGGAATTCTGCTTCCAGATTTTTAGAGGCTTCATTAATATTAAATCATCCTTGTTTTGTGATTGTGGTGATTGACTGAAAGGAGCTACAGGAGTGCACAGTGTCAGTGTGGTGGCTGAGCTGCTGTGTGGATGTGAGAGATTCTCAAAGCACAGATCCACACTGGGAATTCCCGCCCAGCTCTGAACGTGCTCCTCACAGAGGAGCCATGGCTTTACACAGAAACATGAATTTAATTGCTGATGATTTCCACTTTCTCCCTTATAGTCCTAATTACTAGAATTAAGAACAATTAAGACTGCTTGAGAAAGGAAATATCATATGGTTAGTAGCCAGATTAAATGTTAGACAAATTTGTAGAGGATTAAAGCATTTTGTTTCTTTATCATTCTTTATCCTGCAGGAATTACAACTACCCACTTAATACTAGATGCTGGAATTCTCCCAATATTTTTTAATATATTATGCACTGTGATCCAGTCTTTGAGACTAGCCTTACCAAAGTTACACAATTTATCCAGTGAAAGGCTGACCTGAATGTTTTTGCCAGAGCCTCGGCTTATTTTATGTTATTTTATTTTAAGCTGGTTTACTTGGATTGAGAAAATCCAGTATTAGCCAAAATTAAGTTTTGTTAATTAAAAACATTTAAGAGAGCAATTAGTGGATGAAAACTTTCATGGACTAAAACCAAATAATGATAAAAAAGTATCAAAGTGTCACCTAGAGCTGGTGGATGACTGAGAGGGTTTGTTGGTTCAGTCAGGCCTCTCCAGAAACACTTTGAGCAGCTCTTTCTTGAGGGATATGTCTTGCTGCACATTGATATTGCAGTCTAGCACAAAATCCAGACACTTTCGTTTGCCCCAAAATATTACAATATTACTGCAAATCTGGATGAGATACAGACCTACCCACATGGATCTGGTACCAGCATCACAGAGTGAGGCCGTGTCTCTGCTCAGGACAGGCCCCGTGTTTGTCACTGTCCTACACTGAGCTAAAGGCATTGCCAGCACTTACAGAGCAATAATTCCATTAAGAAAGCTAAGCAGATAAAATACTTCTAAAGTTCCAGCATTATTTTCAGATTGCCTGCAAGACATAGGACACAAAATAATAGTGCAGAAAACTTAAAAGTGATTTGAGATTCATTTCTCTAGTATAAGCAAGAGTGTCTCTAACCTCAGAGGCACAATTCAGCATTCCTAGAAGAAATAGTTTCACATAATAGTAGGGAATTAAATCTAGTGCATAACAGTGAGTGTGGCTGGTTTAAAACATAGATAAATTTAGGTCTAAGATAAGGATATGGTTGTAAAACAGAAACTGAGACATAGGCTTTCTGATTACATAAAAAATTAACATCTAAATACTGCCTGCCCTGAGGAATAACATTTCCCAGAGCATCTTCTGCTTCAGGAACTCTGACAGACAGAGCAGGAGCATCCAACACAAGCTAAAGGGTGAATGTGCATAAAACTTCAGTATCAGCTCAGTGAACCTTCTCCAGATGTGGGTTACTGAGCCACAGCTGGCAGGGGGTGCCTGGCCTGCATCTGCTGTGACAGCAGCACACACCCTCAAGTGACCTACTAATCACTGCCTTTGCCTACAGCCTGCTGGAGGCACAGCATCCTACCAGCAAAGTGTGGAGTGCTTCCCTAATTCTGGATGGGATAAGAGGATTCAGATGTAGGTGTATCAGGTTGGAAATGTGTGTGTATATGTCATAGGAAATGACTGTGGCAATGTGTGTTCTGCACTTTGGTAGCCGTGGGTTTTGAGAACATCTCAAAGACTTGTATCAAGACTAGACAGCACCTGGTCTGAGCAGCAGCTCTGAGGGTGCAGCTTTCCATTAGACAGGGACTCCTGAGGCCCTTACCACTGCCAAAAGTGGGAGGTCCTCTTTCCTTCCCCATTGTCTCCCAGAAACTAAACTATGAATTAACACTTTTGCTCCCCTAAATTCCAGCTGCTTTAGGAAACTGAGTTGTGTTAGGAAGTCACTTTTCAGCCCAGGCCATGCCTTGGCACTGTCCCCAGGGCATGGGGCCCCTCTCGCTCTCCTCAGAAGGTGGCTGGCTCTGAGAACTGCAGTAGTGATGCAAATAGCAGCACTGTTAAACTGTGTTACTGTGACACTCTTGGCTGAATTGTCCACAGACTGGGACAGCCCGTTGGATGCCTCCTGGATAACTTCTATTAGAAATGACAGGCCAAATTCTGGATGCAGTAGTACTACTGATTATCTGAAATACTCATTCTGAATCCTGAACACAACATCTATTCACTCAAAGCACTCAGCTTCAGCAGATCTTTTCAGTAAGAAATTAGGCCAGGGGCTCTGGTGTAAGAGCAGCCACAGGTAGAGCAGATGTTGTTTCCTTGCCTCAGAACAGCCATTCCCCTGGCACACTGTGCTCTGCAGCAGCAATCTGGGTTTGCTCTCAGACTCTGATGTTATCAGCACCTAATCCCTGGCACACCAGACAGTCTGGCTGCAGTCTCCCACGCTGGGGAATTAAAGCCACCAGACTGGGGGGTTGTACATACGTGTCCTCATAATATTTATCGGCCTATATTTGCACTGGGCATAAAGCAGCTTTGGATACTCTGCTCTCAGGTTTGAACTAACATAGCTGAGCTTGCAAGAACATTGGTTTAAGACTAGGAATTCATCAGTGTTCTAATATTTAAGTGTTCAAGGCCTTACCCTGTCACTCTGTACAGCAAGGGTACAGAGACAGTCAAATGGAGTCTGAGTAGCTTCACATGACAACTGTAAAGTTTCCAAGTTTTTCCAAGACCGAACAGCACGGTGGTTCCTATTTACTATAGGCCGAGGTCCTTCTCAGTGACATTATCTTAATCTCCAAAATTCATTTACTTTTGATGTCCTCTGCATGATTTCATCTTTAGCTGTGTAGAACCCTGACTACTGTTATACATGGGCCTCAAATCCTGTCCTTAGTCATACGGATATACATCTGAAATACCTTCCTGCTGGTGTCAGGGGGCTCCATCAGGGTTTGCACTCTTGAAAGTGAGGGCAAAATTTACTCCACCAAGACTGAACAAATGATCTATGGCTGGGGCCACATGAAAAAGCATCTTGCACATCAGTGGTCACCTCCAGTGCCTCATCTCATTTCTCAGTATAAATTATGCTACCTCCTCCTAAAAGAACCAACGAAGGCTTTTGCAGAATTAGGGAGGCATTTAAATCCTCATTATTATGTGATACATAGTATTAACAGAATGCAAAAAATTACTAATCAGGTCTAAGCCATTTTGTCTTGCTTGTCGTTTTTGAAGATCAGAGGAGAACTCATACTGTGGAATAATTTGCCAAACATGCAGGCTTTTTATCTGTCCTAAAGGCTGCATGGCATTTTAGTTCCAGTAAGGGATCTGGGGGGTGAACCTCCTTGCTCTGCTTCCCCTGAAAGAAAAGGTCCTGACACAGCTCCAGCAGACCTATGGCTTTCTGAGAAAACCACTCTTTGGAAGCACAAGGACATCACCTCTTCAGGAATCTTGAAAAGGCTGAGCCATAGCACAGGTAACAGGACAGGCCCACACATTTCCACTGTGGTCCCAGCAGGGCAAAGTTATTTCATAAAAAGTGTATATTGGAAGATGTCCAATTGTCAAGATGACCAGTTGTCAAGAGAGGGGATGATTTATTCCTCTCTAAGGGTGAAGATTTCCTAGTGCAGGTTTAACTCCTGGCCCCCTGCACTTCCCTGTCTGTGACCAGAGAGCAGAATCTGCCCTGTAGTCCATCTCCCCAGTGTTGTTTTCAGCATATTTTCCATATTGGTTCCCTTTTTTGCCAAACAGGAAAGACACATTTAGAGGCTTCAGAGTCCTTTGTAAATAGTTGAGATTTGGGTTTCTGTGCAGCTTGAACCCTTAAAAATTAACCAGAAGAAAACACCTGGTCACAGTGCAGAGCAGTGCTGGCACCAGGGCTTGGGTGAGAGAAAACTGGCAGTCTGAAATGAGTAAAAAAGGGTAATTTGCCATAGAGGACAGATAAATATTTCTGTCGTGGTATAGAGTGGCTTTTGGCAAAAGACACACGAATGTAGGGCATGGTTATTTTAAAAAGTTCTTTAATAATTTTAACATGGATAATTCAAGGCACTTAAATATATTACTGTGTGGGCATACAATTCAGTCTTGAGTTGTAAACTTTTTAAAATGTGATTTCTGGTACTGCACAGCCTGGACTTTTTCCAAACTACAACAGATATTGGTTTTCTCCTGCCCTATTTTCAAGAAACACAATTTCAATAAAATAAAATATAGCCCTTAGCTTGAAAAGAGGGAAAGGAAATGATTTTAAAGAGTGCTGAGGATTCCCATAAAAACATAAATCCTCTGCAGTGGATTCTAACTCTTAATGGTATAAAAATAAAACCTCTCTTGGTTAAGCCAGATTGAGTTTCTGGGTACCTGCTATTAAATTGGATGCAATCCTGAATATTCAGTGGCAAAATGCTCTGACTTCTCCTCCCAGAGAGCTTCAGAAATGTACAAATTTATCTGTCATGGGTTAAGGTGTGATTTGATCCTGATTGTATTCACTGAATTGTTCTACCTGGAACTTTTGAACTGAATAATCTTGTGAGGTCGTGCTGTTAGACTAGAGCAAAAATAAAATGTCTATTAACCCTGCACTTGGTGGTGCCCAGCTCTGCAGTCAACCCTACATGGAACAGAAGGGGTGGGAACCCCAGTTTTCCTGGGATTTCTTTCCTCATGTGAATGTTCATGGTGTTTGCTTGCCTGTTTTTGTCTCATAACCCAAATTTTGTTTCCCCTGGTGACAAAGGCTGACGGTGTGATTTCAGTTCCAGCAGGATTTCCACTTCTAAATCAAAGGTGACAGATGTAGGGGAACTAGTAACTGCTGATGTAAACAGTGAGGCCCTGACTCATAGGTCTTGTTTTACAGATGTTTGTTCCCACATTATAGGCATTTTCTATTATCCTTGTCAGGTGAACATATGCTACAGAATTAAACAAACCTAATATTTCCAATTGAACACTGTTCCTGTAAGTATGTCCCCTTTTGTCCTTTTGAATAAAACACTCAAAGTCTGGATTAGTTTAAAAAAATGTTATCTTGCCTTTCTTGATTTCTTAACTCACAAAAAGCTGCTAAAATTTCACTGATTTATTTTTGCGGAGTTGGTATAAAGTTAATTTCAATAATTCACACAGGAAAAAGGAGGTAAAGGTGTGTGTTGATTCATTGCTACTGAGGTGTCCCAAAAGCCACATTCCTAGAACAAGACCCCTTCTAGGTCGTGTATGAGCTGGGAATATTTCCTCTGGCTCCACAGATTTTTCTGAACAATCTTCAGTGAGGTAATTTATTTTCCATATGTCTTGGTTCTCTAGCTGTAGGAAAGGAAAATGGTCTTTGCCTACCTCACAGAAGTATTGCACATCATGAGAATAAACCCATAAAAATTCATAAAACACCAGCTGCTTAAAGAGAACAAGATGATCCTTAGCCTGAGGATTTATAGCTTTAAATATGGAAGAAAATATACTTTCATAGGCCTTGCAGTGCTTGCACCTGAAACCTTGAATAAAATTATGGCAGATTTGCACATCTGTCTCAATGTAGGAATAAAGTGGCAGCTAAAGAGAGAAACATCCTCATAACAGCATCTCCTGCACAGCTTCAGAGAGCAGAGAGAGCAGATGTATCTGGGTTAAAGGTGGATCAGATTAAAGCAACAGCTCAGACATTTAAGGCCAAGGCAGCACAAAAGATTTTAGGCATAAAAACACATTGGATGTTGAGAACACTTTTGTTATGCTGCATTCAGTGGCCTCTCTGTCCAGGATGAATCTCTGAGGAAATCAGCAGGGGCAGATTCACATCCACAGGTCTTGTCCCCAGTCTCCTGGGGTTCCCTTTAGAAAGGAAGTTTTTCAATTCCTGTTGTTTAGCATGTCTAAAAGCAAAATCTTCACACGAAAATTCAAGAAATTCAATTTCTAGCAACATCCTTCCTGCCCAAAACTCCAGACCTGCCAATGCCATATATAACATCACAAGAAATAATGAAGTACTTCATCGTTTCAAAGTGGCTTCATATGTCAAATCAATGAGGGTGAATAAATGTATCCCCATGCCAAGATTCATGCTTTTCAAATGAACCCCACAATTATGTCACATATATCATCTCTCCACTTGGACACTTAGCATTCTTCATTTGCAGAATACCAGATGTTTCCTGTGTAAACTTCTGGGCACATGTGCAATTGATAAATCGAGAGGAAATTAATGAATTGAGAAGATAAGCCAATCTGGGTTGAAAGAGATTGTCTGCAGCTGTGAATGGAAGTGATTTATCATTGAGCTAAAGGATCAGCTTTTCTAGCTCAAACCAGCAGATACATCATTACATTTAATCCAGACTTCCACATAGATATTTAAGAGGTTTGCAACTGGCTTCAGCAGAGCCAGAATCTTACCCATAGTGTTTGCCTAGGCTGAAAGCCCATTCCCCACAGTTGTGCTGATACTATTTACTTATTTATTTAGTAAATGTGGTTATTTCTGCAGAGGAGGAATAAAAACCATCCGTTTGTGCTGTCGGGGTGGGAGGATTGCAGCTGTCAGAGCTGCTTAGCAGAGCAAAAGGGGAGTGAGCTTTAGCCTCTCTTTTTAACCTCTGGTAATGAGAATGGCTTGTTGCCCTGTCACTGTTGACACCTGCTCAAACCAGTGAAGAATTTAAAGTTTCACAGATTAAGGAGCACAGGCCTGGTTGGAAACTCGAATAACAGAAATGTACATGCAAGCTGTTAGCATTTGCTCAGGTAAATATTTGTAGGAAGTGAAATTATAGGTGATATTTGCAAATGTTTAAATCAGGACATGTATTTTACTTCCAGTGAAGTTCAGTGGGACAAAGTGTTCCCAGACCTCACCTGGTGTACAGGGACAAGCCAACAGAGGTGAAGAGGTGGGATTGTAACTCAGGTCTTGGGTTCCAGTCATACCTTTAGTCATTTTATACAAATACAGAACTGAATTTAGATTCTGAAAACCCAAATTACTTTCAATCTGACTCATCTCCATGACAAGCTTACTCTGAGTCTCAAGAGGCAACTGGGCTGGTGTGAGAAAGGGAATGGGAAGTGATGGTGAGGGAGACCCTTTCCAGACAGAGCTGTAAGGTCAGTTTTGGATGTAACATTGAACCATGTGCCCCACTGTGCCTTTCCTTGTCTAAGACAGAGGCCTTGGAAACAGCACAGCACACCAGAAACACTGACACCACAAAGACAATCTAGGTCACGTTTTTCTTAGATTCTCTTTTACTTCTTATGCTACTCTGTCATCCTAAGGGATTCAAAGCTCTGAGAACTTGGTGTAGGAATTACAGTCCTGTATGGAGCAGAAACAGAATAATGTGACTTGACATGATGCCACAGGCAGACATGTAAATTCCACTGCACATCCATCATGGCAAAGTCACTGGGGAGATACAGATGCCATGAGATGGAATCTTCCCACTGCAGATGAAGATGGTGGATTTGTGGAAAGCTACAAAAGAGAGTGAGTGCTGCTCCATGGTTACAATAATTCAGCCCATTCTCAGTAAGACACTGAAGAAGTACAGGTGGCCTTGCTAAATGCAACTTAGAGGAGGAAAAAAGATTTTAATGAACTTTTCCTCCCAGTTCCTTCTGATTTGAGGTCCTAGTAAATCTAATTAAAGTACTTTGTATGCTGACATGCTGTCAGGGTCAGCATGGTGAGGCCCACAGGCTGCATGGAATTCTGTGGGGTATAAAAGACCTGCTCCAGTGTTTTTAGTTGGTGGCCACTCATTTAAATTTGACTAGTATAAACATCTGGTAACTTGAAAATCATCTTTTGAAATTTACTTTTTTTCTCAATCTAAGCAAAATGTTCATCCTTAAATTCAGAACTCCAGGAGGCCACAGTTCCCCATGGAGTTATGTACAAAATGTTACGTTCAGAAAGCAGAAAGAATCGCTGTTGTTACCGGATTAGGTCAAGCAGAGCATCTGCAGAGCTCATGATGGGCTTTCCGCCCTCCTCAGTGCTCTCCTTCTGTGCTGCCCCACCAGGATGGATAATGGAGACCATAATTATTCCCACAATCACAGCCACAAACGTTGTCCACAGGTAGTAAGTGACGGTTATGATCCCTAATCGACTGGAAGTCTTGGCATCCAGGGCTGCCAGCCCAGACATCAAGCTGTGGAAAGAAAACAACATGAATTGTATCTTTTGCATGACATTAATGCAGCTGAAAGCCTAATTTCCTAATTATTCCAGTCTACCTGCTTCTCTTAGCATTGCCAATGTACCAGTGCTTTTAGAAGCTTGCCAGTAACACTACAGCTGTATCCTCTGTGTCTAAAGGAGTGTTTTCCAAATCCTGGTTACTTGAAAGAACTTGCAAGCTCAGGCTGCACACGTGGGGACTGAATCCTACTGGCTGTTCCTGAAATTTGAGGGACAGTTTTACATAAGCCACACATATGATGGCTCAGTTCACAGGAGCGGTGGCAATAGTCGGTCATAAAAACTGAGGTATGAAACTCTACACAGAATTTTACAGAATCATGGAATAATTCAGGTTCGAAGAGACCTCTGCGGGAAATTTTTATCAACCCACTCACCCCTTCCTGTGTGAGGTAGGACCACAACTTCAAAATAAAAACCACTAAGGGGCACATTTGTCATTTAGTTCTTTCTTTACCCAGAAGAATCCTTTTTTTTTTCCTAAATGAATTCAAAGCCCAATATATATTTGCTTTCCCAGGGGGCACACTGGGGAGCAGGCTGCTCTGACATAGACCCTGACACCATTTCCAGCCTGAGATTTGACTTTCCAGTGACACAAGTGTTGTTCAGGGCTTTAAATTGAGATTTAACTTCGAATAATTCTCTGTGAACTCTCCATGCATCTCAGGAAAAGTGCAGGTGAAGTAAAGTACTACATTTACTATTTAGTGTGCCCCACTGTCCAGTTTTTCCACCCAAACAGACCCATTTATCAGGCCTTTTCTCATAAACATTTACTAAGCTGTACCTCCTTGAATGAGATCTCCTTGACCTCACTCTGCTGAGTGCGGTTGTCTGGAGCCAATGCTAAAGTGCAGCTTAACCTTTATAGTAGATTTAATGAAATCAAATGGGTGGATTTAGTGTTCAGGTTCCTGCTATCCACTAGATTAATTAAGAAAATGTATTGCTTTTCTGCATTGCCAATCTCCCATCTAGCATGGGTTTTGTTAACACTGTGGGAGCAGGGCTGCACTGTAGTTGGGATCATTCAGAAAATGAGCATCTCTTGTAACCACTGTTCTTCACACTCATTTATCATTCTATTTGATGAAAATTCCACCTTTCTGTGTGTCTATAAAGCACTGTGTACATACACTAAAAATACAGTAGCAGGAATGCTGTTTAGTTCCTTGGCATTTCTCTTGGATTGATCCATACAGCAGAGTAAGTATTCTAAAACATTTTTTTAAGACAGTTGAGTTAAATAAATTTATCTCAAATTAATGTGTTAGTTTCCTGTTAAACAACCTCTATGTTATTAAATTTCTAGGACTGAACTCTTCTTGCAGGCTGAATTTTCACAGGCCACTGAGCCAGTTTGACAACTTGCTGCCCAGAGGAGATGCCTCTATTGCACTAGACTTCAGTCCTGATCCATTCCCACCCTGACCTTCCCAGGAAAAAAAAAAAGGAAAATGAAATCAAGTTGTTTTTAACCAGCTGGGTGTTTTCCCTGGTACTGATTTTCAGTGTTCTTTATAGGCACATTATGCAGGGCAGTGACAGCAGGGGCACAAAGGCCTGAGCAGCAGGTCTGGAACTAAAGGCAGGACAGCAAGCACAGCAATCCCTTGGAGGGGGCACTGCTGAGAGAACACACAGCCCACTTCCCTTCCTGCTGCTGCCCTGCCAGTGCAGTGAGGCCACACTGATCCTGCTGTCCTTGGTGCCACTGCACTGGGTTTGTTCTGCAGAACAACACACAGGTGAACCCTGTCTCGATTGCTCATCAGAGAAGTATTTCCAGAGGTACTTAGGGACAGAAATCCTCATTAAGTATGCCCAGTGGTTCGTGTGCCTTTAGGGCTGCTACCTCAGCCTCAAGGTATGGGGCTGTTGGGATTTGGGAGGATGTTGGGAGCTAAAATCTAATCACACCTTGGCTCTTAGGTGACAAATCCTGAGGGGGCTAATAATGAGATTGCTCTGTCTTGGGGATATTCATTAACAAGATCATCATCTGTAATGAGATTATCCTGTCACCAGATAAAGTCATGCTCAGTCCGTGCTGTGATGAGAAAGTCCTCAAAAGTAATTAACTATGGAGGTGCAACAGGGTAACTGTGGTGTGGCAGGAGCATGAGCAAAGGTGTGGGTTCAGGCAAAGCCCTGTGTTTTCCATGGTCTGCAATGCTCAGTTTTAGGAAGGGACCAGTGGAACCAATTCTCCAAAGGTTGGGGAGTCACACCGGTCATGTCATTTTAGGCAGTTGCTCAGAATCATTTCAGAAAGAAATTCCTGTACCTAGTATGAGACAGCAATCACTCATTAACTATTTTCGATTTGACTTCATGTTTGATGTCATAAAGAACAGGACAAAAGAGACAAAGATTAAGGGACATAATGATTATCACAGTTATTGTAATAAGCAAGTAATACAGAATTTCATCACAGGAATTTCTCACTGTTCATCTCTAGAGCTCTAACATTCACACAATGTAGCCAAAGAATAACAAGAGAAAGTACTTTCCTTATTTCCTAGGGAATAGAGAAGTCGGGAGGAATAAGCTTCCAGATAGTTTAAATTAAGATCACTGTATCCTGGTCAGGTTTTCCCTTTAAGTCAAATTTTCATCAGCCACTCTGGCTACATACAAACTTCCCTAACAATTTCCCAAGCTGCTTCTAAGACAGAACAAAGATATTCCCATGGCTTCCACTACCAGACTCTCATGGAAGACACTGGAATGAAAAGCAGCCTATCTTTAATGCTTGTCAAGCCTCAGAATCTGGTTAGGATTCAAATAACAGGACAGACATTTGATTCATAGATTAAAATCATTTGAGCAACTACGTAGCTAAGTAGCTTCCACATGTATGAATCATGTGTAGCTTCCATAACATGTTTTAATGATTGCCAAATGGACAAAACAGGATTAGGACAATAGAAAACAATCTGCAGCTTTTCTGAATAATTACAGTGCATCTCACTCATTTAATTAGTCTAGGAAAAAAAAATCCACGAAGTGTAATTTCATGTTCAGACACCATTTCTTCGCTTGTAGAGAACAAAACCTGTGAAGCCTAAAGGGAAGAGGAAGACCACATTCATTCCAGGAATATGTGATTAATTAAAAATGTAACATCAGTTACTACGTTGTTTAAAATATTGGTAATAGTATGAAACAATGAGACTATCAAGTAGAAAGTTTAATGTATTCTTTGAGAGAAATCTGTGTAAAATCCCCAAAACTAATATAGATTTTTCGACATAAAGAGGAAGGGAATTCTTTCCAATATCTTGGACGTCTAATTAGTCCCAGGCAAACAAGTAGCTAAACCCTTCTGAGCACCTCTAGGCTTGTTCTGCCTCTCACAGACAAACATCCAAGTACTTATGAAGTATTTTATTTATAAATAAAAACATCATTTTCCATCTTCTCTGCACTTCTCTAGCTTTGTCTGTTGCTCTCTGATAAAAGTACATTTTTTGGCCTGTCTCAAGATGAAAACCTATATCCCCAGAAAGGGAAAATACAAGAAGCTGCTGTTAAGACCCCATTCTGCATATTTATTTTGTCTTCCTCTCCACCAGAAGCCATCTGGATGTTGCTTTGAAATAGATGGATTATGGATAAAGTTATCAGAAGGGATTAGTGTGATTAGAAAGACATTAATCCTGTCAAGAAGTAATGGTCAAGTATTAACCACCAACAGTTGTTCCTAGAATGATGTTTGTTTTCATTCATCCCATTCCCTCCCTCACATTCTCATTTTGTAATTGCACGTTGTGGAAAAGACCTTCCTAAGCAAGTTCTCCCCGTGGGGCTGGAAGTGCCTCTAACAGCTCCATTAGAGATGATTATATGGCAGCTGAGCATGAAAGTGAAGTGCTGCCTCACTAATGCTGCTGGATCCTGCAGCCAGGCTGTCACTCACCTTTGTGCCAAGGGCAGTGCCTTCACAGCCCACCGTGGGAATAATGGCCATTTCCATAGCACAAGCCACTGAATCATCTTAAAA
Organism: Calyptomena viridis; assembly: GCA_013390005.1. Taxonomy (NCBI): domain Eukaryota; kingdom Metazoa; phylum Chordata; class Aves; order Passeriformes; family Eurylaimidae; genus Calyptomena; species Calyptomena viridis. The sequence continues at coordinate 178,931 of WEIV01030466.1, forward strand.
TGCCTTACTAATGTAACCTCCTCTCAGGCAGGAAGGCAGTATCTCCATTTTACAGATGAGGAAACAGGGAAGTTAAGGCACTTTATTTAAAGACAGAGCATTTACAGTGAGGAAAGGTGCCTGAGGTGATCTCTATATTGCAGTAGACGACCACACTTTTCCTCATCTGTGCCATCTGTGCTTTCTTAGCAGGCTGGAGACACCATTTACACAGTAACAGTTTGCAACAGAGAAAATAGGACTTCGTAGTAATAAAAGAAAGAGATAAGAAACATTCTCTGGCTCTTTTTATACTTTGATGCTTGATTTGGTCTCAGTCTCTAATGTAGTTAAAATTACTTCAGCAGTGAGAAAGAGATCAGAACAACTTTTTCTTTCCAGGCTATCCTTCTGCTTTCTTCTAACGTGAAAAACACCTACAGAGCGAGACCCAAGCCCACGGCCCATCCCTGTCTCTGCTTCACCCTCTCCATGGTCTGCCCTTCCTGACAGGGATATGTTACAGGTCTGGTTTTCATGCTCACACCCCACACTAAGCTGGACTGGGGGTGTGTTGTGCACATGCCTCAGATACACGTGGGGCATCCCATGGATACAGATGAATCCCCTCCCCAAGTATATTTGTGTGCAGTCCAGACAGGCAATAAAATGACACCTGGGCTCTCTGTGAATTTCACTCAGACTCCAGTGTTTTTGCAAACTACTGGTGTTTATCAGCTTCTGCGGATCTGAGCACAACTAAGGAACTCTCACAATCACTGTGGCCAGTGACCCCAATGTCCTGTATTATTAAAAGTTTCATAGTATTACACCGTGGTTTTCAAAGGAGTTGGGAAGTCTAGAATCCTCCCAAAGATCCAGGGGGCTACTGAGATCTCTTAAAGTTTAGATATCTTGATATAAATGAAATAGTGTCTCAGTTCTGAAAATCCCCAAATACAAGGAGTGGAAGCTGTACTACAAACAGGACTGTTACAGCAGTTTCTGCATGGTTAGATCATCAGCTGTAAATAACATTTGAAATGTGAGTTAACTTTTCAGAGCCTCAGTATATAGCTTTTTTACTAAGCACAGTGGCAGCCCAGAGGTGTCAGGTGTGATGGAAAAATCTGGCTCTTGATCTTTAAGCAACAAAAATGTGTTAGAAGATCTCTCTGTCTGCAATACACTGTTTGTAGTGATTGTGTTTAATTTTACAGCTAGGATGTGAGGAAAGAAATCTACATTTCTAATACATTATAAAATGCAGCATTTTGAGATTTTCTTTTTTAAATTGCTTTATAAAGTAGTAAGAGTTTTATTTTTTACCTGAAATGTTGAAATCTCCTTTTCCTTATAATCTAACACTTATAACTATAAATGATAAACTGGCATATATAGCAAAAATCCTGCCAGGAATTCACATCATGCACTGTATTTTCTTAGAGTGCAATAGGAAATCTGGTTTTATGGACTAATGTAAGCAAGGCAGGACTTTGTACAGGACACAGTGAAGGCTCTTCTGTCACCTGCATATGTGAGGCTGCTGTGAGACATCTCTGAATGATGGAAGGGATGAACCTTTGACCACTGACTGATAAAGGACATTGCAGTATGGCTTGTGCACAGTTCAGGCTGGCTTGTGACTTTAGCTGCTCAGATTAAAAAAAGGTATTTCCTAAATTCAAAGGTCAGGATGCAAACAAAACCAAATTATCTATTAAATATGAATGTGCAGCTTCATGTGGTTGGAAGAGGCAAGAATATTAACAATGCTTGATTTTTCTCTTCTGTCAGTTCTCTGAAGTGTTTTTAGATTAAGAAAAGAGCAAAAGGCTTTGAAACACAAATTTGGATCATAAACAAATGTCAGATTTATTCAACTGGTTTTGTCCTAAGGAAACAGAGGGAATCCAGCCAGCCCCTCAAGCTCCACAAGTCATTCCCATTCCTGTGTGAGACATTAAGTATTTTAGAGCTCTCAGAGGACCAAAGAAAAACTCTGTCAGGTCGCACACAGTTTGTATCCCATTTGTAATCACTTCAGTGCTTTCCACACCCATTCACTCTGTAACCACAGATTTCTGTTGCACATCACTTGGTCCCTACTGACACTCCCTAAATAATTTGTGCTGAGCTGGTCCAATTTTGTCATTGTGACATGCATAACTGTTACATGTAATTTTTCACTGAAACAGTTTGGACCTCTAGGTTGCACAAGCAAAAGAAAACACTGGAAAACATTATACTCAACACTCCTAAACACAGCTAAAAATATTGATAATGTTATAGATGATAATGTGGAGAAACCTCTGAGGATGTCTGAGGCATGGGGGAGGGATTCTCAATAAGGTTTAAATAAGAATTTTCCTCTACAAGCTGAAGCAATATCAAATCATCCTTTGGAGGACTTTTGGGGTATTCTGACATCAGTTCTGTAATTTAATGGCAATATGGAGAATTTAAAGTAGTATAATGGTGTCAAGTGAGATTGCTTTCTGACCAGTTCTTCCCCCTGGGTAATCCTTCTCTTTCAGTTTCATCCAAGTGCAGTTTTGCTTTTCACTCTAAAAGTAAATATATTTCTCCCCTCCACATCTCTAGCATGACTTTCTCCACAATAAAGCCTGCAGATTGTATATCCTAGGAAAAGGCTTTACAGCTTGTTCTCACTGGGGTGAAATGTATCTTTATTACTATTTACATTACAGTGATATACATGACAGGTAGTTCAGAAATGGGACCCCACACACACGTTGGGGCATCATTCAGGTACTGCACAGATTTTCCATATTTCCCCATACTAACCCAGCAGCTTTACTCTGCTCTGTTGGGGAAGGCCTGTTCCTGAGTGCCAATATTTTAGAGGGAAAAGTCCAGAGTCCAATAATGTGAGGAAAATAGTCCTGTGTTCCCAAAGCAATTTAATTCTTTGAGAAGATGCATCTGCTGTGGTACATTCTAAAACACTGTTCTGAGTAGGCCCTTAGGCAGCATTTTGCAGCTGCTCCTCCACACCTCACTAGATAATACAGAACATGAATTTGATTGCACTTGATTGTAGAATCATAGAATTGTTTAGGTTGAAAAAGACCTTTAAGATCATCAAGCCCAACTGTTAAACCAGCACTGCCAAGTCCCACTAAACCATGTCCCCAAGTGCCACATCTGCTTGTCTTTCAAATAGGTCCCAGTTTGGCAGCTGCACAAAGGGAAGAATAAGAAATTTATATTTAGGAAATAATGACCAAAGGGAATAGTTTAACTCATACTTAGCAGAAAAGACCAAGCCAAAACTGATCAGAAGCTTATGTTATCTATCCTTTCCCACTCAGTCTTCAGGTAAATCATCTGAATTTGTCATGACAATATAGAAAGTACCTCTTAGTACCAGGGATGTATTAGAAGAAATAGTACTGCACATATTGTCATTCATGTAAAACCAGTACTATTGAGTGAATTAATTTTGGCTGTCCTCTTCATTTAAATATAATGATAAATAAGAAAAAAGAGATTTCTTAGCCTTTTAGATATCTGTGTTTTTCTTCTAATGGATATTCAGCAGGACCATCCCAGGCACCGGTTTGTAATCATGATAGAAGATTTACATTGCAATTTCAATACTGGTCTCTGAGGGTTTGGGTCAAACTTTTCATCCCCAACAAACAGTGAGCTCAAGTAGGAAACCAGACAAACAATCTCCAGTGTGTGGTGCATTACCAGCTTCATCAAGAGCTGACACCAAACCAGACCAAACCTACCCACACTAAGGGTCTGTCTCACAGCACTGTTCTGACCCAGCCCCAGGCTCCCAAAGAACATACAGTTGCTGTGGAGCCATTTAGGGCATTTCTGCACAGAAAACTGAAGGATTCACTCTGCCTTTGCTCTGAGCTGCCCAGGCAGGGCCGGGACCCGTTTGGCCACAAATCATTTGCATGAGACTTGGGCACAAAGCGCTGCTAATGCGGCTGCACAGCTCTGGCAGGGATCTGGCAGGGATCCGGCAGGGATCCGGCAGGGATCCGGCAGGGATCGGGCACCAGGCTGACTGGTTTGGCTCCCAGGCTGAGTGAGTCCACAGCTGCCTGCACCCCCGGCATCTCCACGTCCTCTTGGCCAGTTCACACAATTGTCAACTCTTCAAATGTAAGCAGTGAATTCTGAGAGGCAATGTTTGGTACAGCCCAGCACAGCCAAACAACAGCAGAATTCCATCAGAACACAAGGAGCAATATTTGTCATTAGTGGGATGTTCAAATGCCACTGTGTTCCCCAAATCAGAGCCGTGAAAAAAAATATATGGGGAAAAGTGTACTATAGTGGAGTAGTTTCTAATTAAATACTAGGCTTTAACAGCATGACTAAGAACCACCAACTTGAGAATCTGAGCAGAAGGATGAAGGATTACAGAACTGATGGCATTATGGACAGGAATCCCCTTAAAGAAAGACAGTTCTATATTTGGCATATCGTATTTAATTCTTCAACAAAACCATGACAGCGACAAATATTTGTTACTACCCCCAAATGAGTCTTTAAAAAAACATACTAGATTTTGTTAGCAGACACTTGCTTGTACCAGGCACAACACAGTCAGGAGAATGAGCTTTATAATCTAAAAAATACAGGTCCAGTCAGTTTTTTAGCTTTGACTATAAAGAGAACAATATTTAACAGGACCTGCATGTAGAAAAGGATCAAATCTATGCTACTCATTATTTCTTAAATATCTAGAAAATGATCAGTGGCAAATAAACACAAAATTTAATAATCATCCTAGGCCTAAATAAAACCGCTTTTTCCAATGAGAATATTCACTGGGGTAACCAGCCTGTTACTACAGCTGAGCAGTTCAAGTCTGCCCTGAAAATTCTTTCCCACGAGCACTTTCACTGCTTACTGCTAATCAAAACTTGGCCCTGTAGCTATTGCCAGATAAAAGCTTAATCATATAAACAAGGAGGGTGTTAAAATAAAGGATGTAACTATTACATATATAGGTAGACAAAAAACTCAGTAGGTTCAGCTGGTGTAGACCTGTTGTAACTGGCTTTAGCCTGCTTTTCTGAAGAACCAAGGCTTGTGCAGTCAAACACAGTGTGAGAGAGCCCTTACTGATAACATTTTAATTCATTTTTTTCTCTCAAATTATGCAAAAGAGAGTTAAGTTCCTGCAAGGTCTGTGGAACTATATGGTTGAGCACAAGGGAGAAAATACGTGGGTTTCTAGTATTAACTTGAAAAAGAAGCGGGGACTGCAAGCCCTGCCTCTTCTCCAACCTTCCTCCCAGGTCTGCAGCCCATGTTCTGCAGTTAGTCTTGGTCTGGAGCTCATGGAGCTTCTGCCTGCCCAGAGCTCTGCAGTGCTGGGAGCCAGACCTGCCCTCCCTGCGGGCTCAGCAGCACCTCCGTGTTCTGAACAGAAAGGGAGAGTTGCATTTTCTCTGGGGTAAATGCCACAGTGCGAGCTCTGCCTTCTGCAAGGCATCCGTGCCAAACAGCAGCATTAGAAATGCCTCAGCAGTGGTAAATTTTCCAGTCAGTTTGCAGCATTTTAAAACCTCAGTCACAACAAATACAAAGTTGTAGCAGATCTGACCTGCCCCAAATACTCAAGTCAATGCAGTTTTTCAGTTTACTGGAAATGTGGCCCATTGGAAACTGATCAGTTCAAAGCTGGTGACATGAGATGGGGCAGGGGATGGGCACAAGGACAAAGCTGCTCTGAGGGGAGGTGACAGCACGTGAGTTGTGGCACAGGACATGCCTGGCACTGATGGCACAGGCAGGAAGTGGGCAGAGGGTTTGTATTATCTTTAGCAAATGTGCGAAGATATTAATGGGAAAGTTGAGTGTTCTTCTCCCAGGTTTTTGCATCATGCAGACTACAAAGACACTGGCAGCAAATTTGACTATTTCAAGCGTTTAAGAGGTTGAGAAACTAAAGTGATGCACAGGTATCTCTGTCAATCAACTTGTCCTGGAAGCAGGTGAAGGAATTGCATGTGTGTGAGTCTGTGTAGGTTTATAATTAACAACAGTGAAAGAGAGTGGAGGGTTTGTTATTTTCTAGGTAGGCAGTGGTACCAGCAACCCCCCGGGATGCAGGACCCCAGGCAGCGGTACCAGCAACCCCCCGGGATGCAGGACCCCAGGCAGCGGTACCAGCAACCCCCCGGGATGCAGGACCCCAGGCAGCGGTACCGGCAATCCCTGGGATGCAGGACCCCAGGCAGCGGTACCGGCAATCCCTGGGATGCAGGACCCCAGGCAGCGGTACCGGCAATCCCTGGGATGCAGGACCCCAGACAGCGGTACCGGCAATCCCTGGGATGCAGGACCCCAGACAGCGGTACCGGCAATCCCCGGGATGCGATTCCTCGTCTCCCAGACGGAGCCGCCTGGTGGCCGCAGGCGGTAGCACAGCCCGAGCCTCCGCCCGGGAAAGGCGCTTCAACAAACCTGAGCAGCGGGATCTGTCTGCAGACCCGGACCCGCGGTTTTCAACATATCGGAACCTCTGCCACGGCCAAGGATGTGTGTGCCTGCTAGGAAACCTGAGATATGTGTTGAAACCTTTTGCATGTAAGGAAGACAATACATGACTTGCATTGCAGTTGTCACATCAGGATCAAAGCCGCTGTCCCGAAGAGAATCAGGGAACTGCAAATCGCCTACAGTCGGTTTTTCAGGCTTGTTGAGGACATCTGCTTGTCCAGCTACAGTAAGATCTTAGGCAGTGCCTTAGTGTGTAACTGTGAATTCAGACTTGGCTCTTATTCTCTCCCAACTCTCTTAATATTCCCATTCCCAGGTTTAACAGTTGTATCCTGTGTTTATCCATATAGTAAGCACTGCACATCTCGTAACTACAGGGTCTAAAATCTGATCTTGTAACACCCCACTGCTGAGTGTCCCGTGGGCAGACACAAACTGTCAGACTATTCCTCATAGATTTTTAAATTGATGTTGCTGACAGAAGTGGCACCCTTTGCTTTGTGGGTACAAAGCAAATTCATCAGTGAGAAAAGCAACCTCTATCCACAAGAGATAGAGGATACTAATGGATATGAGCAGGGCTAAACCTCAGGCAGAGGATGGTTGCAATAAATATATACTTATTTTAGAGTTGTTCTATGGTGCTATGAGGCTTGTTTATGTAACCAGATAACTGAAATGATATCAACCCCCACTCTTAATGAAGACCCATGCCACAATAAAAGCAAAAGCTCATACAGGGCTCAAACTGGCAGCCTAGTGGGTGGTAGTTGCTTTTCCAAGATTTTTCTGTCTGTGAGAAAATAAAAAGTAATATAATGGGTGACAGGGAACACCAAAAACAGGTATGGGAGCTCTGGGGTCCAGCACTTCCAAGTGCTGGGACAGACTTTGGTAAAACAGGGAACTGTACATTGAAGAAAAAACAGTCTCCTGTTGTTTGACTGATTTCTTCTGCTTCCAAGGAACTTTTAAAATAAACACCATTCAGAGATACACAAAGACATAATAATTTCCTCATTCCTAATGGATACAATATGCAAAGTTCCTGTTTTAACTCTCTAACTATCATGTCAGAAGTACAGTACAAGTTTTCAGCCATTTCTGTTCAAGGCTGGATTTGTACTAGTAAGTGCATGATTTTCTAGTCTATTGTCAGTCTCCTGACCCACACAGTTGTCACCTTCTGCTACAACCCTTCCAAATAAACTCTGGATCTGGGGATGGGGGATTTTGCACTGAGTGCCTCTCATAACCTTCCTTTATCACCTTTCCTTTTCTTTACAAGTAGTTTCTTTACTTGTGTGTTCAAGGAAAAACTTGAATTAATTTCAATTAGGAGAGCAATATTTAGAGCTCTTTTTATGGTGTTGTTCCCCAGGCTTTTATAAATAATAATAGAGAAAAATTTAAAACATAGTTTAAATGGCAGGATAGGCTGCAAATATTCCAAATCCACAAAGAATCATAGTTTCAATGTGCATGCAGATTGGTAAAAATACAGAGCATGGGTTTACTGATTTTATTTAAAAAAAACCCAACTGGACAAGACTGTAATTACATCTGGAGTAGTTTTTGCTTGCAAACCACTGACATTTCAGTATGCAGTAGCCAGATAGATAGTTTGTTGTACAGGGAGATGGATTTGTACTGTCATGCAAGGAGAGTTAATCCATTTGAAGGTCTGTAAAGTTTCTTCTCAGGCTCAGAGATTCACTCCTGACACATCTGTAGGTATCCAAGAGCCACCACAGACTGTGTCAGAATAGTTCCTCCCTACTGTGCTCTTCCTCCTCCTCACATGTCTGAAAAATACAGGAGGATCGAAAGGACTATACATTTTAGAGAAGGGCATGTGAACCTGCCCTTTTCTGTTCTTACTACCTCACTTCCTTCCGTGAGACTCTTGTTTTCTTTGGAAAACTCTCCTTCCACTTCTCAAAAAAAGCCTCTCTTACCCTGTTTTGTGTTGCTGTTCTCTTGCTGGATGGCACAGAACCAGGTATGAGTCTCTGGCCACAGGAACAGTTTCAGGCACAAAGCACCATGACTCAGGAGGAAGCAGATTTAAAGGTAGATGATTTAAAAATAAAATTAGTGCTGGGATGTGTTAGTTTTCAGCAACTCTTAGCAGCCTGAAGACTAGAAACTTTTTTTTTTTCTTAAAGTGGAAGATGAAGTCTTGGTATATGTATTAGGTTCCAGAAAATGAGCCTTCCAGGAAAGGCATCAAATATTGCAATAATTTTTTCTCAAGTCTGGTAAAGTTACTGTTGTTACTCTTTATCTCTTCTTATATGTTCCCTTAGTGTTGGGCACACGAGAGAGTTTTTGGCCACCCAGCTGCTGTGTGTGACTGTACTCAGCTGGAAGAGAGTCAGAGGAGAGAAAAACCTGCCCTAAGTTATGCCCTCCCACTGCAAAGGCAGTTCCCATGCACCATCCATCAGTACCAGGATCCAGATCATTAATTCCACTACACATAAAGCAGCACCATTAAAAGATTCTGCCTTTAATGTGCTGAGAAATCATTTTCACTTCCACTTGAATTTCACTGGAAACACGGGGTTTTTACAATATTCATCATACTACAGCACATCTCAAAATACTGCAGGACACTATAAATTAGCTGTGCTTTTTCATCTTATTTGTACAGTGTATTGTTTCACTAGTTTAGATTTATGGTAGGCTTTTTCATAAGGTGAGTTATTTATTCCATATATTTAACTTGTAGTTACCTTGAAGGAAGAAGTCCTCCCATTACAAGGGAAAAAGAAAACAATTAAAAATATCCCTACAGTAATTTTAAAGGAAATAATACCTATATGAGGTGTTGTAGAAATGATCCTAGGAATTAAAACATATGTTCATGGCTCCACTATAAATACAAATGTACAGCAGTCAGTCAGTGAGGCCTCTGGCACTGTCACTTAATTCAGTCACAACTAAAACAGTGGCAATGACAAATCTCATTTAGAAAACTTCAAAAGTTAGTGAAAGAATCATTGTTCTCACTTACCTTGAAACAACCAGTGGAAGAATCAGCATTTTCAGCATCCTCATCAGTAACTCACCAGGAAACTGGAAGTAACTAATTTCCTAGAAACACATGGAGAGATGGTTATTGTTTTGAGCTAAAGACTCTCTGCCTTCATGAGTGCTGCTGGAGCTGGGCATCAGATAACACTGATGAAATCTGCAGCTTGGGTATATAAGGTGACAAAGACAGCAGGCTTTAAAAGATCATTTTAAAATTAATTAGATTACATAATGTGTTGCTATTCAATAAACACATTACATTGTTCATTCCTTTACAAAGGAAGACAAATGAAATACGGATTCTCTTGGGGACTACTGTTAATAGGTTGTCCTGAATAATCTCCTCATTCTGCATTTTGGGTGTTTTCCTAGATTTATATGAAGCTACTGCTTGGGCACGAATGATGTTCAGGCAGTGGTTTGCAGAGCAGAACACAGAATTTACTTAGTCTAGTTGCATTTGGTAGATCCCATATTTTTTAATTAAGATTTGTATTTTGTGCTCAAACAATGCATCCAGGAATCCATGTTGTTGTCCAGTCTGTCTGACTAATACAGCAGAAATGAGCACCCACAAAGGGCTTAGTTGAAGTGTGCTGGGGGAGAAATCCCCAACTGACTCCGGTAACATGGACTGCTAATGATGGAAAATCTCAGATTTATTAGTATGAAACACCACTGGTGTACTATAAACATCCACACCTCTGTGCATCTGATGCTCAAAAATATTCCCAGTGTTTTCTTTAGACATATATATTCCAAAATAATATTAAATTCAATACATTGCACTAACAGCTTTTACAGGTCTATATTTGATGCTACATCTCCTCTAGTTTAAACATCCACTATTATTATCCATACTTACAACATAATGTGCTTATGCTACACTTACCAGGTGTCTTAAAGCCCAGAACCTTTGCTAATATATTGTTCGAGAACATGTCAAATGACCCAAAGAACAGTGTGGATTAACAAACCAATTAAATAAATTTAATGAACATATATACGTGCTTTTTATCTTCAAAAGCCCAGGCTGAAGTTCCACAAGTTCCATATGTCTTTTGTTACATAAGTGTGGTGTTCTCCCTGCAGTGATACACTGCTGTGATACACTTACCTGCTGGGAGAGTCGTCTGGTCCTCAGGAAGAATCCGAGGAGACAGCCGATGGTGACGGACAACACCGAGAGAATGAGCAAACCATTTCTTTTACAAACATCCTTGACACGAGCGAGGATTGCATCCAGAGCCACCGCCATGCTGTCCGCCCTGCTCCTCGGAGAGGAATCAGCATCCCATGGGGAGAGAATTCCCTCGCTTCTCTTGTTCGGGTGGACAGATCTGGCTCTGGATAGATCAGATCAAAGCACTTCCAGTTCTGCTTAGCTGACCTGCAAGGTCACCCCTCTGCCAATAGCCACCAAGCAAGCAGCTGGCATTATTGTTCCAAATTAATACCAACAATCCTATTATCAACTACATCATTAAGAGCCTGGAAGAAGATTAGGGGGCTCTGGAAAATTAGAACAGAATGCAGTAGTATTTCTAAAAGAAGACTGGTTCAAAACAAAGTGACACTCCTGGGAGAAAGACGGTGCATTCCTCAGTCTCTGAATTTGGGGTCTGGACACCCAAACCTAGAAAGGGGACACTGCGAGTCAGCACTCAAACAGGGAACTGTAATATTCCTGCAGTTTTCCTGAAGGGCAGGGCAGGTAACAATTTGAACAGGACTATCACAACAGGGCAAGCCAGGTGAAACTGGACTTCATTAATTAAAGCAGGCTGGGTTTTTTTGGTTTCATGGCCAAAAAAATGAATGAATGAATAGCATAAGAGACACACATTGAACAGGAAATAGCCGCAGACTGAGACACACAAGGAAACCTTCTGGCATTTGGTATTTATTGTCTTGGAAGTGAAATGATTTCACTTTTCTTCCAACCACTATGTTGATTAGAGTAGGGCCAATTTACTTTCAGAGGATTATCAGACTAAGCCACAGGGATTGCTTTCCTTTCCTTTGCTGTGTCCGCATTCAATCCCAACGCTGATTTTTATGCTGGTGAGTATCTGATAAAAATACACCACCACAACCATTCGCCGTGCCACTCTCCTAGGAAAGCATTTCTGTAGCTTCGGGGTTATTCTGAGATTATTGTGTGTCTTTGTGGAAAATATTCCACACAGTACAACCAAGTTGTGTGTTTATAATATCACATTTTATACCGTGACACAGTATTGTTGCTGCACACTCACGTATGACTAAAAATGCTCAAGAGAGATTAAACTGTTCTCTTTGAGGGCAGGATCTGAGTCCTGTAGAGTCAGCAGGACAGATGGATACACACACACACAACAGAAAAAAAAAAAAGCGGAATCTGTATGTTGAATAAGAGCGCTGTCAAAACAAGAGGATTAATGCATTAATTATTTTATTATTTAACATTATAGAATATTATCTATTAATGCCATTTTTATTCATGTGTATGTGAAAGAGGACTGACGTCGAACCGCCCCACTCCAGGTATTTTCCAGTGCCCTGACAACTTTGCTACCTTGACGGCGCACATCGAATCGACTTTCTAAGTGGAATAATAACAGAAAAAATGGTTCGTTTTCCTTGTTCCTTCCCGGGGTGCAGCGCCGGGCGCCGGCGGCGGGCGGGGACA
>WEIV01030470.1:0-94065 GCA_013390005.1 Calyptomena viridis
GGTGGGGCTGTGCTGGGCACTCATGCACATGGGCCATGTCTGGGTCACATCCAGCCCTTTTTCTGAGGAGCTGAGACACAGCTGAGACACAGCCCATAGTGGTGGGGCCAAGATGAGCCTAGACCTTCCTGTGGGTGGGAGTCTTGGGCCTGATCCTGCTCTCCATGACCACCTCTGATGACCAGCAACAGGACCTGAGGGAATAGCTGGAGCTGCATCGGGGCAGGGTGAGGTTGGATCTCAGAAGGAGGTTCTTGTTCCCCCAGAGGGTGGTTGGGCACTGCCCAGGCTCCCCAGGGTTTGGTCACATTCCCAAGGCTGCCAGAGCTCCAGGAGTGTTCAGACAACACTCTCAGGGACAGGGTGGGATTGTTGAGGTGTCTGTGCAGGGCCAGAGGTTGGACTGGATGATCCTGGGGATGAGCTCAGTTGGTCAGATCATGGTGCTAACAGCACCAGAGTTGTGGGTTTGATCCCTGTACAAGCCTGTACATTCACTTCAGAGCTGCACTTAATGAACCCCGTGGGTCCCTTCCAACTCAGAACATTCTGTGAAATTTATCCTTGTGGGTCCCTTCCAGCTGAGGATACTCTGTGACTGTGCCAGGGAGGAGGGAGTGTTTTTGCAGCAGCGTCATGCTCACCCCATCAGCGAGCGAGAGACACCGCAGGCACTTACAGCTTTCAAGAGCTGACAGGCTGGTGAGAATGAAAAGTTCAAAACCACTGCTCAGGACGTGTAAGTGTCTGCAGAACTAACTGCCATTTGGGTCGGAGCACATGTGCCAGGACCCGTCTCCTCCCGCGCCGCGCGCCGGGAGAAAAGGTCACCCTTCAGCAGGCTGGAGTCACCCGGCCCCCCCCAGGAGGGACACTCGGCTCTCGCTCCTCTTAATGAGGTGACCTTCGCTTCAGTGGGTGCCAGCAGTTCTCCCTGAAGAGTCGACAGGTCAAATTAAGCAGGTGTTTTATGCTGCCCCATCTCTGGCTGTCGGAGATGGGAACGTGAGACGGACTGAAGCTGAAATGAAGGGGTTGCTTGCTTTCCTCTCTCTCTTGTTATTTTACAGCATGTAAATGACTGGCAAGTTTCGAGGATGTTTTGTCTCAGGGCAGAACCCATCCAGCTCCAGCCCAGGGTGGACAGTGGGCATGGGTTGATATGCTGGAGGTCAGAGGACCTGTATGAAGTGGGATACCAGTGCTCCCCACCTGTTCTACAGGTTCCCATGGAAAGGGCAGGTGTGGAGGGCTGGAACCCCTCTGGTCTGGAGACAGGCTGAGCAAGCTAGAGGTGCTCAGGCTCTGTGGGGGCTTCAAGAGAGCTGGAGAGGGACTTTGGGCAAGGGCATGGAGGGGCAGAATAAGGGGCAATGGTTTCCTACTTCCGGAGGGCAGAGTTAGATGGGATATTGGAAGGAATCCTTCCCTGTGAGGGTGATGAGGCCCTGGCACAGGTTGCCCAGAGAAGCTGTGGCTGCCCCATCCCTGGAAGGCCAAGGCCAGGTTGGACGGGGCTTGGGAGCAACCTAGGATAGGGGAAGGTGTCCCTGCCCATGGCAGGGGGATGGAACAAGATGGGCTTTAAGGTCCCTTCCTGCCCGTCCAATCTAATCTCCAAATTGCTGCCACTGCTGGGGAAGACTTTGCCCCTCTATGCAATGTGCCAGGCAATGGCACATTGGCATCCTAAACCTGGACAAGTCAAGAGCAGACCTTCCTGGCACCAGAATGCTCGATCGCCATGGGAAGTTACTCTGTCTTCAGCCCTGGAGTAGCTCATCTCAGCCTCATCCTCTGGTTTGCTGCCTGGGGACAGCAAATACCAGCAGATACCTCAGTGACTGCATGGGGCTCCTGCTCACCTGACCCACAAGGCCTGTCCCGGCTCTTGCATAACCCAAACACCTTGAGTTGGCCCTTCCCAAGCCAACAGGGTTGTACTGACCCTTCTTCACCCAACAGGGCTTCCACTGACATTGTCAACATTACCAAATGCTGTGGTCCTTTGTAAGATGTGAGCTCTGCCAGTAAATGGGGTGTTTGCAGTCTCAGGAAGGGCAGAGATGGAAATTGTGCTGAGCACTGACAATGGAAAGTTCATGAGACACCGTGAGGAGTCAGCTGGGTACACTGGGAGCCTGTCCTGGTCAGATCCTGGGCACTAGTCCAAGGCAAAATATGGGTATTGAAAGATAAGAGCAAGGCAAGAGCATCAAGGCTGGTTTCTGGCCACACTAAAGGAAGTTTCTGGGATAATTCCTGCCTTTCAGGGACCTCTCTTGGATTTAATGCAAGTTTGACTGCAGAGGACTCTGGTCTGAGCTGGTGCTTGGCAGGGGAGACAGGGAGCTGTGCATACAACATGAGGGGTTGGTTGGAAACCAGACACAGGGACAACATGGGGACATTTCGGCCTTAGCCTTATTTAAAAATGGGTAACTCTGGAGACACATTATGCAGAAGCTCTTTCTATCCTTCATGAACATCCACAAAGCCTCAGGGCACATCTTTGCAGCCTCAGGCCAAACCAGGGACATGGTTGTGGCACCAGAACAAAGCCATGGGCAGGAAGAATCGGGTCGGGATGGGGACAAGCCTGAAGTTTGGAGCAGTGAGGGAATATCTCACCTGGGGAGTGTTCCTCACTCCAGTGCTCTCCATCGGGCACATTTCACTGCAGGCTCCTTCCATGGACATCAGCCCATCATGATGAGGAGACCAGCCCAGGGCTGGAGGACACACTGGGGCAGGAGAGTCCTGGAGAGCAGCCGAGGCTGGTGATGTGCAAACACCGAGTGCAGCCAAGCACAGGGTGCACATCAGTGTCCCTGGAGCAGAGCAATTCCATCAGATAGATTTATCCTGCCACAGACTCCTCACAGCAGGTCTCCACATCTTCTCAGTAGAGTAATGTTATTTCTCAGGGCAGAAACACTGAATTTACAGAGTCCAGGACTGGAAAATGGAGCCCTCTCTTCCATGGATGCATCAGAGGAGCTCCTGGACACTGCCAAACTGGGAACCTGGCACAGACAAGGGATGGAAGGGGACAGGACCTTCCTCTTGCATTACATTTGTATTCCTATTGCAGTGGGATTCTTCTGCCAAGAGAAACAACCCAAGGCATTCCTCATACAAAGAGGTGAACATTCCCAATCCGTGGGGTTCCCCATACAGTCAGGATTTGCAGACACACATGGCGTGTGTGGCCGATATCCCAGGGAATTCCCTGAGCAGGGAACATGGACCTCAGTCCAAAAATGTTATTTGCAATGGGTTGGTCATGCCAAGTCACAGAAGAGTCGCCAGGGGCCCGTGTACCATTTGCATTGGCACAACCCACCTGGCACCCAGCAGGAAACAGCCCCATTACCTGACAGCCCTCAGTGCCCAGCTGTGCACAGCTGTGCCCAGCTACACGAGTGGAAGCAGAGATATCTGCAGGGTTGGCTCAGCACAGAAAACCCATCTCTGTCCAATGGAATTCCCAAAGACAGCAACAGCTCTTGACCTGCCTCTTCCACCGTGGATATGCTGTGTAAAGTCAGGCACTTGTCCATAAACCAGGAGGAAATTCTGCTTCCTGGGCTGTACTTAAATTTTCACTTTCTTAAAAGAGCTGGCTGCAGGGCAGAGATGATCTTCATGGGGGAGATTCTTGTGAGGCCGTTTCTGGAGGGAGAAAGAGCCCTCAAAGCCACAGCATGGGGACATCAAAATGCTGTGGGCTGCTGTTGAGCCTGTGATGAGCTGGGTCAGCTCCATCTTCAGTGAAACTCAGCCCCTCCCTCACTGAAACATGACTCTTCCTGTGGACTGTGCTCCTCTCTGGAGAGGACAAGCCACCCTTCCTGCCTGTGCTTTGTCATCCTGCCCATTAGCCTTCAGCTTCCCATGTGTGCTTCACCTCCAAGCCCCAGAGCACCTGTCCTAGCCTCAGTACCATCTTCCAAATCCCCCACTCCCTCATCCCAGGCTGTTTTTCATTCCTCATCCCAGCACCCAATGCAGTGGTGAACATTTTGTGGCCTGGGAGTGCAGTGCTGTCCTCAGGAACACTTAGTGTGTGGTGGCTGCTTTGGCTTTGCCGCTGGGGAGGAGCCATGGGAACCTACTCAATAATGTCACCTTGTCAGAGGGGAGACAGGGACATCCCTGAAGGTGTGTCAGAGGAGGGTTAGGCTGGATATTAGGAAAAGGCTCTTATCCCAGAGAGTGGTTGGGCACTGAACAGGCTCCCCAGAGTTTGGTCACAACCCCAAGGCTGCCAGACCTCCAGGAGAGTTTGGGCAACAAGGGACAGAGTGGGATTGTTGGGGTGTCCTGTGCAGGGCCAGGAGCTGGACTGGATGATCCCTGTGGGCCCCTTTCCACTAAGGATATTCTATGGTTCTATGATCTCCCAGGGCCCCACTGCAAGAGCTGGTCTCTGTTTCTGCTGTGACATCAGGGCCAAGATGAAAAGGCCCAGGGGCTACAGCAGCAGCACAGGGCCATTGTGGTGTTCCTTCCCGGGGGGTGGGTGGAGGTTTGGATGAGGAAAGGCAAGAGACTGCAGCAGCAGCCACAGCAAATGGTTCTTTATTTTATCTCCAGGATAAAAAGGAATACGGAAGCCGAGTTCCTAAGACGAGGTGCCTTCATCTCACTGCGCAGCGTTTGATCATTTTCGATGTTTTACAAGGAGGTGTATGGTTGAATTATCATTAGAGGAGGTGATGGAGCTGAAGAGTAACAGAAAACTTCCTCCATGGCGACCCAGACTGCTGTTATGTGTTTGCAGGGAGCAGAGCAGGAGAGCCCAGGGGCTGGCACAGCTCTGGACCAGGGGCCCAGGAAGCAGGAGCAGCTCCTTGTGGCAGGGTCTGGCTGCTCTGAGCTCAATATCAGCCATGTCACAGCCACCCATGTCCCATTGGGGAAAGGGGTCACAGTGTGGAGAAGAGATTATTGCCCAGGGACATTGGAGCTATTAGAGAGGAGTCAAAGGGGGCAACGAAGATGGGGAAGGGCCTGGAGGGGAAGGGGTGAGGAGCAGCTGAGGGCACTTGGTGTGTTCAGGGGGAGAAGAGGAGCCTGAGGGGAGAGACCTCATTGCAGGGACAAGTCCCTGGGCAGGGGCAGAGGAGGGGCAGGGACTGAGCTCTGCTCTGGGGGACAGGGCCAGGAGCAGGGAATGGCTGGAGTTGTGTCAGGGCAGGGGGAGGTTGGAGCTCAGCACCAGGGTGTGCTTTGCCCACAGGGTGGGTGGGCACTGCCCAGGCTCCCCAGGGCAGTGGGCACAGCCCCAAGGCTGCCAGAGCTCCAGGAGGGCTGGGATGATCCTCTGGGCACAGGGGGGACTCTTGGGGATGGGCCTGTGCAGGGCCAGGCGTTGGACTGGATGGTCCTTGGGGGTCCCTTCCAGCTCAGCATGTTCTGTGATTCTGTGTGAGCTGTCAAAGCCAAGCAAGTCTGAAAGTACATCCCAGCACGTTGGCGTGGGAAGCCAGTTCAGCATGACATGGATCCATGTCAGCTGGGATGGTGAGGCCAAAATGCTCCTGAGTGGGGGATCCCATGGATGGCTGAGGTCCAGAGCACTGGAGTGTAACAACGAGGACAAAGGGATCTTGGAGCCAAGGATCCTGGGGCTGGGAGTGCTGGCATCCCCATCAGAGCGGGAATTCTCGCCTCTTTTTCCACATCAGTGCCCCTAATCATCCATCCATCACCCATCCCGTCTGTCCTGAGTCCTCCAGCAGGTGTGTGGATGGCTGGCATGCCTGGAATTGCCAGCCTCTGCTCTGCGTGCAGGCTTGCTTAGCTATGGAGCAAGTGCCATTTCCAGAGCCTCATTAGTATTTGCATTGTTGCATGGCTGTCTAAGAGAAGCAGCAGCTAAGTGAGCCAGTCAGATCTTGCTAATTTGCATGTTAATGAAGCCCACAGAACACAGCTTAGAGAGACTGACTTGCTAGACCTATACATGCAGGCTGTATATGCTTTGGAGACAGCAAACACTGCAGGCAGACACCCAGATGGCTGGAGAGACAGACAAACAGATGGCTTCAAACTGGATGGGGGAAGGCTTTGGGAGAGAGGAAGGGTGAAGCACTGGAGAGAGGGGAGAAGGGTAGAGAGATGGAGAGATAAAAAATATGAATGGAGAAACAGATTAGTCAAGGATTGTGAACATGCTTGGAAATAGGAATCTTACCATGTGGCTTTTTTTTTAAAATAAAAAGGTTGTGCATAATCTCTTGCAGAGCACAGGTCCCAACAGGGCTGTATTTATATCTTTGCATTTGGTGATACTGCAGAGGACTGACATGGCGTGGCTGTGGATGGATATTCCCAGGGTCTGGCTGCTTTGTAGGCAGCTGCCCAGCCCTGCCTTTGCTGCCAAGGGTGCAAGGACTGTCTGGACACTGCTTTCCATAACCCTCTCTTGGAACAGTCCCCTTGGACTGGAACAGTTGCAAACAAGACTGTAACTGAAACAGAGAGAGAGAGAGAAATGTTATTTGCATACTTAAATTTCTAGTGTGAGTGAATGGGGTTATGTGTCAGCCATGAAAGGCAGCAGAGGCAGCTTGTGGGGAGCTGGTGAATATGAGTGTCCTCATCCTTCCCTGAGAGAGGGGCTCACCCAACCCTGGGGGTGTTCCCACTGAAGGATCAGGAGAGTGTCACACTCCCAGCCTGGGGAGCCAGAGTGAGGAGCCAGGAGACCCTTCTCCAAGCACTGGTGGCCCAGCTGGGACATCCTGCATCCGCATCCACACCTACAACAAGTTCGGACCAGCACCACCAACACTGCTCCCAAGCTGGGAGAGCAGAGTGAGGAGCTGAGTCTGGAGTGAAACATAATATGTCCAAAAAACCCACTTCTCCTGATGGACTGGGGCTGGGACTCCACATGTCCTGTCTCCCTTGGCCAAGGAGTCACTTTTCCCAGCACTGCTCGATTTGACCCTGGATAGGTTTGGCTGTCCCATATCAACAAGCTGGAGCCTCCAGACAGTCCATCATGGATATCCATGATTCTCACAGCCTTATCCCTCTCATGCCTTTATTTGCCCCTTCTTGCTCTGTCTGTGCATTGTGCCATGAAGGGTGCAGGACACAGGAGTGGCAACATGGACCCAGGAACGGCCCTGCATATTTGCAGCCACAGCCATAGAGGAACAAACATGGATTTGCAGGGCTGGTGTGTTTTGCCATCTTGTCCAAAGGTGTCAGAGAATCATGGGCATATCTGGATATTCAATCTTACTGGCAAAGGAGGTCAGACCCCAAAATGCAGCCATGGCTCTGGGTTTAAAGCAGCCTGCCCTGGAGCCCAAGCTTGTGTGGCCTGGATGGCTGATGGCAGGCAGGGCTGGAGCCAAAGGCATGTGCCCAGTGGCCAGTGCCTCATCCTGGGTCTCAGGTTGACTCAGATGCCTTTTGGGCATTCCAGAGGCCACCGAGCTGCCCAGGGGTGCTGCATGCAGCTCTACACAGGTGAGGGACCACTCAGGGTCCGGTGAGCCTCAACCACTTCCCCTCCCTGACACTGTTCTCGTGTGCCCAGGAGTTACAGGGGAGGAGGAGGCAGTTTGTGCCCAGGGTGGGGCTGGCAGGCAGCTCAGTGACAGCGCTGCCAGGTCTCACACGGCTTTGATGTCTGACACGTCAGTCAGCACAGCCGGGCCCCTGCCATGCCCATTAACCACAGCGCTGATGCGCGGCGGCCCCGAGCCCTGACAGCCCCTGCAGAGGAGCATGACAGGGCTGAAAGGGGAGCGAGGCACACACTGCAGGTGCCCCACTGAGTCACACACAGCCCCTCCAGAGCATCCCAGAAGGGGAGGGACCGGGCACAGGACCGGGCACAGAACCGGGCACAATAATGGGCACAGGAATGGGCACAGGACCAGGCACAGGACCAGGCACAGGACCGGGCACAGGACTGGGCACAGGAATGGGCACAGGACCAGGCACAGGACCGGGCACAGGACCGGGCACAGGACCGGGCTCAGGAATGGGCACAATAGTGGGCACAGAAATGGGCACAGGAATGAGCGCAGGACCGGGCACAGGATCGGGCACAATAATGGGCACAGGAGCGGGCACAGGACAAGGTCCAGGACCAGGCACAGGACTGGGCACAGGACCAGGTCCTGGACCAGGCACAGGACCAGGTCCAGGACTGGGCACAGGACCATGGCACTCTGCGGCCTCACTGCCTCACAGCACTCCAAGCTTGTATTCCTCCTTCCATGCTACGTCCTCCCTGCTTTGAAATCTCCAGCTGGAAGAGCCCGCAGACACCCAGAGCATAATTAATTCATGGCAAGGATTGTTCCAGCGCCCTCGGCTTCCATGGCTGTTCTCACACCCTGCGCCCTCCGGGGCCGGGGAGCCTTGGACACAAAGTCCCCCGAGCTATCAAGGCCATGTCACATAATCGAGGTGATGCCTTGACAATCCCTCCCTATTCTGCAGGAGGGATTTGTATGCAGCAGGGAGCTCCAGCCCTGCACTCCTGTGGGAGTCTATGGCAGTGGATTAGAGGCCATTGACGTGGGTAATCCCCCCACACCACAGTGCAGGAATTTGGCTGGTGGGATTGCTCTGCTGCTCAGGAGGGATCCTCCTTGCCTTTTGGAGCATTTCAAAGGGTCCCTGGGAGCCCTGTGGGAGACAACCCACACTGTCTTTGGGTTATCCCTGGAGCAAGAACAAAAGCAGGAAAAATGATGATGAAAGGACCTGTCTTGATCCTGCCCTGGCTACAAACCGCCCCACACCTGTGTCCATGGGAGAGAGGGAGATGTGGCAGGTCTTCATGTGTTACCCTTGGCTGTTAGGCTGGGCAGGGGTGGTGACAGAGGGTGGGTGGGTGGTGCAGAGCTGCTGTGTTGGCTTCTTGGAACTTATCACAGCTTTGTCTGGATTCCCCAAGCAGGAAGGATGGGCAGGCCCAGGTTAAGCAGACCCTGGGAGGGAGAGGCTCTTCCCCAAATCCCTGCCTCCCTCCCAGAGCATTCCTGGATGCACTGCTGGGTGTGTGAGATGACAGCTCTCTTATCCAGACAGCTCTGCTCTCTCCTCTTTCAAGTGTGCCCAACTTGGGGCTATTTACAGCATTTTTCCCAGTGTTTCTGAGTGGCTCTTGTAAAGTTTTCGTCTCTGTTTCAGATGGAGCACTTGGCAGCACTGTCTGAGGGCCTGTGTGTGCCCATGTGTGTGCACAGAGGTGGGTGTTGGGGCACTTGGCAGTGTGGGGTCTGTGCACACACTTTGGTGTGTGAGGGCACCAGTGCCTTCATGGGGACACTGAGTGACAATGGGGATGTGCTCAGAGACACCCACTGAAGGACCAGCCACTGCTGACCATGTCTCTGGTTTCCCCTTACTTATGCTGCAAATTTGCTTTATTTCCACACCACTCAAGACTTTTATTAAGGAATTTTCAAGCTCATGAACCCAGAGAGTGAATGCAGGTGCCAAGAGCAACTGTTCCCACCAGGTCTCCTGTTTGCAGGACAGGGTTCTGCAGGGCCATCAAATAGGGACACCATTTCAACTCAGTTTGGGATTTCAGGGCCTTTTTTTATCCCATAGAAATGAGGAGATAGCTTGAACTTCTGGCTGCTCTTCCCACCAGGTGTGAAGATTGCAACCAGCCACATGATCATGCCCTGATTCCCCCAGGTGAAATAAGACTCTGCCCACATCCTGCCCATGGACACCCAAGCCCTGGCACAGGGAGAATTGAGATGTGCTGTGCCTACTGTGGCTGAGACTGGGAAACTGGGAGCCCTCTGTGTCCTGCAGACCAGGACCTCCAGCACCCTTGGCACACGTGAGCCCTGAGATCCTGCATGGTTTGGACAGCTGATGCGTGTGCCTGGCAGGAGAGCTGAGGTGCATCATCCCACCAATGGAGCCAGGCTTTCAGGCATAAGTGCCTCTAATTATTAATTAGCTGATGAGGGTTTATTATGTTTTAGTACAGCTCTCCTGTTGCCTGTGACACTTGCTGGCAAAGATGAGGAGAGAGGGCTCGGTGCTCCTGTTGCTCACACGTGTGCAAAGTTTGTTGTGTGGGAACAAGGGATCTACAGACAGTAATCCTGTGTCCCACAGTTCCATCTCAGCAGGAAAGCCCAGCCCAGCTGGTTATCCAGCCTGATCCAGCCCAGCTCAGCACTGCTCTCCACCTGCACAGGCCTCTGCACACAGGGCACTTCGGCCACATCATTTCCTCACCAGGGTTTCTCCAGGCAAGGATGAGCCTGAGGGGAAATAAAGGAGCTGGCACCCAGACATGCCCCTCTCCCATGCCTATTCCAAAGGAAACTTGCTCCCAGCTGTCTCTGCACAGCTAGGAAGGGGTCTGCAGAGCTCCAAGCCAGCTGTGCTGTGCTGTCCAGCCGGCAGAGAGCCCCTGTCCCCAGCCCCACAGCTCCCACCACCGTGCCATCCCAACAAAGTGCTCCCTGCTGTGATCCCAGCTGCAGGCTCTGTGCTCTGGGCAGATGGGGACAGGTTCTGCTGCCTGCAGCCACCGTATCCAGGAGCTGGGCTGACCCCCCTGCTGACTCAGCCCGTGCTGGGCTGCTGGCACGGGCCGGCAGAGGGAAGGGTTAAGTGCGATTGGGAGGCTCTGACATTTTGCTAATGTGCTGTGTTAATTGATTCGCTCATTTCCATTTGTTCCTGTTAAAGAGAGACAGATGAGAGTGGTCCTGCAGTGCAGCGACTTGGCAGGGAGCGTCTCCGCTGCGTGCAGATGTGCTCCTCACTCATTTATTACCATCAGGCCTCCAGGCTCCCAGGCAGCCCAGCGTCGGTGAGCCGGGTTCTGCAGGACCGGGGGGAACTCCCAACATCCCTCCTGGGGCACTGAGGCCACATGCCCTGTCTCAGTGCAACCTGCACGGACTGACCTGGCTGGGCAAGGGGAAGAGCTGCACTGGGGAGGAGAAAGCCAAACTAAGGGGCAGCAGCCTGTCTGGAGAACTCATGGGCCAGGAAAGAGCTGGACTGCCTTTGGTCTGCAGGACCCTAAGAGAAACACCAGCCATTTGCATACCAGCAGCTTCTGGTGTACCACAAGGGCTTTGGTCCAGCCTGTGGCCAGTTACGGAATCACAGACTGATTTGGATTCAAAGGGACCTCAAAGCCCATCTCATTCCAACCCCCTGCAATGGGCAGGGACACCTTCCACTAGAACAGGTTGCTCCAAGCCCCATCCAACCTGGATTCTCTGCTTCTCTGGGCAACTTGTGTCTCATAGGTGGCCTCACCACCTTCCTAGTCAAGAATTTCCTTCTAATATCCAATCTGACCCCACCCTCTGCCAGGTTGAAGCCATTCCCCCTTGTCCTGTCACTCCAGACCCTTATAAATTGTCTCTGTCCATGTTTCTTGTAGGCTCCCTTCAGATACTGGAAGGCAGTGATCCCAAAGCCTTCTCCAGGCTTTTTCCAGTCCAGAAGTCCCAGCATCAGCCCATCTCAGCAAGCTCCAAGGAACTAGAGGACTGATATGACCAGCTCTGGAGATGAGAGGTGGGGCCAGGCACAGGCAGAAGTGCCACTTGCCAGGGGCAAGTAAAGGACAATCTCTGCACAGCCTGTCACCTCACAGGGCCTCAGGGTGAGCAGGATTCAGGCAGTGCAGAGCCTGGGGACACTGGGGGCTTGGCTGCCCCTGTTCTCACCTGCAGCCCTGGAAATGAGGGGCCATTGGGCAGTAAAGCCATGCCCTGCCCTCCCCCTGGCCAGCCTGTGGTGCTCAGTGCTATCCCAGTCACCTGAACAATTTTTTCTGTTGAAAAATGCAATTATGACAAAAATCAAATTGCTGCAGGGAGAAAGTTCAATTTCAGCCAAAATATGTATTAAAAATATATTCGTTCTGCAACTTTTTGGTGCCAAAAGAAAAACATCTCAATCCAAGTATCATCGTTTGCTTGGACTTTTCTATAGAAAAAGCCTGTCTCTTCCAGACAGGCTGGGAGAGGATGAAGAGTCTGTGCCCTGCTGTGACAAGAACAGCACCAGGGCTGGATGCAGGTGGAAGTGAGGACAGTGGGATGTTGTTCTATCTGTGCCCTCAGGAGAAAGGCCAGTGACCCCTCAGGTGGTGATTCCTGCTCCCCAGGGCTGTCAGTTGTGGTCAGTCACTCCTGCCTGTGCCCATGGTGAGCTGATGGTACAACTGATGGTGTGTGACCAGAGCTGGGCACTCAGCTCATCCCTGTGCCCGTGAGGGCAGCCAGGGCATGGGCATGGCCTGGGTCAGGGGTGTGGGGGGTCAGACTCGGGGCTGATGGCCCAGGAACTCTTGGTATCACAAACTGACCACTTCTGATTCCTGGCATAAGTGTGGAGTGTGTGTTCATGGTGTGTGTGCTCAGCTGTGTGTGGTGCTGTGTTTGCATGTGCACATTGATCTGTGGCTTGTGTGCATGTCATAGAGCCATGGAATGCTGGAATGGTTTGGGTTGGAAGGGACCTCAGAGCACATCCCATTCCACCCCTGCCATGGGCAGGGACACCTCCCACTATCCCAGGTGGCTCCAACCTGGCCTTGGACACTCCCAGGGATCCAGGGGCAGCCACAGCTTCTCTGGGAAATCCATTCCAGGGCCTCCCCACCCTCACAGCCAACAGTTCCTTCCCAATATCCCATCTAACCCTGTTCTCAAGCAGTTTGAAGCCATTCCCTGAGTCCTGTCCCTCCATCCCATGTCCCAAGTCCCTCTCCAGCTCTCCTGGAGCCCCTTTAGGCTCTGGAAGGGGCTCCAAGGTCTCCCTGGATCCTTCCCTTCTCCAGGTGAACACCCCCAGCTCTCCCAGCCTGGCTCCAGAGCAGAGGGGCTCCAGGGATCAGGGGAGTGGCCTCCTCTGGACTCATTCCAATCATTCAACTCCTTTCCCCATTTCTGTATCCAGTCCCAGCACACATCTGTGTGTTGGGTTTGTACCATCCCAGAGAATCTTCACCCAGGCAGGGAGATCTTGGTCGGAGCTACTTGGAGAGGCTCCAGCAAGCAAATGACTCCTGAGGTTTGTCTGTATTCCAGGGGATGTTAATCATGTGCATCCTGAGTCCCTGGTGCTCCTGCATCTTCACCCCGTGGCCGTGTCTGTCCCAAGGAGCTGATTACAGATGATTTTGCTGTTGCAAAATGATGGGTCAGAAACACAGGCAGCTCATGCACAGAAAAGCAGAGAAAGGGATGCTCAGGGTTGAGAGTTCCCTTGGGGAAGGAAGAGCAAAGCACCAAGACAAACTGTGCTGCAGTTCTGCTCTGGGGAAGGACAGCAGGGCCCTGGCATGTTCCAGGTGCCAGTTTTAGGGTGCAGGTCAGAACTGGTCTACAGGGAAATCCACACTAATTCATCTTCACTTTATTTTGGACCAAAGAGGCAGAAATTTTCCTTAAGCAGTGACCACATGAGGTTTTCTGTGTTGCAGGGCCCCAGCACCTTTGTAAGTGGGTGTGAAGGAGGTGAGGATGATGATGATGATGATGAGATGGCAGGACTGCAAATCAGTGACTCCCAGCCTGGCTCTGCTGGGGTTACAGGCTGCCTGTTCTCTTTTAGATGCTGCTTCTTTCCACCTCATGGTGAGGAATGGGCATCTCTTGATGGCATTGGATGAGCTCGTGCTGCCAGCAGTGCCTGCGGTGGGGGCACATCCCTGGGGATGAGGGGGCAGGAGCACCAGCTGGTCTCAGGTGGGTGCTGTCTAGGGCAGCCTGTGCCAGGCTACAGGGAGGTCTCAGCCTGGAGCAGGAGAAAGGGCACCATCCTGTCCCAGTGCCCTGCATGTCCCCCCCCATCACTGGGGTCAGAGGGTACAGGGCAAGAACAGGGAGGTGACAGAAGAACTGCCCGGATTCTCACTGCTGTCAAAACACGGGGCTGGTACTGCCAACCTCCTCCCTCCTTCTGCTCATGGGTGGGGACATGTGTAGGAATGAAATGTGCTCCAGATTTGCCCTGCTCCAGGGCTCAGGAGCCTCTGGTGCCTGATCTGTGCTCATGTCCTGTACAGATGAGCTCAGAGGCCCCTTTCCTCTCCCCAGCTACTCTCTGTGGTTAAAGCATCTTCCTCTGGGGTGAAAGCTGGAGAGCAGCTGGCAGCCAAGGCCCTGCCAGGGGAGCAGAGAGGGCTCCAGCTCACCAGGGCAGAGATGCTGAAACGCATCAGGGATTTTTCTGTATAGTTATCACATCAGTTTGAGTGATGTGCAAGCCCTGAGGCCAGAATAGCCTGTTCCTAGCAATGAAAGAGCAGGGATTTCCCTGGCAGAGCCTTTTCTTGGCATGTGGGCTGGAGATGGGGGTCTGTACCTTGTGTGGGTGACACCAACAGCAGCAGGCAGTTCCCCTGTTGGCAATGTCATTGTCCACCCAGTCCCTCTGCCTCTCCTCCAGCATCACTCCAGTGTCTCCACTTGCCCTTTGCTTTATAGTTGCCTTTTCCCAGCGCTTTCATCTCCAGTTGTTCTCCTAGGACACCCCAGCTTTCCTCCTGGGCTGGCTTTTGCCAGGCTCTTCACTTGTTTAGCATTTCTGTTCCTAAAATCACTTTCATCCAAAAGCAAGAATAATTGCCTCTTCCATTTAGCTAAAATGCAAGATCATAAACTTGCCCATCAGCTGAAGCAAGGTCAGGAACTGCCTGGAAAAGGCAGAAGGCATTTATTGCTTCCAGAAGAGCAGATTTCACTCCCTCTTGTTTCTGCATCCCCACCCTGATGCCTCCAGTGAGATCTCACTGGAGCTGGGTGGATGCAGCAGGATGAATTGGCTGGAATTGGCCAGAAGAGGAATTAATCTTTTTTTCTTGGGAAGGGAGGGAGGCCAAGTATCCCCAGACAAGATTTGTGCTGTACCAAGCTCTGGGTGGCAGCAGCACTTTGGGCTGCCCTGTCTGTGTGAGGTACAGTGGGGCAGGGTCATCCCTGGGCACATCTGCTCCTGCCTGGACAAATGACTCTGCTTGTAAACCAGGCCTTCAGAGCCTGCAAAGTGCTGCTGGGACACAGGGAAGGCTCCACCGTAAGGACATTCTGCTGGAAAATGAATTCCTAGTGAGATCCAGCACTGACAACAGGAGCCAGTGCTCTCAGAGAGGGGGACTGGGGACAGCATGTGCTGCCCTTCTCCCACGTGAGGCTGGTTGGTAGAGAGTTGTTAATTTTGAAAGGAAAGAAGTATATAGATGCATTTTTTAGTTTTTCTATAACTTTTCATTAAATTAAATGCATCTTTGGAGGTAAGGCTTTCTTCTCTCCCATCTAAAACCTTTTCCCTTTCCATCCCCTTTTCCACCCCAAGCAAAGAAGGGGGATGAAGTGACAGCAAACTCACAAGCTAATTTTTGTCCTCATTTTTTTTGGAGGAGAACTGTAATCACTCCATCTGGGAGGAGTAGAAGGGATAATATTCCACTGCTGGGTGGGAAACATTTCCTCTCTTTAACAAGCTGAGATGGAAAAATTTGGTCTCCTTGACCTTGATGTCTCATAGGTGTCACTTAAAGAACATGACAGAAAGAAGCAGACTCCTCCTCCCTTGAATCCACCCACAGAGAGTGGTCCCCTGTGCCAAACATCCCAGGAGGGACAAATCACACTTGGGCTGCACAGCCCTGTGCCTGTCATTGGGAAAACATGGACATCCAGGATTTGGAGAGGGACACCATGGGTGAATAATCCTATGAAGCCACGTCTGCCACAGTGTGTGCCCAGGCACTTCCCAGCCAGGCAGCAAGAACAGATGGGTCTGAACTTATTTGGGAGATTCTCAGGAGAATCCTCCAGCCTGGTTTTCAGAGGATGAGGGAAGCTGCTAAGGCAGCTGGTGCAGGGAGGGAGGCCCAGCATCGGTCAGGATTGTCCCCACACTGTGGGTGTCACCAGCTCCTGTGCCCAGCCCAGTGCACTGTGCAGCCCCTCTGCACTCACAGCCCCCTCAATCCCAGAGTGAGGACGCTCTGGACCCACCATCCCTGCAGGTTCCTGCCTCACCATCCCGTGGTTGGGCTGTACCAGGCTCTGAATTTGTGCTGAAGGTGGCTCAGTGCTGTGCCCACACCGGAGCCACCCCTCGTACCTGTCTCTGCACGAGTGACCGGGTCCCACCCGGGTCCAGCCCCGACGAGTCTCTGCTCTTTGCCCGTGCCCGTCGCTCCGGGGTCGGAGCCGTGTGTGATTCATGTGCCAGGACTCCGCACGCGCCCGCCTCAGCATCGGGAGATGTCAGTTGCCGTGGCAACGGGATACAACACATCCTGGCACCGCTTGGGTGAGGTTTGCCAAGCTGGCAGGGTGGGGAGATCGTCCTCTCCCCTCCTTTCCGAGGCAGCTCGTCATCCAGGCAGGGACACGGTGGGAGATGCATTAAGGAAAGCCTCCCGCCGCTGGCATCCGCATCCCTCCTGGAAAGGCCCCTCTTCACCAGGACTCACCCGCGGCCGCATCCTGCCTGTCCCTGGCAGCTGCCTTCATCCCGCCGAGCCCCCTCCCCCTCTCTGCCACAGCGACAGCATCTGCAGCTTCTGGATCTTTGTCCTCTCTGATCCAGGGAAACCCCGGGGGTATCCCTGGGAAACAGTGCCCAAAATGTGCTCCCGGAGCTGAACCACTGCAGGGGAAAAGCTCCTTCAGGAAGCTGTGCCTTGCTGTCCCCAGAGCTGGGGCTGGGAGGGATGGACAGCCTGGTGTTCACCAGCACCTGAACCTGCACCTTACGTGTCACACAGTCCCCAGGTTCTGGCTGATTCTGGGTTCCTCCTTGGTGCTGTCATTTCCCACAGCAAAAGTCCTGATTCCAGTGCTGCCAGGGATGGATTTTGAAATCTCTGACCATCCCATGGGGAGAAGTGGCCACCTCCTCATGGTGGTGGATATAGTGGGATGGAAGATCCCTCCAGTGGAAGGTGTCACCTCCCAGCCTCTCCTCCAAACTCGGGGCTGTTGGAAGTCTGAAGGGTAGCACAGTGCTGGGGCTGGAGCAGCTCTCCAGGAGCAGATGGATGTGGAAAGAGTCATGGCTGTTGGGGACATGGCTGGGGAGCCTCACCAAGGACATGCTGTGGGTGCAGCTCCAAGCAGGCTGGCTGCTGTGTGCTGGCTGTGTGCAGCTCCAGTGGGCTTAAATCCTTTCTAAGTCTGAGTCCAAGTGATTTAAGAGCTCAGATCTTTCTGGCATCCCTCTAACTCTCCTTGGCTTGTAAGGTTTAATTTTGCGATTGTAACATTGTGGAAAGCTACTCTATCAACCCTTCCCAGGGATGGTGTGAGCCCAGGGACATCAGTGCCCATTCCTCTGGCTGAGGACTTGGCCCTTGCTCAGGAGCTCCAGAAGGGAAAGTTCTTTCATTATCCCCAGCCACGGAGATCTGTTTGCCCCTCCAAAGGTGAATCCAGGAGGAACATGCCTCTCTGCCAGGCTCTGGTGTGGCAAGTGCCTCAACAATGGTAAAGTGAGACAGGACAAGTGAGACGGGCAGAGACATCCAGCATGGAAGGTTATGGAATCATAGAATGGTTTGGGTTGGAAGGGATCTTAAAAACCATCTCATTCCACTCCCTGCCATGGGCAGGGACATCTCCCACTATCCCAGGTTGCTCCAAGCCCCGTCCAATTGGGCCTTGAACAATTCCAAGGATGGTGCAGCTTCTCCAGGCAAGGATTCCCCAACTCTTGAGACAAAGGACAAGAGCAGAGGGGAGGTGGGACAAGAGGACAGTGACAAGTTTGGTGAACTGCAGAGCTGGGTGATGTCCACCAGTGCCTGGATGTGCAGAGCCTGATGGCATTGCTGCTTCCCCAGCTGGCACATACCTGCATGGCTGCATCTCTCTGGGGTGCCAGTGCACAAACAATTGGCACAAAGGTTTCTCCCATCCAACAGAGAAGGGACACCAGTCCCAAGAGGTTCTCCCAGGTAACAGGGTATAGGACAAGGGGAAATGGCTTCAAACTGTGCCAGGGGAGGTTTAAGTTGGATGGACAGTAGTAGAGTCACCATCCCTGGAAGCATTCAAAACCCAGCTAGATGTGGCACTTTGAAATGTGGTTTACTGGACATGGTGGGATCTGGTCAAAGGCTGGACTTGATGATCTTGGAGGTGTTTCCAACCTCTGACTGGTTCTGTGATTCTAGGAGGATGCCCCACAACATCTTCCAGCACAAACTGGATGCTGGTGCTGCAGCTGGAGCAGAAAGAGAACATCAATCAGTTCTTTGCTTCTCCTGTCCCTTCCAGTGCTTTTCCCAAAGGGGAGAGTGACAAAGTGGGGAGATGTCCCTGGCTGCCCCTGCCTTGTGCTCTGTTCCTGGGGATGTGGGTCCACAGCAGGCTCTGCCCAGAGAGTGAGGACAGCTCTGCCAGGACCTGGTGAGGACAAAAGTGGGGGGCCCTTAGTGAGTGCCCACTGCCTGTGATGGGTGCAGGGATGCACAGGCAGCTCCCTGTGCATTCCTTGCTCCAGGCAGGGCAAAGCATTCCTGTGGGGAGGGGGCTTCAGCCTGGAGTGATGTGATACTGAGGGCAATGCCACCCTGCAGTGCCTCTGCACCACAAATTGATCCTGTCTCTCATCCTCCTTTCTCCCAGACCTCCCCAGGCACTGCTAACCTGAGAAAAAATAATTTCTTTGGTGTCCTTCCCTCCCTGAGGCAGAGAAGGTTGGGCAGAGCTGGGAGCCTGGCAGGCAGTGCTGACCCTGGCGGGGGCTGGGTGTCAGCTCTGGCAGCAATCACTGTGTTCCTGCCACACTGCTGGTCCCTGGGAGCACAGGTTAGTGGGCAGTGACTATTTATAGATCCCTCTGAGCAGAACAATCACTTCCCTGGAGTCAAGAGCAACAGGAAATGCCAAAAGCATCACGGATGAGCATCTGCTCCCGCAGCCCCTGTGCTGAGCACTGCTCACACCCAGCCTGGCTGGGTGGGTTCATGGGGCCCAGTTTAGCACCTTTCTCTTGGGCTGCTGGGAACACACCAGCCTGGAAGAGCCAGGAGGGATGATGTGGAGAGCCAGGCACATGGGCACACTGGATGCTTGTCCTGAGACAAGGATTCGTGGCCCTTACCCATCTCCATGGGTCTGGGACTGCACTGCCTTGCTTCAAAACCCATTCTCCCATAGGAATGACCTCCCTGCTTCTTTCCACAGTGTATGCTTGGCCCCACAGCACCCCAGCAGAGCCCTGGCATGTATCCAGCTCCCAGTCTATCAGGAGTCAACCATCAGTGGTGCCAACAGCAGGACTCAAGGGTGGTGTCCAGGGCTCCCAGTGCTGCCAGGGCCCCCAAAAGGGCCCCCAACAGGGCTGTGCTGCTGCTCTGGGACTTGGGAAAGATGCCCCAGAGAGCCCAGCTCAGAGAGTGCTCCTGGATGGCTGATGGTGCAGGTGTTGCTCTGTGCCAACCTCCAGAGCCTCTCCCCTGTGCACAAGGAATTGGGATGGGGGCTGCTCACCCCAGTTTGGAGGAAGCAGAAGGATGAGATCAGAGGTGGCTGGGAGCCCCTCAGGGTGTATGTGTCTCCCCCACCAGCTCTGCTGGAAGGGGTTTTGCTGGCAGGCTCAGATGACCACATCCCACCTCCCTCCTGGCTGTTTACAGGCCCGTGCCAGCTCTGGCAGCTCTGCTCCCACATGTGCCCAGGCAGCACCACATGGGGATGGGCTGAGCCAGCAGCTGGGAGAGAGATGCCTCTGGCTGGTTCTGCCTTGACACCCAGACCAAGCCAGCCTAGGATGCTCTGGGACCAGGGGGACATGGTCCAGACCAGAGCCTGAGAGCTGGTGAGAGTCAGGAATGCTCTGGAAGGTCAGTACATGGGGAATCCCATAGAGCCCTGGGCATCAGCCCATCCAAACTTCTCTACCCAGGAGGTGCCTCCCATCTCCTTGCTCATCCGTGGAGGCATCCAGCATTTCCAGCAATCTTCCAGGAGAGTTGCTGCCAAAGGATTTTGTGAGTCTCTGTGGGGAGCCTGACCCATAGGAGACACCCTGCAAAGACCCCTCCTCCTGCTTCACCACACCCAGAAGGTGATGTTGGTTCCCCCAACAGGACAGATGCTCTTGCCTGCAGTGGGATGGAGGAAGGATGGAGAGAGTTTTATCACCCTCTGGAAAAATGCCCACAGAAGGATGAACTACAGGATCCCTTCCACAGTCACTCTGTAGGCTGAGAAAAGGTTGAGCTGGAGGGAGATGGTCCCTGCCAGGTTGCCCAAAGCAGGGTTC
Source organism: Calyptomena viridis (assembly GCA_013390005.1). Classification (NCBI taxonomy): domain Eukaryota; kingdom Metazoa; phylum Chordata; class Aves; order Passeriformes; family Eurylaimidae; genus Calyptomena; species Calyptomena viridis. The sequence continues at coordinate 20,269 of WEIV01030470.1, forward strand.
ATCTCTCCCTCTGGCAGATTCCCAGCATGGATACCACAGGGCTTATTGTGGGTCTGCTGACTCCATGGGATGCAAACAGCCCCCCACGGAACCCCACGGACCACCTCTGCTGGGAGAAGGCTCACGGAGGGCTCCCTGCAGCAGAGAAGTGATGCCTTTGGCACAGGCAGGTGACTGGTGTGGGGTTACAGTGCTGTGGGGAAGCGGGTCTGTGCAGAGCCGATACCTGAGGCACAAAGTCAGTGGGGCAGGGACCACGTGGGGTGGTCCCACATCACCAGCCCCCCACGCTGAGCAGTGGGGCCGGGAGCAGGCAGGATGAGCAGGAGCCCACTGGCACATCCCCATGGGCTGCCCTCGCCCGCTGAGCAGCATCACTGGCAGCAGCACTGTGGCCTCGAGAGGGGAGCGTTGGAGATGGAGAGCAGAGGAGATGGAGAGCAGAGCCCTCGGCTGCTGCCACTTCACGGCACCGTCTTCATGATACGGCGTTGCCTTGACAACTGCGAAGGGTCTTTTACTGCCTGTCGGCTGCTGAGACAGAAAGGAGAGAGAGAGAGAAAGGGGGGGAAGAGCATTAACTCCCAGTTCCTCAAAGTGCTTTGCACCATGTGAGAGGGATCCAGCGTGAGAACACCAGGACATTCCCCGTCCTCAGCTGGCTGTGGGCCAGGACAGGCCTGGACAGGGAGCCCTGTGGCTGCTCAGGGTGCAGCACTGGTGAATAATCCCCAGCAATGAGTGGACTCTTGTTCCTCCCCCTCCCTGTGCCTTCCCTTGACCTTGGCATCAATCAGGAGCATTGGCCACCTCGTGGTCTGGTGTGGCCTTGGACCAGTGCCTGAGATCAGCTGGGCTTGTCAGCTTGATCAATCAGTCTGCTGGGCAATTAGGACTTTGTGTCGTCTGCCTCCATGAACACCCGGTGTCCTGGCCTTGCTCATGGCTTTTCCCAAACCTGGGAATGATCCTGCCTCACATCTCTGCAGAAACTCATCCACAGGCGCCAGGATGGGGCTGCCCCACTAAGCTCCACACCAAGGAAGTCATGTCAGAGCACAAGGAGAACATTTGGTTCTGCCGAGTCAAAAAAAGTAATTTTTGGACTGCAAACATCTGGGGATTGTCCCTTATTTATGGGCAGTGTGACCCATTCCCAATGCATGGAGTACCCAGTGCTCCAGGCAAGGATGACACTGCCCATGCCACCCTTCTTGGTATGAAATGCTGCACCAGAGCCTCAGATCTGTCCTATAAGAAACACAAACTTGATGTCTGGAATTGCTCCTAAACTCAGAGTCGCTGTGTGAGGAGCCTGGCAAACCCTGTGGCCACTTCTGAGCACTCAGACATGGAGGGGATGGGACAGGGAGCTGAATTATTGCACACAGAAGGAGCAAGGGCTCCTTGAGCTGCAGGATGTGATCACCTTGCCTGATTCCAGGCAGCTCAGCTGGAACTACATGTCCCATGCCAGAGGGTCAATAGCAATAAACAGTTGCTGGTAGAACAGACTCATCTGACCTACTTTGGCCAGCCCTGGGCTGAAGGACACCCCAGCAGCCGCCCCCGCTGGCCTGACACTGTCTAGACAAGGAGTGCTGGTGTCTGGATGCTTCACCCGACCCTGCTGACCTGCCCCGGGCTGTGGAGGATGGCAGAGGGAGGGTCTGGACCCAAAGCTCTGTTGGACATTGCTGTGCCATGGCCCCAGGTCCCAGGGCTGAGTGCTGGGTGCAGGAGCAGATGAGCCCGTGGGGACAATCGGCGAGACGGTGGCTGGTCACTGACTGGGGACAGGGCTGGGGAAGTCACTGACTGAGGTTTGCTGTAGGACAGCACCCTCCTGATGTGAGCAGGAGCCCTGTTCATGATGATGATGATGTTCACATTACAGCAGAGGCCTGAGTGCCCCAGGACCCTCAGCAACACTTCGTGATCTGGATGAGCTGTGTGACATCAGAGCATCCTGCTCTGGAGCCCCTCGGCATCTCCACGGCCACCCTGTTCCATCCCTTCCCTGAGGCACAGGGACACAAGCATTGCACCCTGTGCCCACCAGCCTGGTGGCATCAGGTCACACGGGGAGGTCAGGCAGGTTGGTGTGTTCAGCCTGGAGGAGGCTGAGGGCAGAGCTCAGGGGGATCTGCAGCTCCCCAGAGGGGCAGCTCCAATCTCTGCTCTGTGGGACAGGGCCAGGAGGCAGGGAATGGCTGGAGTTGTGTCAGGGCAGGGGGAGGTTGGAGCTCAGCACAAGGTTCTTCTTTGCCCACGGGGTGGGTGGGCACTGCCCAGGCTCCCCAGGGCAGTGGGCACAGCCCCAAGGCTGCCAGAGCTCCAGGAGGGTTTGGACAACACTTAGGGACAGGATGGGATTGCTGGGGTATCTGTGCAGGGACAGAGTTGGACTGGATGACCCTTGTGGTCCCTTCCAACTCAGTATATTCTGTGATTCTGCTCCATTTGTGTTGCTCTACTTTCCAGGGTCACTAAAAATGAAAGATGCCCTAAACTGGGCCTCGAGCACAACACCTCTCTGAAGCATCCATGAGCCCTGAGATGGTCCATGGCTGGAGGCAGATTCATGTGGCCCCAGCTGATCCCTATGACTTGCCAGCCAGTTTGCATCCTCCAAGTCCTGGCCACATCTGGAACATGCTAAAATCCAGCTGCAGGCTCAAGGGCATGATGGATAATGTATGTAATGAGCCCAGTCCTGCCCCTTATAGCTCCCAGCACCCCCCAGAGCCCTGCAGAGCCCCGGGGTGCAGCAAGGCTCTTCCCAGCCCTGGATATTGAGTAGAAGGGTTGAAAATGTGCCATAACATGACAAAGCACCGAGGTTCCTGGTGGCTCTGTGGGTGCTGGCAGCTCTCCAGCTGTTTGGCCACCTGTGGCAGCTGCTGCTTTCTTCAGAAGCTGCTGCTATTGCTTTTAAATTGATGATGCAATTGGGCCTTATTTAAAGCAACAGCTCTTTCCCTTCCAATACTGCTCCATGATGGATATTGGCTCTACTTCTTTCCCTCTCTTTCTCTGCCTCTTCTCCCGGACTCCAAAGTGCCCAGGGATGCGTGTGGAATGACTTTCTACCCATTGTCAAGCACTTACAGTACCCCATAAATAATCTACTCCTTGTTTGGTCTAAATGTAATTAAGATCCTCACTCCATGCTTGGCGACACTGACCGGCCACGGCGCCAGTGATTTATTGGGCTGTATTGTTTGGGGCTCTAATTGCAGGCTGCAGTTGGCACTCCCCTGACAGCCTCTCCCAGGAATGATATGTTTATGCTGCAGAGGAGTTTGGGGTGATAACTGTATAAAGCACTTTGATAACAAAGACCACACTTCTCATACACAAACCTGTTGAAGGAGTTGCTTCACGAGGCTGATTCTGAGAGCAGGGCAGGAAGTTCCCCGGAGAGAATCAGCTCCTTTTCATGCACAGGATATTTGCAAGCTGCCTGCGATTGTAGTGATTGTTACGGAAAATTATGGGAGAGCTACATTTTCCTTCAAATAATTTAACTCTGTGGATCCTGTGGGTATTTAGTGTGGGCTCTGTGTTGGACACAGGGTGATCAGTCATGTAAAATCACATGGCTCTGCTGCCAGGGCCGGATTGGAGAATGCACTGGTACTTACTGTGCATATTCATGAAGGGAAATTGGAAATTCAGCCCTCCTGGGCACCTGCGTGTGCCACTTTGGTATGGCTTTTGTGCCAGGGAGCCAGCGTGGCACAAATGTTCAGGTGGTGGGCACAGCAGCCCACCCGAGGTGACACCCTGGCTCCTGCCACTCCCTGTGTCCCCATCCAGCTCTGCCTGCCGAGGCTCCCTGCTCCTGGCTCAGAGCTGTAGCCCATCCCTCCATCCCTGCCCACGTCAGTTCCATTTGCCTGTTTGCAGCAGCACAAGGTATTCCCAAGCTCAGGAAAGCCTGGGCTGTCCCCGGCTGTGTATCTTCCCTCACATCCTCAGCACCTCCTCCCACCACCACCGCTCTCCCTTCTCCACACGCTGCTCCCAAACGAGGACAGAGCCTGTCCTGCTCTGCTGGGCTGTTCCCATCTCTGCAGGGCACTGCTGCTGCAGGGCTGGTGGAAAGCCAGCCAGCTTCTCCCAGTCTGCCCAGATAAGCAGGATTAAATCCCTTGCTTATTCCTTCTCCACCTGAGCAAGGGCAGCAGGGATAGAAGGGGGATCCTTATCTTTTTGTTATCTCCAGTGTCTCTGGCTGTGAGGAGAGGTGCCCCCAGACCCTGCTGGCACAGACTCGTGTCTCTGCAGTGCCTGGCAATGACCTTCCTTGTAGGAACAGGACATTGGCTTCTTAACTGTCACTGAGGCCTCTGAGGAAATCCCTCAGACACCTGATTGTAACAGATACCGAGGGAAACCACACCAACCTGGATCCTATTCTGTCACAGATACGCAAACACATGTGCTTCAGACCACCTGAAAAGCACAACACACATGGCTCCTGTAGTGCTGCCCCCTTCTCCCTCTTACAGATCAATAGAATCGTGTTATCAGAGTGGTTTGGGTTGGAAGGGACTTTAAAGATCATGCAGCTCCATCCCCTGCCGTGGGCAGGGACACCTTCCACTATCCCAGGTTGCTCCAAGTCCTGTCTAACCTGCCCTTGGACACTTGCAGGGATGGGGCAGCCACAGCTTCCTTGGACAACCTGTGCCAGGGCCTCATTACCCTCTGAGTAAAAACCAACCAATTCCTTGTGATTCCAAGCCAGTCCCAGAGGAACTGGTTAGTTCAGCGCTTTCTCCAGGTTCTGGCCTTTGATCTTCTTTCAGCTGGACCCTCTCACAACCAGCCCCCACAGCCACCCAGGGCACTGCAAGGGCTGCTACGTCCTTGGCTAGCCTTGGCTACCCAGGTCTGGACTCAAGAGCCCTCCAGGCCGGGAAAATATCTCTGGATTCAAACAATTCCCATAGGCTCAGGTGTTGTGCACCTTCTTATCAGACGACAAACCCTGTGTGGAGGCTGTGGTGTGTGGGGAGCAGCACTGCCAGTGTCAGGTGCTGCAGGGTGGTTTGGCCCATCTCAGCTGGAAATGCTGCAGCACATCCCCCCCAGCCCTCCTGGGTCTGTCCTAGGGCTGTCCCTCCACACATCCATCCACAGGATATAGCCAATTGCTTTCCAACTGGAATCAGAGCAAGACTGTTGAAAAACCTTCCTTTCCCTTGCCAACCTCCTGGCCTGTGCCTGGCCCTTTACCCACTTTGAATTGAGCTAAATCCAAGTTGTTTGGCCCCTGCAGGGCTGTTGACCAATGAGCATGGCCTGAGCATGGCCACACGTGTATCTGTGCCAAAAATACCGAGCATCCTGTGCTTAGCCCTGCACAGGTTTTTGGGGTAAGTGTTGTGTGACCTCCCCAGTAAAGTCTGCTCAGATTTCCTGATGGGAAGAAACGAGAATAGAATCATGGAATCATTAAGATTGGAAAAGACCTCCAAAGTCATTGAGTCCAACCATTAACACAGCACTAAACTCTGTCCCCAGGTGCCACATCCACAGCTTTTGAACACTCCCAGGGATGGCGAATCCACCGCTGCCCTGGGCAATAGTGAATATATTAGAGAGAAGTGCCCACCGCAAGGGGAATGGTGTTGTGATCCCCCTGGAGAGCTCAGCCACCCACACATGGGTCCCCCAGCCAGGTCTCAGCTGAGGAGGTGGCAGGGCTGGGCAGTGCCCAGAGAGAGCAGCTTGTTAAAGCTCTGTCATCTCTCCAGCCTTGAGAATGACACATTCCCAGCTGCACTTTGCAATGAGATCTGTAGCTCACAGACCAGATCAAAGTGCTGGACCTTGGCATGGGCCCTCTCTGGGCACATGGAACATCCACCCAGCCCTGTGGCCATGGCCAGAGCTCAGCAGTGTGTGACTGCCCTGTCTCGATCCATCATCCACTGTGCAAAGGGATGGAGAAGGTCAGTCACAGTGATGGAGGTGGAAAGTGCACTCTGGAGCCTGGATAGACTGCGGGGTCCACAGAGATCACCAGATCCCCATCTCTGGAAGTGTCCAAAGCCAGGTTGGAGCACTGGGATAGTGGAAGGTGTCCCTGCCCATGAAGATGGGCTTTGACGACCCTTCCAACCCAAACCACTCTGGGATTCTCTGGTCTCACTCCCTCCCACATGCATGTGCACTGTCTGAGCCTTAAATTGAGCTGGAGCAAGGGAAGACCAAGGGATCTGGGATGTCTCAGGACTCATTCATTTGATTCTTCTCTTTGGTGCCTTTTAACTGAGAGCACAGCACAGGGAGCCTGGAACCATGGAAGAGCAGGCAGGAGATGCCAGAGCTGGTGCTGGGAGCCCCAGGGCAGTGGAGCAAAGATGAGACCTGCAGAGGTGCTGGAGCAGGGAACTTTGGAGACAGCTTTGGATTTGATGCAATACCACCCCTGGGATCTCCAAGGGGCCCACTCTGTGCCCTGGAGGGGTAATTCTGACTGGGAAATTCTGACAGGGAAGGAAGGGGCTGAGGGAAGAGGAAAATCAGGCTGGAGTGCTGACTCTATCAACACCACATCCATCACATCCCCTGCTCCAGGGTCAGGAGGACTTTGGTTTTGTTTTCAGACAGCTTTTAAAAACCAAATTTTGGTCCTTTGATAAACATCTGTGCATTTGCACACATATATTTTCACACTTAAAGACATTTGTAGATATTTAACCTTCCCTGGAAGTGTCCAAGGCCAGGTTGCACAGGTTTGAGCAACCTGGGATAGTGGGACGTGTCCCTGCCCATGGCAGGGGGATGGAATGAGATGATCTTCAAGGTCCCTTCTAACCCAAACCATTCCATGATTCTATGATTCTGTGATTTCTTGTGCACCTACATGTCCACATGTTCATCTCCCCCCAAGCATTAAAATGATTCCAAGGACCTGGAAGAGGAGGGACTTTGCAGCCCTGAGCACCAGCAGCCCAAATCCTGCTGCCCTCACACCTGGGCTCCGTGTGTCCCCTTCCCTCCCCACCACCCACATTAAGGGATTACACTATCATCTTTCCAATCTCTCTGTCAGTAGATTTCTTTTTTGCCAGCCGATTTTTTTTCCAGCTTGAGCTCTTTCACTTCATTAATACACCCAGAAGGGAAGAGCAGCTGCCTGCATTGTCTGGCTATGAAAATTTCTTGCGCTGCTGGATTTGTAAAACAACTGATTAAAGACAATGCAATTAATTATTCCTTGATGAAATAGTGGAAATTATCCTGAAAAATGAAGAAATTTCGCAGTGGAACATTAAATCCCCATAATTATGTCATTTCTACAAAGGGGGCAGGGAGGTGAAGTATAAAAATAAACCCCAGTCGCAGTGTTTGTGCCGGCGTCTTGCCGGGTGCTCTGGGACAGGGTGGATCCTGCCTTGGATGTTTGCCTGCAGGATACCTCCAGCACCCCCCTGAGACCCCCAGCACTCCCCAGAGACCCCCAGCACAGGCAGGGAGCACAAGCAGAGCCCCTGTACTTGGGACATCCCTGTGCTCGGGGCTGGGTGTGAGCATCCAGCTGTGCTCACACAGCCTCCGTCATGCGGGTGTGGGGGAAGTGCCCACACCCTGGCACTGCCACCACTCCTGCCAGGACAGCCCTGGAAAGTCTGAGAGCCCTTGGAGAGGAAGCCGTGGCCCAGCCCTCCTCATCCTCAGCCCTGCTCTTCCCAGAGGAACTGCCCTGTGGCACCCGGGGCAACCACAGGACACCAGATGGGCTCCTGGATGTGCCTCACGTGGCTTGGCCACGGTGCTCCGTGTGCCAGCTGTGCCTCAGCCCCCGGGGTGTCCCCCCAGCCAGGCTCCTGCAGAAGTCCTCTCCATGTCTCCCAGCACTATCACCATGGAATCATGAGGTCATTATGGCTGGAAAAGACCCCCAACACCACCAAGTCCAGCATTCAATACCTCCATTCCCACTAACGCACATTCTGAAGTGACACATCTCATCTTTTGAACATTTCCAGGTCCACCCACCCCTGCAGCACCCTCTGCCCCATGTGCTGCTCTGGCTGGTCTTGCCTGGCAGTGCTCCATGGACCATCCCCTTTCTCACCACTAATTCCTGACTCATCTTTCTCCCCTTAGACTCTGGATCCCCCCCACCCTGGCTCTCTCTGCCCTCCCTGGTTGCCCCCCTGCACTTTCCCCGGCTGTCTCATGCTGTCCCTGCCAGACCAGTGGCTGCGGGAGCAGAGCTGGCCCCAGGCACAGCCCCGTGTGCCCCTGCTCCACCCAGCGCTGCCTCTGCATCCCCTCCTCTGCCTGTGCCGGTGTCTGCACCGTCAGAGCAGGAGAATCCCAGAACCCCCTCCAGGGGAGGAGGGGGTAGCACTGAATGCCAGCCCCTGCGCGGGGGAGGCAGGGGAGAGGATGTGCCTCCTCCGCACTCGCAGCTGGGGACTGTTGATTTTATTTATTTATTCTATTCTGTGATTTATCAAACGTGGGACTGGAGCCTTCCTGAGCCTGGTGTGTGTGGAACGAATCCAGGCCCCACATACCACCTGCCGAAATGTAATTACCAGATGCCTTAAATGAATAAATCTTCTGGGCACCATTTTCTGTCAGTGCTGGAAAACCCATGGGGGAGCCTCTGACTCTGTTCCGAACTGCCTGTGTCACCTCTGAACCCCTGTGTCACCTCTGAGCCCCTGTGTCACCTCTGAGCCCTCTGTGCCACCTCTGAACGAACCCCTGTGTCACCTCTGAATGAACCCGTGTCACCTCTGAGTCCCTGTGCCACCTCTGAGCCCTCTGTGCCACCTCTGAGTCCCTGTGTCACCTCTGAGCCCCTGTGTCACCTCTGAGCCTGTGTCACCCCTGAGCCCCTGTGTCACCTCTGAGCCCTCTGTGCCACCTCTGAACGAACCCCTGTGTCACCTCTGAATGAACCCGTGTCACCTCTGAGTCCCTGTGCCACCTCTGAGTCCCTGTGCCACCTCTGAGCCCTCTGTGCCACCTCTGAGTCCCTGTGTCACCTCTGAGCCCCTGTGCCCCCTCTGAGCCCCTGGGTACCCCGGGCACCAGGACTGGGGTCTGGACAGGTCTGCACTGAGCTCCTCCAGGGTCTCACCTCTGAGACATCACCACTGGGTCATTTGGGACCAGCTTTATGTCCCTCAGTCCTTCTCAGCACAGGGGGTGGACCTGCAATGGGACCCTGCCCACAGGAGTGCCTGCCCTCCTGCTGCATCTCCAGGAGGGGTAAAGAGAATGGATTTCATGGAATCATGGAACGATTTGGGTTGGGAAGGACCTTAATCTTGTTCCAGCTCCTGCCATGGGCAGGGACTCCTCCCACTATCGCAGGTTGCTCCAAGCCCCATCCAGCCTGGCCTTGGACACTTCCAGGGATGGGGCACCCATAGCCTCTCTGGACAAGCATTCCCTGTGCCAAGCAGATCTCTGGCAAGGGCTGACCAAGGGATGCTGCAGTTAAAGCTTTGGTGAACAAGGAAAGGTGCTGGGCCCAGGGAGTGGGAGAGGGTCCCCACCTCAGTCTTGGAGACCAGACACCCTCCTCACAAACAGGTCCTGGTTGGGGGATCCCTGCAGGGAGCTTGTGTCTCTTTCTTTAGGAAAAAGAAACCTAGAACCTCATGAGCCTCCACAACCTTCCCTCTGCCCAGAGCAGCTGTGGCTGCCCCATCCCTGGAAGGGTCCAAAGCCAAGTTGGAGCAACCTGGGACAGTGGAAGGTGTCCCTGTCCATGGCAGGGGGTGGAATGAGATGATCCTCAAGGTCCCTTCCAACCTAAACCCACTTGTGATTCTATGATTCTGCTCTTTCTGAGCATCACCCCACTTTCCTTTTGGAGCTTTTAGCAAGAAACAAAGCAGGAAAAGTTCAAGTAATCATATGCTGGTTGATAATTTTCTAATTCCAGTTAAAAAAAAAAAAAGGACGGCAATAGAAATGGAGGCAATAAGGAGTCTGGGTGTCGAGGACAGCTTGCAAAAATTGTTTTGCACCCATTTTCTGACCATTTCTACTAATCACATACCATGAAATGAACAGTTTGCAAACACCCTATGGGCTGAAATTTGTTTGCATAAACTATTCAGTGAACACTTGCAGATAACAAATTCATTTGCAGAAATCAGGATCAGCTTCTCAGCAACTCGCAAACGGGAAATAAAAAAAAAAGAAAAGAAAAAACCTTCAATGAGTCTTGCACAAGGAGCTTCTTCCTGCAGGAGCACAGTTGTCTACACAGCCATGATGTTGTTTTTGGTGCTGCAGAAGGGCTGCAGAGAGAATGAGCCAGAGTCATTTATGGGGAATGGCTTGTGGTGATTTTAGTTAAAAAAAATGCTGTGGGTCATGACAGAAGGTTCCCGAGGGAATGGGTGGAATTTCAATGTCACAGATCCAAGCTACAGGAGAGCTCCGGGGCAGTCTGAGCAAAGTACCAAGGGTGATTGGGTTGTAAATCAGACCTTTACAACACAACCCTCTTTTGGTTTTTAAACAGAGCAGAAATATTGGGAATTTGACTTTTTTTGGTGCTGACAGCTGGTTAACCCAGCCACGGGTCCTGCTCAGTGGGACCCTCTGCCTTCCTGGGGATCCTATGCTTGGAAAAGCCAGTGGAGATCCCTGGTGTGGATGGGGTGAGCAGGGCTTCAAAGGTCCCTCTGTCCCCAGGGAAAACTGTTGGGATGTGCTGGCATCTCTTTTCCTGTGATTTCCTCATGCTTCCCCCAGGTATCCCTGCTCCTGGAGCTGTTCTGTGCTTTCTTTTTTAGGAGAGACAAATGCGACTGGACTAGCAGGGAGTGCAGCTCCCCCAAAGCAGACAAATGGAGTACAAAATCAAGAGTCCAATCATCATTTTTCCTTAAAAAAAAAAAAGATGTTTCTTCGCCTGCAAACAAGAAAATTTGATTTGAGACACTTTTTCACATTGTAAATGCTGTTTGATTCTTCTTGCTAATCTTCCAACCCTGAGCTGATCTCTATCACAGCTCTAAAGGGGTGCAGGAAATGACCCTCCCCAGTTACTGGGACATCTCAGAGGGTGGGGAGGCCCTGGCACAGGGTGCCCAGAGAAGCTGTGGCTGCCCCATCCTTGGAAGTGTCCAAGGCCAGGTTGGAGCAACCTGGGATAGTGGGAGGTGTCCCTGCCCATGGTAGTGTTAGGACAAGATGGGTTTTAAGGTCCCTTCCAACCCAAACCATCCTGGGATTCCATGGTTCTATGACATGGACGTACTCACGTGCACAGAAGGCACAGATCACTGGGNGATGGCACTTCATGCCATGGTGGGATTTGATTGAAAGTTGGACTTGATTATCTTGGAGTCCTTTTCCAGCCTTAATGAGTCCATGATTCAAGTGGTGATGGGGCTGAGAACAGAGCTGCCTCCCACCACCTGCAGCAGAGACCCCCCTGAGTGCAGGGTGGGCAGGGGGAAACCAGGGACCAACAGATGAGGATGGGGCAGAAAGCAGCTGACACCCCAAACACCAGGCCATCCTTCCTCCTCCTCTGCCTGCCCCTGTCCCAGCTAACAGGACCCCCAGTGCCCTGAGCGAGCCCACCCCCCCCTCAGCACAGCGGCTCAGACTTTCCAGGAAGGAACTGAGCTCCAGGAATTAAAAGCTTTGCAGCGAGATGTGACAAAAAGGAAGAAAATGCCTTCAAACGCACCTCCTTCATCTCTCCCAGCACTTCACCTTTCCGTCGGCTTCAGTTATTTCACAGCCTCTGGAAAAGAAGAAGAAGGAACAAAAAAAAAAAAAAAAGGGAAAAAAAAAAACCCGGTTAGGAACTTGCTGAATAAATCATATCCACTCCCTCCCCCCACCTCCCTCCTTTCTTTTGTGCAAATCAAAGGCTGGGAGCTGCCAGGAGCTGCCAACGGTGCCCCCAGCCCCCACCTCGCCGTTCCTCGCGGCCCCCGCGCTCGGGAACTTTGGGGGAATACACGGAATTTCAGAGGCAATCAAAACTCTGACAGCGCAGCCGGAGGGACGCGGGGATGCGGGAGCGGCTGTCGCTCCTGCAGGCGCTCGCTGCCTGCTCCCCGTGGGTCTTGTAGTTTGGAAACAAGGTACCGAACATGTGGGGAAGGCTGATAATCTCCAAAGTGTCTGTGATTAAGTGAAACCAGCAAATTGAGATGCTTAGACAATTAGTAATCTTGGCGTGAAGAAAAAAAAAAACAACAAACCAAAACCTGGAGGAATCAAAGAAGAACGGAGGGTTTGGGGAGTTATTTTTATTTGGTTTTATTTATCTTATTTTATCCCTCCCTTCCTCCCGCTCCCTGTCCTTCTAATTTCCTAAACTTATTCCAGTTGAATTTGAAGCGAGGGCGAAGCAGAGCCCTCTGTGCCCCAAACTCTGCTGTGCTGGGTGTGTGCAGGGCAGGGGATGGGCGCTGCTGGCAGGGTCTGATCAGGCTGCCAGCCCCTCTCCCACCACTGCCAGCCCCTCTCCCATCACTACCAGCCCCTCTGCCCTCACTGCCAGCCCCTCTCCCACCACTGCCAGCCCCTCTCCCCTCATTGACAGCCCCTCTCCCCTCGCTGCCAGCCCCTCTCCCATCACTGCCAGCCCCTCTCCCACCACTGCCAGCCCCTCTCCCCTCACCGCCAGCCCCTCTGCCCTCACTGCCACGCTGGTCCCTCCCCGCCGGGGGCCGTGGCACTGTCCCAGCCCAGGCAGGGCTGGCAGGATGGTCCAGCCGGTGCCCCACAGAGCCAGGGCTGCACGGTGCCAGGCTGCTCTCCTGCAGCTGCCAGCCAGCAGCTCCCCTGCACGGATGCAGGTGGTGCCCGTGCCTGTCAGGAAGTTAATCCCGACTCTGAGCCCAGTGTGGCAGCTGTTGAACGCCCGTGCCAAGGCCTGTCCCTGCACTGCTGTGTGCCTTCATCTGGTCTGTACCACCCTGCTGTCAGGGCAGGGGCAGCTGGCAGTGCCCTTGTCCAGCACATGGTGAGCCCAGGGCTTCTGCAGCACAGCTCAAGAGCAGCACAAGTGTGGCCAGGGGCAGGGCAGGGGTGTCTTGATGGAGCCACAAAATATCATGGAATGGTTTGGCTTGGAAGGGACCTTAAAGGGTTCCAACCCCCTGCCCCGGGCAGGGACACCTCCCACTATCCCAGGTGACTCCACTCTGGCCTTGGACACTCCCAAGGATGGGGCAGCCACAGCTTCTCTGCCCAACCTGTGCCAGGGCCTCCCCACCCTCACAGGGAAGAATTTCTTCATAATATCTAATCTAAACCTGCCCTCCTTCAGTTTAAGGCCATTCCCCCTTTTCCTGTCACCCTTGTGAAAAGGGCTCCAGCATCTGGTAAAGCCCCTTTAGGTATTGGGAGGGACTTACAAAGCCACCTGTGACTTTGGGCAAGACTGGTGGTACCCCTGTGCCCCTACATCCTTTGAAAGCCAAACTTTGTGTCTGTGCCATCAGCTCAGCCTCACCCAGCTGCCACTGGTGTCCCACGTGTGACTCCACACCTGAGCACACTCCAGCCTTGGCCAGTCTGTTCTTTGGAGGGCTCAGAGCAGCATCATTCCAGATTTGGAGGATGCAACCAATGCACACCACTGAGTGTGCAACCAACTGGGTCTGCAACCAACAGGCTCTGCAAGCAGTGCACACCAGAGCTGTGACTCCTCATGGAACCACCACCTCCTCTCAATAGAGACAAGGGCCCTCAGGCAATGCAAACCTTCAGGGGATCAGCAGGGACAAGGACTCAGCCCCAGTGGCCCTGCAATTCCCTTTGTGGCCAGATTTCCCTGTTCTCCAGCCCCTTCCCTCCCAGCTCTCCAGAAGGGCTGTGTTAGAAACTGGGAGATTGGCTCAGGCATTTTCAGGTTTCATGCTGTGTTTGTTCTTCCCAATAAAGCTTGGAAGAAGCTGTGAGTTTGCAGGACTCTCCTAAAGCTGAGCTCCCTGGCCTCCCAGGCTGCCCACAGGATCTGCCACCACTCACTCCCACCAACCCTGCCAAAACATCCAGTGCAAGGACAACGTCCCACCACTCCAAGGATGGGGAGATGCTCTGCTGGGAGCTGCTTCTCCCAAACCAGGATGTCTAACGGGGACTTCTGCATTCATTCCAATCTCCTTATGTCAGAGCCACCCAACAGAGGTTTGAGCACACAGAGGTGCCCAACTGCAGTGACAGCCACGTTCCTGCTTTCTCAGGGCACCTGGAAGGTGTCCTGGAGAGCAGGAAATTCTTTATCCTCCCACTCCCCTCTTTAGCTGACCTTAGTTTTGCCCCTTCATGATGCTCAATTGCCATTTTCCCAAGGCAGCTCAAGCAGCCCTCTGTATATCACTTTTTGACCAAGTTTCATTTCTTTTTCCTTCATCTCCTGTCTCGTTATTTGTTTAGAGTTTTATCTCTGGGATTCCAATTCCTCCTCGGGAGGTTGTTGCATAAGTAGCCTCCATACTTGATTGCAAGGATTTTAATTTGGTAGCTTTCATCTTAAGCTGTTTCTAAGGCACTTCCTCATTTGTTTAAAATCACCCTGCCTAAAGCTTGCAAACTGTTTTTCTGGCTTGATACTTCCCAAAGGGCTGTGGGACTTAATTAGAGTGCCTGCTCCTTTGTGGTTCAGTGACAGTTTTCTGGATTAAGTCAAGAGCTGCCACTCCACTTGTGTGCCCCAGACCCAGCTTTGCAGCTCTGACTTTGGACATCTCTGATGCAGTTTGGAGCTCTGAACTTCCAGGCAACTGCAGCCACTTGAATCTGCTCTCCCAGCGACTTTGCAGCCTCCCTGTGACCTCCTGGTCTCTGGGCTACGTGGGTGTGAGAGCCAGGGGGACACAGAACCCCAGGGAAGAGGACCAGGCTCTTGGAGCCGAGGATGGACACCTGGCCAGATGGAGCCCCAGCCATTTTTAGAGCACCCCACTGTGCTCTAGGTCGATGGGAGAGCAAAGCAAGGAGCGTGAGCAGAGGAGGGAGGGGAGGAAAGAGGAGTTCACACACACTTGGTTCATCCCCTTGGTTGGGAGCTGCAGCCCCAGTAGCTCAGGACTGGCCTGGGATAAAAGGAGGGCAAAGCCAGTGGCCCAGCCTGCCAGGGTGAGCCCACCCTGCCCAGCACCCAGAGATGCTGCAGCCCCTCCAGAGCAAGGAGGATGTCTGTGGGGCTGAGCCCAGGGCAGGCACAAGGCACTGGCACAAGGAGTGTCCCAGTCCAGGGTGACCCTGTGGAAGAACTCCAGTGAGGGAGATGCCTGTCCCAGCTGGTACCTGAGCTCTGCCATCCCCATCAGGCTGCTGCCCCTTTCCCCTCTGCCACCTCCTTTCTGGCTGGGGAACCCACCCATTTCTTTCTGCTCCCTGGTGGTGCCTCCATGGCTTTTGGCTTTCTCCAGACTGGAAGGGAGTCAACCTCAGGCCAGCTCTGACATCCTTCCCAGCGGGGGTGTTTGCCTGAGCCCCACCTCTGGTTTACGGGATGTGATTTATGCTGATTTAATTGCTGTTGGTTTAATTGGCTCATCCAGCTCCCATATGTGTTGGGAGAGGGCCAGAGAGAGCATTAAAGGTTCATTACACACTAAGAGCGTCATTCCCCATCTCCTCTCTGCCACTCCTTCTCCTCCCTTACATTTTAGGGCACCAGGACACTCCAGCATGAGGTGGGAACCTTTTCTGGGAAATCTGACTATGGGAATCCTGTTGAAAGCAGATAAAATAGGGCTCTGAGCAACCTGGCCTAGTAGAAAGTGTCCCTGTCCATGGCAGGGAGTGGAAGGACTTTAAAGGTCTTCCAACCCAAGCCAAATCTTCACAGATTCTATGAAAATACCTTGAGCCTGAAGCCACATCTGGTGCTGCCCCTTCCCACTGGTCTCCCAGCAGCTGCCACACAAGGGACAGACATCTCTGCAGGGAAAACACCACCCAGCACCAGTCCCCGGGTCCTGCAGGGACTGTCACGACTCACAGACTGACTGCAGTGGCCACAAAGGCTGACACAACCCCTCCAGCACTGCAGCCCTTTCTCAGCACAGCTCTGTTCAGGGGAGAGCCACAGCTGAAGGGGGGCACTGGGCAGTGTGGTCACTTGTGTGTCCCAGGGGGTTTTGGCAGGTGTGTGGGATGGGATGGGCTCGGGACAGGCTCACGGGAGGGGGATGCTCTGCACCACACAGTGACAGGTGAGTGTGACAGGGGCTGGGACTTCCCCTGGGGACAAGTATTACACACCTGGGGAACATGAAGGGAGAGTCAGGGAAGGGTGTCAGGATCCCACGTGCTCTCTGCCCTCCAGATCTACCAGCTCCAGACTCAGCCCTTGTGGACATCACCCTGAAGCTGCTCTTCCTGGGTGAAACCTGTCCCTACCCCGAGGCAGGGCTGGCACACATCCACTTCCTCCTGGAACACTCTCACATTGCGGGGTAGAGTAAATCACCACTTCTCCTCCCTTCCTTGAGCCTCTCTGGTGTCCAGGTCTCTGTTTTGTGCACAAACATCCCCAGTCCCTTTGCTGTATTCCTGTATCCCGATGCCTCCTCCCATTCAGTCAGGTTTTCCAAGCTCCCTGCTGGGAGCCCTGCTGTTCCTGACACCCACCACCAGCAACAGGGTTGTCCCCAAAACCCCCTTCCTGCCAGCTGTGCCCAGGGTAGCCCATGCTCTGAGCATCCCAGGGCAGAGCCAACTCTCAGCTCCATAAGAATCAAGAGCAGAAGTGTCCCAGCCCGTGTGCCCAGTGCTGCACCGAGTGCCCTGCAGCAGCACAGATGTCTTCAGACCTAAATCAGGGAATCAGCTGGAGCTGTTAATTCTGTACCCTGTGGAAGGAAGAAAGTGCCAATTATGTGCATTACAGCAGGAGCCCTGCCATGCCAGGCACAGCACTCTCTGAGGGGAGCAGCTCTCCCTGCAGCCCCAAGGCATTCCCACCACTTGCTCTCAGGTGCTGATGTCTTGCTGCTGGGCTCCCAGGGGTTCACAGCTCCCCAAGGGGTGCTGCAGGCAGGGAGCAGAGGCTTTGGGCTCTTCCTTGACTCCTGGCTTCCTTCAGGGTTGATTCTCTCTGCCACTGAGGGAGAGGCAGCTGAGGGAGGGGACACAGAGCAGGGGGTGATGTTCCCAAGGCTATACAGAAAGGTCCTTGCTCTGCCCACCCCAGGAGAAGGGTGATCTCCAGGATTGTTCCCCTCTAACCAGACTGGCTGCTTTCCTGACCTGCCTGTGGAAATCCCCTGTGGAAGGAAACCCCAGAGATGTGAGTTGGGGTCCCAGATCCGGGCAGGTGCTGGGCTTGGGTGCAGGCTCTGAGAGGAGCTGGCTGGGGAGCCCGGCTGTGCTGCCAACTTGGCACAGCTCAGGCAGCAGCCCAGTCCCAAGCCACCCAAGCTGTTGGGAGTGGGTATAAAACAGACCCTGCTGGCCAGTCCCCAAGGGGAAGAGCTGACTTGGGCAGGAAACATCATCGCTGACATTTAAGAGTGGAGGAAAGGCGCCCAGTTGGCAGGTGGGGAGAGCAGAACCCGGGATCCAGCACCCTCCTCCTCCTCCTCCTCAGGGCTGCAGGCCCCTTTCTTGTGCCTCACCACTGACTGCATCTCCCCTTGCTGATTCCCTTCAGTGTCTATAAAATATCCCATGGCTGCCAGACTCCTGCCACAGGGGCCCTGGGTGACCAGTGGAGAACTACTCGGTGCTGACCCTCCCCAGCCCCCTTGGAGCAGAGTGTGATCAAAGGTGTTTTCTGTACCGTGAGCCTGGGACATGCAGCACAAAGCTGGCCTGGGATGGGAGCTGCACTTCCAGCTCACAGGGGTTCCTGGGACAGGACCAACCCTGCTCTGCAAGGGAACACCTGGAGAAGGATGCTGTGCTCCAGGCTGGCTGTGTTTATGGAGGACCACAAGCTGAGGATCCCCCCAGTCCCAGGTGTCCCATCTGTGTCACCCTCACTGCAAGTGAGCACGTGGAACACCCCATCCCACTCAGCTGGGAGCCAGGGCAGGCTCCAAACTCGGCTCTGGTGGGTGGCTGGACCTGACTCAGTGGGAGCTGGAGCCCCACTCTGCAGATGGCTCTGTGTCTCGGGAGTGACTCACCCTCCCACAGCGGAGGAAGAGCTGGGGTGAGCAATCCTGGCTCTGCCAGCCCCACAGTCAGGGCAGGAATGTCTGGGAGTCCAGCTGGGAGTGTCTGGTTGATCTGCTCTGCAGCACAGGGCAGTGGAGGTGAATCCTCTCCAGGCACCACCAAAGCTCAGTCACAAACCCCAGCCTGTGCCCTGCCTGAGGACCAGGATGATGCAGGAGAACATGGAGCTTCCCTCTTGGGGGAGGGAGGGCAGATGAGCAGAGGGCCTGGAGCAGGGATGCTGGGCTGGGGGGCCCCTACAAGATGGGATGGGTTGGGCAGGTGAAGGGAGCCCACAGGCAGGGGATGGGGATAATGGGGGCTGCAGGGAGCTGGGGGTATCAAAGCAAACCTCATCACTGCAGAGCCCAGTTTGCCCTGGGCAGCCCAAACCTCCTCCTGGGCAAACTCCCGTGCTCAGTCTTGAGGTCAGCAAAGAGCAGGAGGCTCATCAGGGCTCTGCTCAGCCCAAAGGACCCGTTACCATGAGACCCCCTTATCTCCCCCTCATCCCCGGAGCATCAAGAGACAAACCCCTGCAGGACCCTGGGGGATGCACACATGAAGCCCCCAGGGTTGTGCTCCTGCCCACACCCCCAGCGATGGGCTGGTGGCTGCAGCATGTAGCTCCATGGTCAGGGATGCTCCTGAGCCCACAAACCTGGAAAACCTGTCCCATCCCCACGGGCTGCCAGCAAAGCCCAGCGTGGTGTCTCGTGGTGCCCACTGTGGGGATGGAGCTGTACCTGTGAGCACAGATGGTGAACTCCAGCAGCCACAGGAATGCCGAGATCATAATTATCTGAACATAATGAAGGGTTTCATTAAATACACTTGGAAAACAACTCAGCAGCCGCACAAAGTTAAACTGCTGGTCTCAACTCTCCAAACTATTTAAAATTTATTAGCTTCCCCTGCGGGTCTCAAGCTTTTAAGTACCAGAGAATTCTTGAAAATAAGATATTTTTTCCTTTCTTTCCCCCCATCTCTTCCCAGTGTTTTTTTGGCCTCTCAGAAGTGTCTGTGGGGGGAACCATCAGCCCCCACTCTGTTGTTCTCTCGGCCCCTGCAGACACATTCTCTCCCCCCTGCCCTGTCACAGCTCCCCCTCCCCAGGCTGCTCTGCTCCTGGGCTGCCGAGCGCAGCCGTTTCCAGAGGGATGATCAAATCAGAGACACCTGCACACTGATCCCTGCTAAATCCCGGACTCCAGACTGCAGGTGGTTCTTGTTGCAGAGGGATTAGTGGGAGGCTGAATAAACCTGGGTTTGATCTAGTGCTAACTGGCAAGGGGTAATGCCCTTGGCTGAGATGAGATTTACTGAGCTGTATCTCTTCATAATGTGTGAGGGGAGGCAGTGCTGGGAAGATGCTCTTTCCTGCTCAGAAAGAGAAATTCCTGGGTTTGGATAACAGCAGTAGCTGCTGGGAGAGGTGCTGGAGTCCAAGGCTGGGTGTGTGTTCAGCCAAGCTGAGGAGGGACTGGCTGCACGCAGAGAGCCAGGGGAGGGTCAGGGCCCCTCTCCTCTCACCCCATGCCTGTGGGGAAGAGTTTCATGTCTGGAGAGGCAGGAGCTCCTTTGGATCATGGTGGGCTGGGAGAGATCCTGGTCACTGTTGTAGCCCTGGAGCTGATGGCAGGGATGGGGCTGGTTCTGGTGCCAGCAAAGTACCGAGGGTTGGGCTGGAGCCTCCTCTTCCTTCTGTGAGAGATTGCAGCTGGTGAGAAGGGGGAATTCTGTGGCTGCACCCTGCTTTGGTGAAGTACTTGTGCTGAGGAAAAGCAGAGTGGGGTTCTTTTCTCACGGAAAATCATGACCCTTGGTGCCAGACTGCTTCATTAAGATGTTCTGATTTATAACCTTTGGGTTCAGGTTGGAAAGGAGCCCCAAACACAGGGATGTGTTTCACCCACAGAGGGATCGGGTCAAACTTCCTATTGCTCCTCATGTGTTGGAAGCTGCAGGAGCTGTTACTGGCAACCACAACACTCTGTACTCCCACATTTTGTAAAATGACAGTGAACTGAGAAATCCACGTTTTAGCCAAGCTCCTGATGGACTCTGACAGTGTCATCCTGGGACTGCACTGAACTGGCAAGTGGGATCAGCAAACACTGCTGGGAGAGGGAAGGGAGGTTCCAGGCAGCATTGCATTGAGGTGGGAGTCCAGAGGAGACCATCAAGTTAATGACAGAGCTGGAGCCCCTCTGCTCTGGGAGAGCTGGGGGTGTTCACCTGGAGAAGAGAAGGATCCAGGGAGACCTTGGAGCCCCTTGCAGAGCCTAAAGGGGCTCCAGGAGAGCTGGAGAGGGACTGGGGACAAGGGCTGGAGGGACAGGACACAGGGAATGGCTTCAAACTGCTTGAGAACAGGGATAGATGGGATATTGGGAAGGAATTGTTGGCTGTGAGGGTGGGGAGGCCCTGGCACAGGTTGGGCAGAGAAGCTGTGGCTGCCCCTGGATCCCCGGAAGTGTCCAAGGCCAGGTTGGAGCACCCTGGGATAGTGGGAGGTGTCCCTGCCCATGGCAGGGGGTGGCACTGGATGGGCTTTGAGGTCCCTTCCAACCCAAACTAACTCTGATTCTGTGAGAAGAAAATACATCTCCCCTCTGCTGTGGCATGTTCTGTCCTTCCTGCCCACACCCCAGGCTCTTGATGCTGCTTTACCTGTTGCTTGGTTTAAAGGGTCTCTCCTGTGCTGGGTCTATTTGGAGCATCTGCCATGGAGTCTGAGGCCAAGGATGTGTGTGCCAGGAGCAGGGACATGCCTTGGAGCATTCCTGGCTGAGCAGCCACAGGGGCCAGGTTGTGTGGGACAGGGGTTTGCAGCTCACTCTGCTGAGACATGGGGAGGGATAATGCAATTACAGGTGGATGAAAATAAACTCAACTTCCCAGTGACAACCAGCAGCCAAACCTCAAAAACCCAGAGACAGGAGGAGTTGCTCCAGTCTCTTGCAACAGGAGGGGCTGCAGAGCTTCCCAGGAGGACAGGATGGGAAGGCAGGAGTGAGACAGATGGGGCAGGAAGGGATGAGGAGCCCCCAGAGCAAGGGGGTCTTGCCATTCCATGTCATTTTGGTCCCTAGAAATGGGTGTTTGGGGTTGGGAGTGTGGGACAACAAGTCTATCCTCAGCCATGGGGCTGCCAGACTGGTTTGGGAGGCAACTGGTGAAGGTAGAAGAAAGATATTGTCAGTGAGGAGGGGGTGGAGGGCACACTGCTGGCTTGGCAGCTTTGGATCTTTTTCCTAGTGCCCCATGTTGCTGCCTTGCCTGAGGAGGTGGACCAGGAGTGGAGAGCTGGGAGGAGAGGAGCACACATGGAGCAGGCAGCTGCTCCCCCAGCCAGGCTCCCCGGGGCACTGTGGCAGCAGTGGCAGGACGTGGGCACCAGGTGCAGTTATCTGGCAACAGAGAGGGCTTTTCCTCCAGGAATTAAGGCAGGAGCAAAGCCAGGACTCTCAGAGCACTGATCCGAGGAGGCTGGATGGGGCTGTGATATGCAGTCCCCTGCTGCTGGGTCACTGCTCTGAGTGTGCAAGAGCTGGAGGTCTCAGCCTGCTCAGCCCAGGAAAGTGGGTTAGGCAACCCTTAGAGGGACCCCCATATCCCTTATAGGGATGCCCGAGGAGAAAAATTCCTTAGAAATGGGGCTTGGGCACACTCAATAAAATATTGGGTCCCCAGTGTGGAGGTCTGCTCAGCACAGGAGATGGAATGCAGGTTTTCCCAGCTTTATTGTCCATGAAATGGAGGTGGGTGGGTGGAGCTGCTCCCTCGTTTGTGGGTGTCCCTTAGACAACAATTTCTCTCCCCTCTTTTAAAGCAGCCAGATGAGAGAACCCGTTTCTTTCATTAAATCAGCAGCTCTGTACTGTGGCCTTGACTGTCTTCCCACCCAGAAAGGGCAAACTGGAGGGACACGGACGTGAGGCACAGGCAGGGAAAGTGCCCAATGTCCCCTCTCGCCTTGTCAGGCAGCGGAGGCAGGAGCCCTGCCTGCAGCTCAGCTCATCAAAGCCTCTCTCCTAAGCAGAAGGGGCAGCTCAGTGTGTGAGTTACACAGTGCCCCGAGCAGGGCACACATCTGCAGCCTGGCACTGCTCCACGGGCATGGCCCTGTCCCCACACCAGCCCTGGACACGTGTCCCTGCCCGCCCGGGCACAGGCGGGAGCAGCAGAGCCTGGGACTCACTCTGTGCCCCAAGAGGAACCTGCAGAGCTTGGCGGGGAAGAGACGGGGCTTGTCCCAAGGCAGGGGGGCTCAGAAACTCGTCAAGGTCTGGGAGCAGCAAATCGGTCTTGATTTGCACGGGGAGGTGCAGCGGGGAATGGGAGCGCTGGGAATGCGATCCCAGCGTGGCAGCTGCACCTCGGCTGGGCACAGATGCTCCAGCAGACACTGATGGTCTTCCCTGGCCCAGAGGCCTCATCTCATCTGTCCCCATCACAGCACCTTCCCTGGAGGCCGTGGGGACTGAGGGGTGGGAAGGGCAGGGACTTGCAGTCCAGACCCTGCCAGGCTTCACTTTGACCCATCCAGAGCCAAGTCTGTGGCTGGTCAGGGACAAACACTTTCCTTTCAGGTCTGGACTCACCAGCCCCATGTTGGGGATGGTGCAGCTGCTGGCTCCTTTGGGCCTTTTTGTGAGGATGGTCCACAGCACAAAATTCCTCATCCACGTCCCATTAAAGACAAGCCAGGGAAGGACCTTGTGCCTGCAGCAAAGCCTGGTGCTTCCCAAGCACAGATAAACTGCATCCTGTCTCAGCTGCACTCGCTGTGTCTGCTCAGGGGATGGCCTGGAAAGGTGGATAGAATGTCCTGAGTTCAAGGGACCCACAAGGATCATCCAGTCCAAATGCAGCCCTGCAGAGACACTCCAACAATCCCACCCTGTCCCTGAGAGCATTGTTCAAACCCTCCTGGAGCTCTGGCAGGTTTGGGGCTGTGACCAAACCCTGGGGAGCCTGTTTAGGGATCTGGAGGAATTGCCATGGGATGACTATGGGTGAAGCTCTGAGATTTTTTCTGGCTTCAACTCCCAGTGGATTTAGGGAGTCACTCTCTCAAGCCATGTTGGTGCACACGAGGGGTCCAGCACGGTCTGTGCTGTGCCTGAGCCTGTGCTCATAGAAGGGGGAAGAGCAGAGGATTTTGTTTTCCATCTCAATCAGCTTGGGCTCTTTAACGAGCTCTAACAAAGGGATGATGGCTTTTCATGCTGCTCTTGATCTCAGGGCCAGTAGCAAAATTCTCGTAGCGGGTCCCTGGGCACCGTTCCCTCCTTGTTCCCTCCTCTCTCATCCCGCGGCGGGGCCGGAACCACCGCGGGCAGTACAAATAGAGGACGGCATTAGTGATGCAGAGTGAGGCAGAGCCAGGAGCAAACCGTGCTCCAGGAGCAGAGCCCTCCCCCAGCTGCCTCTGCACCCACCCTGGTCCCACAGCCAGCACGGGTGGGTGCCGGGGCAGGGGTGGCTGCAGCACAGGCAGATGGGTGGGGGTTTTGGATCAGTGTTTCCTCTCAGCTGCATAATCTCCATGGTTAGAAGGGATACCCTGTGCCAGCAGTGCCACAGCAGAGGGTTTCAGTGGGTGGCAAAGCAAATTTGTGTGCAGGGCACACTGGCTCTGTCCTCGCTGTCCCCAAAGTCCTTGGTGACCTTGGCAGAGATGCCTCCCAACCACAGCTCTGCTGCCTCTCCTCTTCATGAGTCCTAGATGAGGTTGGAGGCTGTGTCCAGCTCCCTAAGGAGCAACTCTTGTCTCCCAACCAGCTCCCACCTCCTCATCCTCTGGGAAGTGCCGGTTGGTTGCGGTGAGGAGCCATTTCCCCTTCATGCTGCAGCCTAAAAAGTGATTTTACTTATTTTTTGTTGTTTTTTTCCCCTCTCTATTAAGTCTGTGACTAGAACATTGTGGCTTTTAAGTTTATTCCAACTGTTTGATATTTTACATAATCGTATTATTTATGTGACAAGATTAGAAGTACTCTGCATGCTGACAGGCAACCAGCACACACGCAATTTCTTGCCAATCTTTCACGAATTTGCATTGTATTCCCGACTTCTTAGAGTCTGTGCAGATTGTAGTGTTGGGCGGAGAGAGGTATGGAGAGAAACAGAGGAGGAAGGTGGAGGAGAGGGAGGAAGCTGCTCATCCCAGAGTTGTTGACTCCCTCCTGTCCTTTGAGACCTTTCAGCCCTTGCTGAATGGGTACCCAGTGCTGGACACCTGCCACACTGGGGCAGATGGAAATCCCTGGCCAGGCTTCCAACCCTTGGCCTGTAACAGGGAGTGCTGAGCACACAAAGGTGTTTGGTTTAATATCCCGCTGCTCGCCCGTGGGATACTTGATTTATTCTATGCCTGTAAACATTCATTTCACACCTAAACAGGGGCAGGTTCATCACTTCTGCAATCATCATTTATTCATGTCGTGAGGGTTGCAGGAAGGAGAGATAAATGGATTTCCGTGAAATTGGTGCTCCAGGCTGCTCAGGAGCCTCCATCCTTCTCGCCGGCTCCGAGCAGGGTGGGAAAGCTTCCCCCTTCAGCTGCTCTGCCCTGCTGCTGGCTGAGCCTCCTGTGCAGAGCTGTGCTGTGCCTCGGGCCAGGACGTGATGTAGCTGCAGGGCTCTGACCCCCACACCAGCCAGGGGACACTGGGGTCCCTCACTGCACGTGTCTCAAGGTCTCAGTGTGCTGAGGGTCAGTTCATGCAGAGATATCTCGCTGTGGGCCTTTGCTTCGCTGGCTTCCCCTGCTGGGGGGGAGCTTTCTGTTCTCTGCATGAAGGCGTTGGCTAAATATCCTTTTTTTGGAGTGTGTGTGTGGGTAATACACACCCTTTTCTGGAGAAAAAATCCCTGCCTTTTGTTCCTCATGAAAGGATGAGAGGGGTTGTTTATGAGGCCTCACAGCCATCCTGGAGGCCGCAGGCCTGGGACAGAGCCTGGGACCTTTCTGTACCTTCTCGTGTCCATCAGAGCTGGAATAACCCTCCTGAGTGCCCTCAGGGCATCCCACCCTGCGGAGGGTAACCAACACCCTGCTGGCCCTCAGCCAACTGGTGCTCCCCTGGCACAGCCCGGGATGGCAGAGCAAACCCCAAATCCCAGATTTGGATGTGCCCTCTCTGCATAATTCATGACTCGAGCTCGCACTTGGCTTCCTTTGTTATCTAGTTACGAATGAAAATATGAACCAAGATTAAAGAGCTCTGTCTTTGTCTCCAAATTTATGGGTATTTCAGTGTGATGTTTGAGTCTGTGACTCCTCAGCCTGTTGTTGGGCTGATTCAGTGCAGAGCCGTGTGGTGCTCGGATGTGTCACACCATGGTCAGCATCCTGTACACCCCGAGGGATGAGAGCATCCAGAGCATCCAGAGCATCCAATGTCCTCACAGCCACGTGGCCACAGGACTTCACGTGGTCCCCAAGGTCCCCAGCTCCACCACTGCTTCCTCCTCCTCCTCATTGCCCCTCTGCCCCACTGCACCTCCACCCAGTGCCCTTTGCCATGTGCACCCCTCCTGGATGACATTCTCCAGCTCTGGGCATTCCAGCTCCCCCCAGCACTGTGCTAATTGGCTCTGACTTGCTCTGCTCAACAGAGACTCACCTTCTGGAAGGGGCCATTCCTCCCTGCTCAGCCTGGAGGCAACTGGGAAGAGCTGACTTAGATTTAGACCTTGAATTTCTAAATGTCTGAAATCAGGTGAGATGAATCCACAGCTTCTCTGGCACCGTGTCCCCATGATTAATCGCTGTCTGAGAGCGAGGCTGGGTTCTCCCTGCCTCCTAATTCAGCACCATTTTTTATGGGAATAAAAGCCTCTGCTGTGTCCAGCTCTGCCAATCCCAGGGAGCTCTGGCTCTATGGGATCACACCTGTGCCAAGAACACCTTCTGCAGAGCTTGCCAGGCAGTCAGGACAGTCAGGGAGAGCCAGGAGCTTCACCCTGCTCTGTCCTGGGCCATGGGACAATCCAAGTGCCAGGTACCAGATGCTGTGTAAGGAGCATCACCTTCATCCTCTGTGTGCCAAGCAATGTTCATCCATGGCTGGTCACAGAGAGGAGCCTTGGGCTCCCCGTGTCCCACTGCCCCCTCCAGCACTGGAAATGGGGAGAGAGAGCCACAGCTTCAGAGGAGATGTGGAGAAAATCCTGTGGGGCCTTGAAAATGCAGGACAGAGACTTAGAGTTCTGCCAAGACAGTTTTGATTCTCGAGGCATCAGCATCCAATTGCCCTGCACAGCTCTCAAATCTCTCACTTTTTCAGTGAAGTCACTGCCACTTAAGGCCCATTTCCACACAGGGACACTGCAGCTCTCAAAATACAAAGGAGTTGATGATATGGCATCACCTGGGTGAGGAGGTTGGTTGCAGACACCCCTGTCCCTGTCAGACCTGGGACTGATGCTACAAATTCTCCAGGACAGCTCTGGGCTGTTACATCCTTCCTGCCCATCTGCAGCTGCACAGTGCCCTGTGCTCTGACAACCTTCTCCCTGTCCAGGAACCCAGACCCTGGTGGTTCCTTCTTCCCCAGGAGAGAGAGAGACTTTTTATATGGAGAGTTCCTGACAGAACAAGGGGAAATGGTTTTAAAGTGCCAGAGGGCAGGGTTAGATTGGGTGTTAGGAAGGAATCCTTCCCTGTGAGGGTGGGGTGCAGAGGGTGCCCAGAGAAGCTGTGGCTGCCCCTGGATCCCTGGAAGTGTCCAAGGCCAGGTTGGAGCAACCTGGGATAGTGGGAGGTGTCCCTGCCCATGGCAGGGGGTTGGAACAAGATGAGATTTAAGGTCCTTTCCAATTCAACCCAGTGGTTCCCTGATTCCTAAACTCACAGACAGTCCCTGACATTTTATTTGGAGTAAGGAACAGAATATTTGTGAAAATCTCTTTTATGGCCAGCAGCCAGTGAGTTTCTGCCCTGTGTTCCACACTCACCTCTCTGCCAATGTGGGTGAGAACCAGGCAAAGCCAGGTAGTGCCACACACCAGGACAGCTCTGCTACCAGTGCTAACAGGGGCTGAGCCAGAACCCTCCCCCCATCAGTTTTCATCCTAAAATTACCCTTTACTGGGAAGGTTTGTGCTCACATCCTGCATCGATGTCCATCTGACAGGGGGTGAACTGACTCAGAAATAAAGAGCACAGAGCAGACAGGGTGAGAGGCAAATAGCTTTAATGTAAAAATAAACGGTGTCCAGCCACCCACTGCGCCCAGCTGAGCTCCCAGTGGGGTCTCACACGCCTGACACAGAGCAGCAGCTGCCCTTTCATTAGCTGCCAGCTCGTTTTCTCTCCCTACAGCTGAATTCCTCCTGAAAAAAGAGACACAAAGTGACAGGAAGGGGACAGAGCTCCTGACTTGGCTCTGGGAGCCCCAGGCAGCCTGGGGTGCTCTTGGCTGTGGGGACTCATTGGCTGGGTCTTGCTGGGAGTGTGGGGAGCTGAGAGGAGCCCTGTGGTCCTGCCCTGTCCCACAGCCCCTGTGGGAAGGGATGGAGGGATCTCTGCTCCCTTCACAGCATCCGCAGGACCCCTCGGTGCTTCCAGGGCTCTGCTGTGCATTCCCTTGTCTTTCCACAGACAGGGTTGTCCAGAGCTTTTCCTGGGTTTGAACTGCTGAATTCATTCCCTGCTCAGTGGATGTCTGCTGAGTCCAGGGGACACCACAGATTCCATCCCTTTAGATCCAGGTTCAATGGGACCCTACTTCAGAAGGACTGTGAATGGAGCCCTTCCTCCCGTGTCCATGTGTTGGGAGATGGCAGGACAGGCAGCAAGGGGAGGCTGCAGGAGCAAGGGGAGGCTGGAGAAACAAGGCTCTGAGTCCCACAGGAGTCTCTGCCCTGGGTTTCTGAAGATTCAGTTCAGCACTGTGGCGTGGGCTCACATCACACTGAGCTGGCAGCATGAAGGGTGCTAAGCTCCTCCAAAAGCAGCTTTATACTTTGCGATGTGCCCTTGAAAATCTGCTCTCTGGGATGCATTCTGCCTGTGGACACAGACTTCCCTTTTTTGTTTTTTTCTGGGTGCTGGAGCTCCTGTTCTGTTGCTCTCACTGTGACTGAGACCAGGGAGACATTGCTGGAGAAGCCCCAGGTGCTGGAATATTTTGGCTTTGAACATAGACCAGGAGAGGATCTCACTGCACTGAACCATGAACCAGCCCTGAGCAAAACTCTGCACCTTCCATAGCCCTGGGAGCCAAATCCTTAAAAATGTCATCCCATTCCTGGAGTCCCCAGAGCCAGGTCCTATCCATGCTCCCTTTCAAGCCCCGGGGAAATGACTCTTCTGACCTGGAACAACACAGCAGCACAAGGGCAGCTTGTGCAGGGCCTGAGCTCTGCTCTGGGGGACCGGGCCAGGAGGCAGGGAATGGCTGGAGTTGTGTCAGGGCAGGGGGAGGTTGGAGCTCAGCACCAGGTTGTGCTTTGCCCACAGGGTGGGTGGGCACTGCCCAGGCTCCCCAGGGCAGTGGGCACAGCCCCAAGGCTGCCAGAGCTCCAGGAGGGCTGGGATGATCCTCTGGGCACAGGGGGGGACTCTTGGGGATGGGCCGGTGGAGGGCCAGGGGTTGCACTGCTTGGTCCTTGGGGGTCCCTTCAGCTCAGCACATCCTGGGATTCTCTGCAAACCTTCTCTGCACTGAGGGTGATGTTTGTTGGGTGAACCACCCCCAGACAGGGGCAGGGCTGCCTGAGCTCTCACAGCTGAGCAAGGGCTGAGCATCAGAGCCCCTGGAAATTCAACCAGCAGGCGGAAGGAGACCTTTAAGCCTTTCCTTTCTTTGCCGAGACATTAAGAGCTCAAATTTCTTGGTTTTCTCCCTCTTCCTGAAAATCCCCCAGCAAACCCTGCAATGCTGAGGAGGAAGGCACCACCATCTCACTTCAGCTCCCCGAAACTAGCCAAGCAGAGGAGAAAAATGATTTAGATGATTTACAGCACTTCGGAAGAGTTGAAAAAAGTGAAGTAAATAATAAATCAAAACCAGCAAAAAGAACAAGAATACATCCATCTTTTATGAGCTCTATTCACTGCTGTATGTACAGTTCAGACATAAAACAACCACGCCGTGCAAAGTTGCTGCTGCCTCAGAAGTGTCTGTGCCCAGCAGTTTCTGAGCACTTCCAAACTACATAAAAGCAGAGGCAGAGGGAGGCGTTGGCTGCCGCGTGCAGGGATCCAGCTCCTCTTCCCTGCCTCCTTATCAGCCCTCAGCACAGCCCAGCATGGGCATGATTTCAGCTGGGAGACCAGGAGCACAAGGAATCTGTGATAACAATGGTTTTATTTCCCCCAAACCCACATCCTTTCTTCAGGGTTCCTCACTGACACTGATGTATTTGTTGGCTGCAAAGTATCTTCTCACTCTTACCATAAAGTCTTGCAAGTGCTGTTGGCTGAAGGCTGCCCAGGGACCCTCAAAAGGTGCCTTCATCCATCTGCAAGAGCCTCTTGCTGGCTTCCCTGTTTCACCTGTTGGGATGAGTCCAAAGGGGAGACACTAAATGGATCACAGGGCTGGAGCCCCTCTGCTCTGGAGCCAGGCTGGGAGAGCTGGGGGGGTTCACCTGGAGAAGGGAAGGATCCAGGGAGACCTTGGAGCCCCTTGCAGAGCCTAAAGGGGCTCCAGGAGAGCTGCAGAGGGACTTGGGACAAGGGCTGGAGGGACAGGACACAGGGAATGGCTTCCTACTGCCAGAGGGCAGGGAGAGATGGGATATTGGGAAGGACTTCCTGGCTGGGAGGGTGGGGAGGCCCTGGCACAGGGTGCCCAGAGAAGCTGTGGCTGCCCCTGGATCCCTGGAAGTGTCCAAGGCCAGGTTGGCTCACCCTGGGATAGTGGAAGATGTCCCTGCCCATGGCAGGGGGTAGACGGAGATGAGCTTTGAGATCCTTTCCAACCGAAACCAGTCTGTGATTCTATGATTTCCTGGGTTTGAGGAGCTCTAGATATCCTCTGTACCAAACCTACACCAAGTCTTCTCCAATGGATGTTGCAAACTCGGTCCAAACATGGGAAGGATCTGTTTCAAAATCCTCCAAAGACTCTGACCCACGGGACTCCTCTTTGGGGCTGAAGTCTATGGATGTGGTTTTGGTGCACCTCTTACAGCCAACAGAAATCCCATTGGAATCCCAAAGAACCAGCCTTCCACCTCCTTTACCTCATGGCACAACAGCCTGATGTGATGTGGTCAAGCCCAAGACCTGGACAGAACCTGTCTCAGTGTGGGCACAAGGAGCAGCCTCAGCCCCAGACAACCCTGATCATCTTCTGAAGGGCTTGAAAGCCTGTGCCTGAGCACCCCCATGGCCCCTTGATCCTGAGGGCTGCAGGAATTGGACACCTTTGGATCAGGAAACAGTCCCATCCATTTTTCCTGTCGTGGCACCAGCTCTGATGGGCACTAATGGGCACATCAGCTCGGAAGGGCTCTCCCCTGGTCTGTGTAAGCCAGTGATGCACAGGCCCTGGTCTGTTCCCATCCCAGTGGGTTCATGCACCAGGACACTCCTGATCCATGTGGGAGGGCTGGGGACCACATGGCAGAGTTTTGATGACATTGTCAGCTTTGATAAAGCAGAGCAGACGTGTCAGGATGGGGCTGATCACATCTGGGCTTGGGAGCTGCTCACCCACATCAGGGACTGCATGACATGGCCTATTTTATCTTGTTTCAGGCAGGAAATTTAGCCACCAGGGAGGAAGGAGCCTGAGGTTCTGCCTCCAGCCAGGATGCCCTGGGCCCCCCAGCTCTTTGTGGTGAGGGTTGGTCCAGACTGGCTGAGTCATGAGGGCAGTTTGTGGCTCGTCCTAACCCAGAGTTCCTATTCCTCACATTTCACAGGCAGCTGTGGCCTCTCCTGAGCTGGCAGCTCCTTGGAAGTTCACATCCCACTGGCTGCTGGCTGTAAATCTGTCTCCTGGCTGATGGTGCCTTTCCCTGCAGGATACCACAGCAGCCTGTTCCTCCAGTCCCAGTTGGCTGCTCTTGATCGCTGGGCAGATGCCCTATCCTGCCCTTTGCTACCAGCCAGCAGGCCCAGGCTCTGATCCAGGACACAGGTGGGATCCTTGGATAGCAGCTTCCAGCATCATCTTTTTGTTTCTCCGAGCTCCCAGTGGAAAAAGCTCTGGAGAGTGAGTCTCACTGCTGACCTTGTGGACTCTAAACCCAGCTCCTCTTCTCCAGGCTCCAGCTGGGGAGTGGGTGGTTTCTGGAGAGCCCTGATGCTTTGCCCTTTCATCACCTCTAACCTCCAACAGCCCTTCTGTTGGGATTTTCTGTTCTCCAAAGCAGCAGCTCATGGCAAAGTAATTTCACTTCCAGCCCTGTGAAATCAGCACTGTCTCTGCTCACTGTCACCCACCTCAGCCCCACAAATCTTGTGCTGAGGAAGGAATGGCTCTGGAGGATCTTCTCCACTAGGAGCAGAGGTGGGAGCAAGGATCCTCTGAGAACCTGGAGAAGCAAAAAGGGCTGGAGTGCTCAGCCCAGGGCACGAGCTGAGGTGATGCCAGGGCTGCCAACCACACAGAGACACATGGGATGGGGTTGGTTTGTCCCCATCACCATGATGACAAAAGGCTGCCAGGGCTCGGATCCTGACATCCACTACAATGAGTCACTCCCTAATACCAACGCCCTCTGTGAGGAACTGAGCTACTTCCCACTGCTGGGGCAGCTGATTTTCCAGTGGAAGCCATTTGGCACAGCCCAAGGAGCCAGGATCTCTCATCAGATGATGGAGAAATGCTCGACAACTTCTGCTTCTGTTCTCCTCCAACTCCAGCACCATTTGGGGCTCACTGTTCCCAGACACTCCTGCCCCTCTGACCCTCTCAGGGTCTTGGTGCAGCAGCCAGCAGGGTCTGGCAGAGGGATCCTGCAGTTCCAGGGGCTGGAGGAGGTGGAGCACCAGCCCTGATGTCTCCCTGTGCAGGAGGACAAGCTTTCCCAGTGCCAGGTAGGGAGGGTACCCCAGGGCAGCACTTCTGGGTAGGCATGGGAGACGTGCCACCTCCCTCTGCCAGAGCTCCTCCAGTCACTCCTGGTCAATGGGACACTTTCTCTGCCTCCCTAAGGCCCTTTGGCTTTCCAGCCTTCTTGAGAAGGGCATTTCTCCTAATTCAGCTATGGAGAAAATTCAGATAGGGAGAAACTGAGGCACGGGGAAGCACTGGGCAAAGCCTCAGAGTGCCTTGACAGCAGAGCTGGAAAGTGCTCTGGCCACCACCCTGCGACCTGGGACACTACCTTGTCCCAGCTCCTGGTGACAGATCCCACACAGCACCCTCACACAGGGCTGGGGCACACTGGGTCCCTGATGGTATTTTGGGGGCATCGTCCAGTTCTGAGGCTGCTTCCCGTGGTGTCCCAGCACTTCCCAGGGCAGTGGTCATGGCCCCAAGGCTGCCAGGGCTCAGGGAACATTTGGACAATGCTCTCAGACACAAGGTGGGAATCACAGAATCACAGAATATGGCAATTTAGAAGGGCCCACCAGGATCACCCCACCTTGGGGGTGTCCTGTGCAGGACCAGGAGCTGGGCTTGATGATCCTGGTGGGTTCCTTCCAGCTCTGGGTATTCTGTGATTCTGTGACTCCATGTCCCCCAGCTCACTGGGATCCCCCAGTTCTGCCCTTTGCACATGAGATGGGGAACTGGGATGGGCCCAGGGGATGGGGCTGGGCAGTGGGGCTGTTCAGCCAAGGCTGATCTAGTGTGGGAAACCTCCCCAGCCAGAGAACAGAGCAAAGAAAGGAGGGAATGGAGCTTTTCATCCTCCCCCTGCTCCTCCACAGCCAGTGGTGCCGGGTGCCCTTGGGGTGCCTGGTACCTCCCTCACCAGCTCAGTGCCAGAGGCTGCCTGTGCCCTTGCAGAGCTGGGAGCTGGGAATGGGCTGTCTGAAGCAATCTGCAGTGCTGCTTTTAATTAGAAAGGGCTGCACGCCCACCTGCAAGGCGCTGTAAATCTGGTCTGCGCTGTAAAGAATGTCCTGGATTTAAGTTGTAATTAGAACTTCTATTGACGGCGCAAAGCCTCATTTTTCATGTGAAGCTGCTCATTGCTCCCAGTCAAGAAATCAATCTGGGCCCGTTGAAGAGACGGGGCCGTCAGATTTGCAGGATGGATGGATGGTGGAGAGCTCAGACTGTCTTAACTCCTCTGCTGCCCTGGCTCTGCCTGGGCTGGGAAGGGGCCAAAGGACTGGAGCCATCGTGGTTCCCTGAACCCGAGCCTTGCTGGGACACACCCAGGGCACAAAGGCAGCAGGAGCTTTGCTTTAGGGGACAGTGACTCTCTCCTGGGACATGACCCCATTTGAACAGCCAGGACTGGGATAGAGACTTCAGAGTGACCTAATTGTGGCTTTCCAGTCCCTGAAGGGAACCTGCAAGAAAGATGGAGAGAGACTTGGGACAAGGGTCTGGAGCACCAGGACAAGAGGGAATGACTTCAAACTGACAGAGAGTAGGGTTACAGTAGATATTGGGAAGGAATTCCTAGCTGTGAGGGTGGGGAGGCCCTGACACAGGTTGCCCAGAGAAGCTGTGGCTGCCCCATCCTGGAAGTGTCCAAGGCCAGGTTGGAGCAGCCTGGGATAGTGGGAGGTGTCCCTGCCCATGGCAGGGGGTGGGATGGGATGAACTTTGAGATGATCCCTTCCAACCCAAACCAGTCTGTGATTCTATGATCTCCCTGGAAAAACAAGAGCTCTTAGCAACTGTTCCAGCTGTAACACACAGTTGCAGACACTTGCAGAGTCCTGCCTGCTGAATTTGGACCAGTGTTTCACCTGGTCCTGGTTTCAGCCTGGGGCTCCCTGGGAAAAGCAGTGCTGCTGCTCCTGGGAGCTGCACGTTCACTGCTTGGGATTCACAGATTCACAGACTCACAGAATAACTGGGTTGGAAGGGACCTCTGAGATCATCGTGTCCAACCCATCCCCTGACACCATAGCTCAATAACTAAATGAGGGCACCAAGTGCTGTGTCCAGTCTTTTCTTAAACACATCCAGTGTTGGGGACTCCACCACCTCCCCGGGCAGGTTGTTCCAATACTTTATAATTCTTTCTGTAAAGAACTTTTTCCTAATCTCTAACCTGAACCTCCCCTGGCACAGCTTGAGACAAAGCCCTCTAGTTCTGTCTGTTGGAAGAGACCGACCCCNCATCATATTAGACTCTGCCCATCTATCCAACCGATCCAAATCTCTCTGCAGAGCCTTCCTCCCCTCCAGTAAATCAACACAACCTCCCACCTTAGTGTCATATGCAAATTTACTAATAAAAGATTCAATTCCCTCATCGATATCGTCAATAAAAATATTAAACAAGACTGGTCCCAGCACAGACCCCTGAGGGACACCACTGGTGACTGGCCACCAGCTGGATGCAGCTCTGTTCACCATCACCCTCTGGCCCGACCATCCAGCCAGTTCCTGATCAGCAACAGTGCTCCTATCCAAGCCATTGAGGATATTCCTTGTCCCAGATCCTTGTGCCAAGGCCAGAGCTGGATCCACTTGTCCCCTTGCTGGGCTCTGGCTGCTCCTCCTCTCCAGCATGACATGTTCAGGGGTTTCTGTGACCACCGTGTTCAGCTCAGTTTGCAACAGAAAAAGTCACCAGGCGACAACTTGTGCTTGGCTGAGGCTCTGCCATGATTTAACACAAGGCCTGTCCCTGCTGCAGGGGGATACCAGGGATTAGCAGTGCATTTGTCCAAGTCTCTCTGCAGACTGATTAGACTTGTGCCCAATTAATTACAGCATATTATGAGCCTCTGCTACAGCAGGGATGGCCCAGCACAGTCAGCTGGGGGCCTCACAGTGAAGAGAGTAGAAATTATTTAGGGCAGCAGCAATGTTGACTTTTTTCTCAGCCAGCATCCGTGGATTTACACTTTCTATTCCAGCACCTGACACAATTTCTGCTTTTTGGCTCCCTCCTGGCCCTGCTGGCATCTGGTGCAAACCTTCAGACCTTCCCCAGCATTGCTGCTCAGCTGAGGGTGAGTGTGAAGGGCCCCTGGTTGTCCATGGCAGCCTGAACCCTGTCAGTGCTCTCTTGTGCTCTGATAAAACCTCTTGAGCATCATTCTTGTTCTCTGCCAAGCCCTGCAGTGTCCATTAGACGTTTTCCTCCCTCCACAGAGGCCAAGGCTCTACCAGAGGATCCCAGAGAGGGAACTGCACTCACCTCTTCAGCTTGGCTGGAATGACCCACCTGGGATTGCAGCTGAGGGTCTTCAGCAAATCCCCCCCGCCGGGTCTCCCTGCTACAGGAGAGCTGGGTCCTGCCCCTCACTCTCCTGCTGGGACATAGGAAATCCCAGCAGCCCTGAGGTCCAGCAGGGCTCTGGTGGCTGTGAGGTGGGACACGGACTGTGAGAAGGTGGCAGGTGAGTTTGCACCCTCCTCCCTGGCAGTGGCTGCTTCTGGTTGTCACAGTTCTTTGGTCACTGCCCAGCCTTGTGCTTTTAAGAATCCTCCTGGAAGTCCTGGCATTTGTGTGCACACCCCTGTGTGTCCCTGTGGGGCACAAGTGATGCCTTTCCTG
The DNA here is from genome assembly GCA_013390005.1 of Calyptomena viridis. Classification (NCBI taxonomy): domain Eukaryota; kingdom Metazoa; phylum Chordata; class Aves; order Passeriformes; family Eurylaimidae; genus Calyptomena; species Calyptomena viridis. The sequence goes on from WEIV01030470.1 coordinate 56,023, forward strand.
GGGGACCTTCCTCTTGGCTCTGTGGCCACTGGTGTTTCAGCACCACCGAGTGTCTTGGTGTGTCTGTGGATGGAGATGTGTCAGCCCTGTCTGTCTGTCCTCCCTCCAGCTCTATCTGAGGGCTGTGTCCCACCTCCAGGCAGGGCTGGTGATCCTCTCCTGTGTCCCCAACCTCGCTGACCTCACCAACAATTCCAGGGCCCTGAAATTTGCTGCCAGAATAAAAGATGGACCCATCAAAGCTGGGGCAGAGACTGGAGGAGAAGATGATCTACTGAGGAGTGACACACCTTTGGCTGTTTGGGGGCACAGAAGGACAGATCTCTCCAGCTGTGTGACAGACAGCAGTGACAATGTGTCTGAGCAGAGGGTTCATCATATCCCTGTCCAAAGTGGCTGCCTTGGCACCCGGAGCCATAAATGGAGAGCAGGGCAGCTGAAGGAAGGGAGATTTAGGTGAGATATTGGGAAGAAACTGTTCCTTGGGAGGGTGGGGAGGCCCTGGCACAAGGTGCCCAGAGAAGCTGTGGCTGCCCCTGGATCCCTGGAAGTGTCCAAGGCCAGGTTGGAGCAACCTGGGAGAGTGGAAGGTGTCCCTGCCTGTGGAAAGAGGTGGAACTGGATGGGTTTTAAGTTTCTTTCCAAACTAAACTGTTCTGGGAATCCATGAAATGGGAAAAGAGGGAGAGTTTTTATGCTAAAAGGTCCATGACTCTTTTCAAGGGCTCTGTTCACACATGGCCCTGGCTCTGCACCCATCTGTAACACCAACACAGATTGTAGGGCCCTCTGGTAACACATCCCTGTCTCTGCCAGCCTTGGTGCCAAGCAGAAGAGAAGGGGAGGGTTGGAATGGCATCACTGGTCAAGAATAACTCCTCCTACAGGGAAACTCCTGCCTGATTCCGTGCTGCCCTCTTTGACCACTTACTGACTCTTGGGTTGCACTTCCGTGCCCATTGTGTCCAAGTGAAGCACAGCCAGGGGCTGGGAATCTGCTCAAACCTGGGCACAGGGGCTGCCCTGCTTCCCATCTGCCCATCTGCCTGTTCCCATCTCTGGCCTCTGATCTCCAGAGGAGCATCTCCTGGATCCAGGAAAGCTCTACAGAAACCATGGGACTCCAGCCCAGGGGCCTCAGTAGCCAAGGGCAGCAGCCTCATGGTCTCTCCTTCTTTGGAGACTGTACTGGTTGCTCCATGGAGTGCCTAAACTCGTCTGTTTAGGGAAAGGAGTGGTTTTCCTTCTTTTGTCCTCTAAGTCTCTGCCCTGGTTGCTTAACCCAAGAGCTGCCTGGGCTTCCCTGGTCCAGTTTGCTCAGGGTCACATTCATATGTGGAAACAGAGCTGCCCAGTTTGGTGGGACAGGACAGAGAAGGATGAGCAGGGGCTCTGGAGAGCTGTAAAACAGGAGTCACTCCCCAAAATTGCCCTGTTTGTCACAAAGGTGCCACACCCCCTCTGGTTGCCCTTGTCTTACTCCTTATTAATCATGACAACAGTGGTGGGATTTTCCACCTTCTGCTCCCTCACCTCTTGTAGATGTTTGCCCTGGGAGCTCTGCATCCCAAACCTGTAGGGAAGCTCCTGCCTGGCTCCCAGCCCTTGGGGGACTCTGCCCTCCAAGAGAGGAGTCCCTGAGCCACCCAACCTGCCTGTGCTCTGGCTTCTCCCACCATTTCTGGTTGTATGTTTGGGTCAATTCTCCTCCAGGATCTGCAGTGGTGGGTCCCAACCACAGCCCTCACTTTCTCTGTGTCCTGGTCACAGGGCAATGTCCCCCAAAGCCTTCCCATTATCGTACTTGCCTATCAGGGTTACACCCATGTTCCTGCCACTGCCAGTCCCATGGGAGGGGGTTTGGCTGCTGGATCCCAACGTGGGGCACCACCCATGAGACAGCAGCCTGGCTGGTGCCAGGGCCACATGGCTGGGTTGGATTTGGGCATGGGTTCAGAGGGGCAGGGAGGTCTTCCAGCCTTTAGGACATGGTAGTTGTCAAAGGATGCTGGAAAACATCTTCCAGATGCGATTCATAGGGGGACAGGAGGCTGGGGGGTATTTCTGGAATCTGCCCTGGTGACTCCTGAGGACTGTTGTGTAAATATCAAATATTGAAATTCTGGAGGCAGGCTCCCCAACACAGGGTCAGGAAGCTGTAAAGAAGGTGATGTGAACTAATCAGAGCTGACGTAAAGCTGCCAAGACCCAAGCTAAGCCTGCTGTGGATTTAGATTCACACTGGAGATAAAGAGGCAGCTCTCGGAGAACTGGCCACTGGAGCCTGTTCAGATTAACCTGGATTTTCAGCATCATTTCATGCTATTCCAGTCCACAAATCCCAGCAGCTCTGCCAGCTTGGACCATGGAGCCCTGGAGACTCCAGCAGCTCCACCAGCCCAGCCCTCCCTGCCAGCTCCAAGTGTTTGTACCATGAGCTGGTGCCACTCTCCTGACGTGGTACCTTTCTCCTCCTGCCCTCTTGGCAGAGGCAGGATGGATAATGGAGGTGTAAATTCATGGATAAGGGGGACATGAGCTGAGGGGTGACAAAGATCCCACCCTCGCTTTGGCCTTTCTCCAGCTGTGCCATGACATGAGATAGAAAGTGAGGCTGAAAAGCAAGGTGGGGATACATGGAGTTGTGAAAGGGGAGACAGGAGCAGAAAAAGGCTGGAGAGTGTCCCAAGGAGAGCCCTAAGCTACAAGTCTCAAGGAAGGGGCAGCACCCCATCCCCAGACATGGCCTCTGTGGGTGACTGCAAAGGGCCCTGACACCCTGTGGCAGCACTTTACAGGTGACACACATCCCTGCATCCCTCTGCATCCCAGCCCTGCCATCACCTCTGCACCTCTGGGACTGACTGTGCCCAGGATAACAAATCCCTATGGAAAGGCAGAGCCTGGGGCAGTTTCCTGCCAGTGCCCTCCTGGCATGGCCGAGGTCCCAGTGGGCAGGTGCCTGTGCCCATGGCAGGGCTGAGATCCACCCCAGCCCTCAGCTGCTCCCTCCTGCCGGCCTGGCTGTGGCACCCCATGGCCCTGGCATCTCTGGGGCTCCAGGAGCTGTCACACTGGGGCTGGGAATGGGGGGAGACTGTCCCTAATTGGAAGGCTGGCACGAAGTGCCTGCCTTATGAATTCCCACCTGGCTCCCAGCTGAGCAGAAGGAGGGGATTAGTCATCCTTCCCCCGGTGCCGAGTTGGCCCCGGGCTCCACACGCTGCTGGAATGCTTTGGCTCCGCTTGGCCGGGGGGGAAATCCCGATTCGGCAGCGCTGGGAGCAGAGAGCTCTGTGAGCTGGGAGTGACACCGGGATGTGTCCCCTGGCTTTGGCCTTTCTCCAGATGTGTCGTGATCTCTTCAAGATCCAGTGGATCTGGATCTTAAAGATCCAGACAAGTGCCGGGACCCAAGGAAACAGCCTGGAGCTGTGTCAGGGGAGGGTTAGGCTGGATGTTAGGGTTGGGTTGGATATCAGGGTTAGGTTGGATATCAGGGTTGGGTTGGATATCAGGGTTAGGTTGGATATCAGGGTTGGGTTGGATATCAGGGTTATGTTGAATATCTTCCCCCAGAGGGTGGTTGGACACTGACCAGGCTCCCCAGGGTTTGGTCGCATTCCCAAGGCTGCCAGAGCTCCAGGAGGGTTTGGACAACACTTAGGGACAGGGTGGGATTGTTGGATGTCTGTGCAGGGTCAGGAGTTGGACTGGATGATCCCTGTGGTTCCCTTCCAGCTCGGGACATTCCATGATTCTATGTTTCTGTGAGGTATGATCTGAGCCTGAAAAGCAAGGTGGGGGTATGTGGAGTTGTCAAAAGGGGGAACAGGAACAGAAAAAGGCTGGAGAGTCTCATGAGAGAGAGGAGAGTCCCCACATCCCAAGTATTTCTGGATGCCAGTGAGATTGGGCTCCCTTTCCCCTGCACCACTGTGTGGGTGCCACCCTAGAGGAGTGTGTCCCAGTGTGTCCCCAGATATCTCTGGAGGGAGTCCCCCCTTCCAAAATAGCCTCAGTTATTGCTCTAAAGAGTTTCCTAAACTAAGGAAGTGCTGTCCAGAAGTGTGGAGCCCCTTGGCCCGGGCTGGACAGGGCACCCCTGCCAGGGTGACCCCTTGCAGACAAAGGCACTGGGCGAACACCTCCCTGCAGCCCTGCTCCAGGGCTGGGAGATGCCTCTTCCACCCCCTTCCTGAGGAGACCTGGAGGAAGGAGACACCCTTAAAGCTTTTGGGAAGGGAAGGCAAGTCCAGCAAGGCTGGGCAGGTGTAGGAGAGGGGGATGGCACATGGACGTGGGAAGGAGATTGTCTGGCAGAGAACAACAGGAGTGACTGTGACGTGGCAGAGTGTCCCAGGAATGCTGTACCAGGATGGCTCTTGGTGGCAGAGTGTCCCAGGAATGCTGTACCAGGATGGCTCTTGGTGGCAGAGTGTCCCAGGAATGCTGTGCCAGGATGGCTCTTGGTGGCAGTGCCCAGGAATGCTGTACCAGGATGGCTCTTGGTGTGACAGACGACATGCTACAAAACCACCTTAAAATAGACTCCAGGAGGGCTTCTCTCAAAGCCTATTATCTGCACTGAATGCCAGATTAGTGAGCAAAGCCCTCCTTGGGCTTTGAAAATGCTCTGCTAAGGAGGGATAATCATGTCATTGAGGCCCTCCAGGAGCCACCACGGAGGAGCCGGGACAGCAGTGACCTCAGCAGATGCTTTATGTAAGGGGGATCAGGGGATAGGGGTCATGGCCCCTCAGTTCAAAGGTTGATTTCCTTGGCCAGGAAGACAGTCATCCATTTCTTTACATCCTGAGCAGCCACCACTTTTCAGGCCTGGCAGCACACCCTGGCATCTCCCACTCTCCCTCCCAGCTCCACAAAGCACTGCTGGCTTGGCAGTGGTGGGTGGGACCCATCAGGTAAGCCAGGACGTGCAAGGCAGGAATTTCAGCAAAGCCCCATGGCACACCTTTCCATGGGCAGAAGAGGCAGAGGGTGAGGTGCCCCCCTTCAGCAATCCCACACAGACCCCAGGGCTCCCATTGCATCCCGGGGCAAGTCAGGGATGCTCTCTCCCCCAGCCCTGGCTCTCGGGGCTGCCTCCTTCCCTCAGCACAGCTCCTGGCAGGGGACCAGCTGCTCCCTGCACTGCCTGGCCAGAGCACTTTCACTCCCACTGCCAGTCCATTATCAAGTCCATTAGGGGAAGGAGAAAGCAGTGTGGCTCCTGTGCACTCTCCTTCCCCATCTCCCCCTTGGATTCTCGTGCCAGCCTCAGGCTGAACATGTTGAACTGGGAGGTAACATCAGCACATTCCCTGAATGCCGTGGAACAGGCAGAGCAATGACTTATGGCCAGGTGGCTTTATTTCGAGTACAGGAGATCCCCCAGTTAAATCACATAAACCGTGAGCAAGTTTGAGATGAGCTTCCACTGGGCCTTGCTAAAACCATTACTCACAACATGCACCTAATCATGGGATATTCCTGGGCTTTTTGGATTAGGCTCCATGCAGCATTGGGAGCATGTGCTGGGATTTACTAGGTGTTTTACAGGTTACAGGGAGGAAAAGAAGAAGCTTTTGCTCTTTATGGGGCAGATTTTATGCTCTGCAGTTTCCGTGCTGTGTTTTTACTGCTTGCAATCCTAAACCCCATCAATCCTGAGGAGCACCAAGGGAAAGGCTCCAGGCCTTGATGGCAGCACATAGTGACAACGGGCACCAGGCTGCACAGGGCATGGGCAGCAGGAGACTGGGAAGCTGGGAATGGGGGTTTGCTGGCATGGGGTGTTTTGCAGGACAGGGGAATCCCAACCAGAGATCCCCTCTGGCACATCTGCACATCTGGCTCAGGGCTTCTCCTGTCTTGTGGAGGGAAAGGGGTGCCCCAGCCTGGAGAAAGGGGAGACAGAGTTGTAAAGAGTATATGGAGACCTGGACTGGCTCCTCCTGTACCCCCAGTCCCACCCTACACAGCCAGGCAGCCCCTCAGCAGCCAGCCCAGCTTTCTGGGCTCTGGCACAGGCAGAGCTGCCAGGCAGGGGGTTTGCCTGTCCTGTCCTGTCCTGCTGCCACAGGACTGTGGAGCTTGCTCTGTGTGGCAGGAGGAACCCAAAGTCCAACTGCTGACACCCAGGGACATCCCCAGACAAGTGCCATGGACGGGAAGTGACTCCACATCAGGGCGTTTGCAGGGGAGGATTATTGCCCTGCATCGGCAGTCATTAGTAATTAATTGCATGTGTTGCAGGAACTTTGGGGCCTTGGCCAGAGCAAAGGCTCCTCCCCCAGGGAGTGTAAGCACTGTGCTGTGGTCAGTCCCCATCCCAAGGGAACAGTCCCCAGTTAGCTGTGTATTCCCTGTGCACAGTGTATTCCCTGTGTCTTTCCCTAACCTTAACCATGGGCAGCAGATGGTTTCATGCACATCATCACATGTTGCTTCTCAGATCAGATAATTTGCTCCACAACCTCAATGCACATATCTTACAATATTTTGTCACCCTTTATCGCTGCAATTTCATTGCTATCATGGCCTAGTGAATCATTATTGATAGACTCTTAATATCAGTGCCATTCCTCCAGAGGAATGTGTTCTAATGAATTTTCTCCTCACCCCATGGTACAGCTGCACTCTGATATGGTTCAGGGGGTAGGGCTGGAGCTGTAAAGCTGAGCACATCCCACACGGTGTAGAGGTGACCGTGTTGAGCTGCCCTGTGCTTTATTATCCAGCACAGTGTGTCATTCCCACTGTGGCTGTGATTAGGGACACACTCAGGAACTCTCACGCCTAAGGATGCCTAAGTTCCCACTGCAGCTCCACACCAGTCCATCTTTGGCTGGTGGAGGGTTTTCTTTGAAGTGTTTTCATGTTCTCTTTCCCTTTCCAAAGGATGAATAACTCCAGGAGGTTCAAAGCAGGAGGTTTGCTCTGCAATGCTTTCCTTTCACGCCCTTATTTTCTGGTGTTGCCCTTGAAATCTCTCTGCAGGGCACAGCATTGCCCCACCACCTGAGCCACCCTGACCTGTCTGGGGCAGCCACACTCACCTGGGGAGGCAAAGGGAGGGGCAGAACAGCTACAGCCACATTTCCAGCCTGAAGCTGTGGAAGTGATGGATGGCCTGGCTAAGGGAAGAGGTTTCAGGCACGTGCTTTGCTAGGACAGCAGTTCTTTGGATGAGTCTGTGGAGTGTCCTCTCTGCAGGAGCCACAGGAGCCTCCCTGGCAGGTCCCCAGTGATGCCAGTGAGCAGAGGGCAGCTGGGCTGCAGTTGTAATTCCTGGCCTGGTTTCATCTCCAGTCTAAGCTGAGCTCATCCCCCGTCCTGCTCTGCCCTGAGCCCCCTGGATCAGGAGACAGGGTGCTGAGCCCTGTCTGTCTCACGGCTTGTACAGTGTCTGTCACTCTGGGATGGTGACAGCTTGATGGGCAGGATGCACACAGGCCCTGTGTGCTCACGGGAGCAGGGCTGGGGCTGGACTGCAGTGACAGCCATGGAAATACTCAGGGTTGGGAGACAGGCAGCCCCTGGCACAGCTTTGCAGCTTTCCCTGCTCTGGGACCTCCCAAACACACCTCAGGATCTCCTCTCTTGCAATGCAAACTGATCTTAGGGCAGAGCAAAGCAGTCACTTCCTTTTATCATATTTGTACATAACAAAGTCACTGAAATGCTTTGCTCCATTCACCTCCTGGTGGAAATTGCTGTGGGACACAGGAAAGGATGAAGAAAAGGGTCCATCCTCACAGCAACTGTAGACGTGTGTGGCAGTGGAATGAGTGTTGTGCTGCTTAAAGGGTCGTGCTCTGGGGGACAAATCAGTGTGAGCAGGAACCCTCTGTGGAGCTCGGCCATGGTGCCAGGAGCAAAGCACACCAAGAAATCACATTGAATGGGGGACTCCAATCAACGGCCCCTCGGAGCTGAAGGGCAGCTCCTGGAGGGCAGCTGGACAAGGTGGAACAGTGCTTTTTCTCCCTGCCAGCCCACGAGGAGGCACTCAGGGGGTTGCCCTGGTGTCCAGCAATGGGCGGTTGGTGGTTTTCACAGTGTGCAGGGAACTCGAGTAGAGCAGACAGTGCTGGCACAGCACCCTCACCCTCACCCTGCCGTGGGGCCCAGGCAGAGCTTTGTCACACACAACACAAAAAGGAGGTGAAGGCAGAGCCTGAGTTCTGTGATTTTGGGGATGGTAAATGGATCCTTGAAAGGATGATGGGCTGTGATGGGAACACAGGGCACAGCTTTGGGATGGATCACTGCAGATCCAGAATGAGAGAAGTGGGCACAGCCCCAAGGCTGCCAGAGCTCCAGGAGGGCTGGGATGATCCTCTGGGCACAGGGGGGACTCTTGGGGATGGGTCTGTGCAGGGCCAGGGGTTGCACTGGATGATCCTTGGGGGTCCCTTCAGCTCAGCACATCCTGGATTCTGTGGGTTCACCAAGGAGAGCAGAGCAGGCACCCAGAGGTGTGTGGTGCTCAGGTGGGGAGGGCATGGCCAGTGTCCACCACACCCCATGGACCTGGAGCTCACGGATCTGGTGTGAGATGGCATGGGAGCTGTAGTATCAGCACAGAATTCCCAAAGTTTTGGGTTGGAAGGGACTTTAAAGCTCATCTCATTCCACGCCCTGCCATGGGCAGGGACACCTTCCACTATCCCAGGCTGCTCCAAGCCCTGTCCAGCCTGGCCTTGGACACTTCCACAGAGGTGTGCAGTCCAGGGATATCTCCAAATTCCCCTCACCCACAGCAGAGCTGAAGGTGGGCTCAGTGCTCAGCCCTGCAGAGCGAGGAGGGAAGAGACTCACTAACCACCTTGGGGAAGAAAAAAAGAGACTCAATTATTCTCATGCATATAGACACAAATTAATTAACTGAGGATGTCACAGGGGGACATTTCCCATGACCTGCAGAGAGGAGTTTCAGGGAGAAATGGCTGATGATTAATGCTCTCTGTTCATGCTGCATCAACAGGATCCTGGGAAGGGCTGGTGGAGAAGGAGAAGGTTTTACACCTTCAGCCAGGGGGAGACACTATGGATTTAGACAAACATTTGCCACCAGTTTTCACCAGAATTTCACAACAGTGACACAACCCATGTTTTCATCTGTGGTGAAAGAACAGAAAGTGTGGCCAGAGAAGTTTTTGAAAGAGTCAGAAGAAACCCAGCAACTGCATTTGAGCCAAGCAAGTGGAAATTGCAGCTCCTGTTCTGCAAATAACCTGTCTGGAAATAAATTAACACCACAGAGGATGCGGGAAGGTGAGAGCTGGGTTAAGCCCCTCACCACTGTGGTTGTGTGGTGGTTTAAAGGGTTGAAAAATCAACACAGCTAATTGATACTGCACAAACCCACAGTGCTACAATGATAAATGCGAAAAAAAAAAAAAAAAGGTTGTCTCTTCTTGTTTTTAAAGGGAATTTCAGGGGAGTTCACTCAGCACCAGCCAGTCAGGTGTCCAGCAGCTCTTGTGATGTGGAATGAACAAAAGGAAAGATGTGAATACTCTGCAATAAAAATGAAGTTCATGGTCATGGTAACTTGGTATTAAAAATTTCGTATTTAATCCTGATGAGAAGTGTCAGCTGAAAGCAAGGATTGCTGGAGGATGGTGTCAACACTCCCCCCACTCAGAATGAACAGATTCTTTTTCTATTCCAGCTCTGAAATGTAAGATTTCAATATTGAATACTCACCTGGAGACCACCATCAGCTGTGGGGATCTGCCAGAGCATTTGTCAGAGCTCAGGGGAGCAAAGGTCAGGGATGGGGTTTGTACCTGTCACTTTGATAGGAAAAAACCTGTCTCCTCTCCCCAAAACATGGGCTGTGATTGACAGCACTGCTGCTTTGGATGAGACCCTGCAAACAGGTCTGCAGCTGCTGGGAGTGGCTTGTGCAGCACATTCCCACTCCCTGTGCCAGCACAGGGAAAGTTCCTAGTTAATAGTTCAGGTTCTGCATAATGGTTATATGAACACGGTTTTTAAATTAAAACATCCAAGAGAAAGGAGCAGGTTGTGTTACACTGGTCTCACATGAAATGTCACTGAGAAGGGTGGGATGGCTCGTGCCAACAGCAGAACTGGGTTGGGTGAGAGGGAAAAACAAGACTTCGGAGAAAAGTGTGGTAAAAGCCTCCAACTCTTGTTCATTCCTGCTTTCCCAGGGTCACATTTACAGGTGACATCACTGCTAAGAGGTAACAGTAGGCAAAGCCTACCTGAATGGGTGCTGTCCTACAGGAGGTGAGAGTTTATCAGCACAGAGTTAAGCAGTGGGTAGGACAGCCTGGCTCTGCACAGAGGGCTGCAGTGCTGTAGGTCTGTATCAAACAGTGCCAAAACTACACCAAATAGTGCCAAAGTTCCTCCATCTAAATGTGGTGCCAGGCTCTGATCCCTTCTTAACTCTCCTCAGTTACAGAGCAGCACCAACAAAGCATGTGTTGTCACCTGCTGGCACATTATTTAACAGATATATGGAAACGAGGATGCCTTCCACGTTGGAAGCTGCTGGCAGAGCCACTGGGGACTTGGGGATGCACAAAGAGACAGACAAGGCAAACCAAACAGCTCAATCTGCCTCGCAGCCCTGGGAGGTCCCGGAGCTCCGGGAGGGTCCCACTGTGCTCCCACTGGGAATGGGATCCCCATGGCACACAGAGCCCCAGCCACGGCCGCGGGGCACCCAGACCAGAGGTGGGCTGGTGTGCAATTCCCTGCCTGTGAAAGATGCCTTGGAAGCTCGGGGGGGTTCGGGTGCTTTTCACTGTGTTACAATCAGCAGCGAAGGGCTGGTGCCTGCAGAGCATCTCCTGGTGCCTGCAGAGCATCTCCCGGTGCCTCTTGGAGGGACAGAACACTTTGGGAGGGCCTGGTGTCTCTCCACTGTTTGTAGAAAGGACAGTCAGCTCTATTTCTGCCTTTGAAATCTAACACAGACATCCACACTAAAGGGAATTCTCTTCCATGGGGGATGTGCAGCAGCACGAAGGACTAATTACACAGTAAATTACACAGAATATCCTGAGCTGGAAGGGACCCCAAGGATCATCCAGTCCAACTCCTGAACCTGCACAGGCCCATCCCCAAGAGTTGCCCCATGGGCCTGAGAGGATCATCCCACCCCTCCAGGAACCCTCCAGGAGGTTCCTTGGGGAACCACCCAGGAGCCTCCTGTCTGGGCTCAGGTTCCTCAGTCTCACCCCACAAAGTCCCTGGCAATGGCAGTGTCCTCCTCTGTGTCCTTCTGGACACTCTCCCCACCTCCTTAACCTCAAACTCAGGTGCCAGGACACTCCTCCAGGCTTGGGGGTGGATGTGGCCAAGGCAATGTCCCACTCACCTGATCCTGGGGGAATTCCATGTTACCCACCAGTGCTTTGGAGAACAGAACAGAACCAAAGGTAAGTATTTTCAAAGGTCCTGTGTGAATTAGGAGCCTCTCAGCTTTACCAACAGCCAGCTCTGGGCAGCTGTGAGGCTTCTCTTGGCTGGATAGTTTATTCACCAGGAAAATAAAAGAAAAAAAATAGATATTTTGTTGTGACAGAATCTCTTTTCAAAATTCTGTAAAGTAACAGAAAAGCTGAATAATTTTAGCAACAGGAAATTCTAAAAAGTAATGAGATCTTGATTCCCCATTTTAAATCCTAGTGTTTTCTTTTCAAAATCATTCACATTTGGTAAGAAGAAAAGGTAAATCAGCTTACCTGTTCACAGCACAACAAGTGTTTGGCCAACCAGTTTGTCATCCCCTCGCTAATTCTTAATTCCATTTTCAGTTTAACTAATGAAGTGAAGAATCAATTACTCTCACAGCTCCCAATCTGCAAAGATATTAAGGTAATCTGGGGCCAGATTCACAGAAGCATTTCTGTGCCTGGCACTGCAAAGAGGCATCTGACAGAAACCACCAAATGTGTTTTGCAGGGGTTTTGTTCTGCACTTTTCCAAAGACACTCATCCAAAGTCTGTGGAATTTGTGCTCAACAAGGCCAGGTGGTGCACTGAGGAGCTCTGGAAGTCTTATGATGGGCCATAATGTTAATTGTCCCTAAATACAAGCAGAAAAAACCCTTTGGGAAGAGCCGTTTGCTGGAAGCTGAAGGCGACAGGATTGGATTCAGGTCAGGTGAGGGACCAGGTTTCTGGAGCCCTGGGTGCTGAGGTGGGAAAACACTGAGGGGCTGGAGCGTGTCCAGGGAAGGGGCTGGAGCAGCAGGAGCAGCTGAGGAAGCTGGGGGGGCTCAGCCTGGAGAAAAGGAGGCTCAGGGGGCACCTGGAATTCTCTGCAACTCCCGGACAGGAGGGGGGAGCTGGGGGGGGTCGGGCTCTGCTCCCAGGGAACAGGGACAGGACAGAGGTAAATGGCCTCAAGTTGTGCCAGGGGAAGTTTAGATTGGATATTAGGGAAAATTTCTTCACTGAAAGATAGTTGGAACAGGCTGCCCAGGGCAGTGGTGGAGTCCCCATCCCTGGAAGTGTTCAGAAGATAGGTAGATGGGACCCTCCATTTTATGGATCAGTGGGCACAGTGGGATTTTATTGAAGGTTGAGCTTGACCTTGGAGGACGTTTCCAACCTTAGTGACTCTGGGATTCTGTGATTCTGATTCATTCTCACTGCTCTAAGAACTAAGAGCTCAGCTGTTTCCTAGTCCTCACCAGATTTAGGGGAGGCTCCACGGGTTGTCCATATGCTGTGCTGTACTGGCTGGAGCCACTGAGAGGGAAAAACCCTCCTGTCACCTCTGTCTCCGTGTTCCATCCATCTTGTCCTTGTCCCAGCCCACAGGGCAGGAGGCTTGGCTGGGGTGAAGGCTCTCCCCATGGAACCTGTCAGGGCTTGTTGTGGCCACCAAAAGGTCATCGCTGACCGTGTCCCCCGTGACATTTGTGCCCGTTCCATCTCCCAGATGAAGCTGTAAAGGGGAGTGGATGAGGGATGAGAAGGAGTTTGGCTCTGGCTCTGCTCCCTGCCTGTTCCCCAGCGGGTGTGATGGATGGCAGAGGGGGAGTGGAGGCTGACTCAGCTCCCAGGTGACCTTCGCGGGGTCCCTGCGGTGCCGTCCCCGCGGGGCCGCTCAGCCCGGGCAGATTGATGGCACCTCACGCTCAATTTCTCTGATGCACTTTTGCTGAGAGACACTCGTACATCTTCCCCACGTCGTCTCTCCATATCTGAGGTCAGGCTTTCAACAGGCAAGAAATGTTCTGAAATAAATCACCGCCGTCCCTCAGCCTGGGCTCTGCCAGCTCCGGGGAGTGGGGTGAGCTGGGGGGCCCAGAACTGCAGACCCTCATGTGGGTGCCAGAGCTCTCACTAAATGGGCTTTGTGCCTCGGGGGTAAGCCCACAGCTGGCAGCAAAGATGCCATTCCCCAAGGATTTCTCCAGGCTCCCTATGGAAATGGTTCTCTCCCTGCATTTCTTCCCTGAGGGTCAGCCCCTCTCAGCCCCTCACTTGTTCCACACCCCTTTGCATGCACTGAGCTCACCTGGGTGCTCAGAGCAGCACGTCCTTCCCTGGGGCAGGAGGGAAAGGTGTCCTAAAACATCCTCTGGGGTGGCCTGGAGCAATCCTCACAGAGGTGGGGCTCAGCATTTGCTCTGTGTCCCCTTCTGAACCTGCCCTGGGCTATGGCCTGTGTCCCCACAGCTCCACTTTGGGGAAGTCTTTGATGCTTTTGGGTTTTGTTCCTAACACCTGGAGCTGTGCCAGTGCTGGAGGGCTGAGGGGAGCAGCCCCCATCCCAGCTCCCACCTGCATCCCTGTTTGCTTGGGGTTCTGCTGGTGGACATCAGTAACTCCAGGAGCTGAGGGAGAGGGTGGGACCGTCACAGCAGCAGATCAGGGCACTTTGCTGCTGCTCTGAGCCACAGATGTGCTGGACAGCTTGCACACAGACAGCACATCTGGCCCTGCAGCTCCATCCCCACAGCTCCCTGCAGGAGCCACAGCCTTGCTTATATTCCAGGGCCAGCCAGGGAGACCAGGAGCTTTAAAGAAACCCAGGAAATGTGTCTGTGTGTTCTCTGCACTGCAGGTCTGCTCGAGGACCTGTGAGAGAGGCCCAAGGCTGTGCCAGTACAGGCACGTGTGCAGCCCTTCTCCTGCTCCAGTGCTGCTGGGAGAGGTAGTCACCAACTGCCCTGGTCACACTGGGAACTGAGGTGGCACAGAGGGGAAGGTACAGCATGTCTGTGTTTAGAAATCCATTCTCAGATCTCAAATGGGGAGGATGCATCATTTAATAGGTGGGGAAACTGGGGTGCAGAAAGACAGAGAATTTCCCAGATACTGAAGCTCCAAAACTCTTGTTCTGCCCTTCCCCCACGATCCCCAGTGCCTGGTGCTGAGCTTCACTCCTGACACCTTGGCGTGGGCAGGATGGAGGAACCCTCAAGGCTCTTCCAGAGAAGTCTGAAGCTTCATGAAGCCTCAGCCTCCTATTTTTTGGCCAAGCAGAGATGTTGGAGCTGTTGGTATCTCTGCTCCTCCACCCCAACTGAGGGAGGGCATTCCCTGCTGCTCCCCAGTCCAGATCCTCCTGCTTGCCCTCAGGTGCTGAAAGGGGTTGGGTTGCCAGGTCCTGGTTGTTGGTGGCCGTGGTCCTAAGTCAGAGCCTTAGACATGGTGTGTGTCACCCGTGTGTGCTGGGAGCTCAGCTCCAGCTTTGCCTGAGCATGGGAAGCTCCTGGTTCTCCCACACCACCCCCACCCTGGTGCCTGGGCATGGCTGAAGCCCTCTGCTCCCCTGCCTCCCTGCCCTTGGCAAAATCCCAGTTTTCCCTGTCAGGCAGGGCACAAAGCTGCTCTGGGGGCAGTGGGAGCTCCTGCTGGTGTGTGTTGCCCTGGGGCAAGTGCCCAGGACAGCCCTTGTTCCTTGTCCCCTTGGGGATCAGCTGCCAACAGTCACTCCTCACACCCAGCCCCAGGCAGGGCGCCCATCCCCTTCCCCAGAATCTGAACCTCCTTCTCTAGAGGAGGTTCTGGACCCCAAAAAGTGCCTCTCAGAAGGTGTGCAGTGAGTCTCCAGAGGGCTCTGCAGCCCCTCAGGAACACCTTTGTGTTCAAGGTCCTGCACAGGCTCCAGAGACACATCAGCCTCCCCCTGCACATCCCTGCTCCCTGTGCCCAGGTACTCAGTGGGCTCATCCTGCTCTCCCAAATGACATCTCCTCTCCAGATAAAGGTCACAATGGAAACCTCCCAGAGCAGAGATCCTTCACCAGGGAGCAGCTGCAGTGGGGAGGTGGGAGATGCCATGAGCTGGGTGCACAATCCAGCCTCAGGAGACTCTGTATCCCACTGTGAACTGCTTCAGGCTTTTCCCAGAGGATCCCACCTTCCTGGGATTTTGATGTTGTCAGTCTGCTATCAGCCAAGCTACTGAGCCCAGGGAGAATCAGACTCTTCTTAATGAGTGGCCACATTCTGATGATGGTGCACAGCCAAGTTGGAAATAGAGACTGGGACTGTGCCAAAAGCTTTGAACTGGAAAACAAAAGTCGGCCTTTAGCTCTGGAAACTCTGCCACCTTTTCCAGCCATCTCAGAGCTGGGGCTGAGGGGTTTTCTCAGTCTGTCCCCAGCGTGACTGTGGGTCCCAGTCTATGTGGGACTTCTAAAAATGTAGTTTCCAAGTGCTGAGGTTTGTGTCCCTGCCTCTGACCATCCCCTATTTGTGGAGTAACTGATGCCCAGAAGCAATTGCAGAGGGCATGAGATTCCTCTGGGGCTGCACTGGACACACAGCACAGCTGCACTTGGCTCCACTGCAAAACACAAGTGGCCACTGCTGTTTGTTCAGGCTTGGAAATGTAGAATCACAGAATGTCCTGAGCTGGGAGAGACCCACAAGGATCATCCAGTCCAACTCTGGACCTGCACAGATGCCCCAACAATCCCACCCTGTCCATGAGAGTGTTGTCCAAACCCTCCTGGAGCTCTGGCAGCCTTGGGAATGTGACCAAACCCTGGGGAGCCTGTTCAGTGCCCAACCACCCTCTGGAGGAAGAACCTTTTCCTGAGATCCAACCTAACTCTGACACAGCTCCAGGCCATTCTCTCAGGTCTCGAGAGCTCTTATGGAGGCTTGGACAACAATACCTGTGCTTCCACCACACTTTCCTTCTGCTTGGATCACCAAATACCACCAAACAGTGCCTTGGCTGCTCCAGTGCCTACATTGAACCAAGAGAGGTCTGAACCTGCCTGCAGACAAACTCTGGACAGTGGGAAAGGTCTCCACTGACCATGATGGGAACAGGGACACCCAGCTCAGCTCTTGGCACCTCCCAGGAAGGTCTCCTGTGCTGAAGAAAGTGGCAAGGATGGTCCTGGGGGAAACTGTCTCCAGAACCACAGGTGAATAATAGTAATTGTTTGGAATTCAAATCCAATTGAGACATCCTAAAAAAACAAGTGGCAGAGGGGGAGCAAGTGACAAGAGGGGGGCAAGTGTCTGCCTGGGAAGCAGAAATCTGCAGGGCCAGACTTGCCCAACCTGAACTTGTGCTGCCCACAAACCCAAGGCAGCCAGAACATGCTGAGGAGAGATGGGTACACAACACACTTCTGTGCCTGGAGCTCTTCAGAGAAGGAATAAAGGTCACTCAGGAGGAGGAACATCCCTTGCTGCTCATGAAAACCCTTTCTGAACATCTGTCAGGGCCATGACTAAGTCCTGAGCTGGAGTTTCAAGTTTTCCTTGCCTGGCCGGCCATTGCAGTGCTCTGGGGGAGCCCTTAGAGCCCTCCCAAACCCACCCAGAGGCTCCTCCCTCTGCCCAAGGGACAGGAGCACCAGCCAGCCCGTCATTGTCTCCCCGGGAGAGGACCCTGATTCCACAGAGTCTTGTGATTCCTCAGAAAAATGAAGCATTTGAGCTATTTCTCTGTGAGGAGTCAAAGGGGAGAGACTCCATGAGCTTTTTCCAGGAAAAAGCAGGATTGAAACAGGGAAGGTGTCCTCCAGGAGGCTGGACAGTGCTGTGCAGGAGCAGGAACACCCAGCTGGCTGCTGAGGAGTTATCACAGTGGGAAAGGTAGGACTGGAAGGAATCTGCTCCAAGTTCCTTTGCTTTGCCAGTGCCTACAGATTGTATTTCCCCATTTGTGAAACAGGAAAAAATCTCCATCCTTCCTTCCTGCTCAGAGTTTCCATGAGGATCCATTCATTTAGTTGAATTCCTTTAGGAGGAATCCTTCCATGATCCTTGTGGGTTCCTCCCAACTCAGGATATTCTCTGATTCCATGATTTATGCTGGAGTACAAACATGCCAAGTGCTGTGTGGCCACAAACTCACTCCTGGCTCCTGGCACACTGCCCATGCAGTGACACACCTTGGGATGTCTTTCCAGGATGCTGCTGTCCCCAGTCCCCTGGATGTGGCACCACGGGGACACACCAGGTGTGGCACAACACAGAACTGCTCCGGGGGCAGGGGAAGGAGAGATGCTGTGGGTGGTGAGGAGGAGGCATGGCGCCTTTTCAAATCACATTTCTCTTTCTTCTAAAAGCAAAACCAAGTGGGAGTGGCGTGGGATAAGGGAAGGGTCTCCCCTCCACCCCGAATGATTTGGATCTGGGTATTTGAAAGGGTGTGACTGGCATTGAGCTCATTTCCAGTATCTGCTTTTCAAGGGGGTTGTTCCAAAATCCCCAGACGCTCTGTTGTTGTTTTCCTGCTCCCACCCAGAGCTGCGGTTCCAGGGTGGGCACCGCACCAACCCCGCAGGGTGTTGGACCGTGGAAAACAGGGCAGGGCTGTCCCTGGGGACCGCGAGGCTCCCGAGGAGCTGCCAACTGCTGCCTCCCCGCGCAGGACACCGGACAGCACCAGTCCCGGGAGTCCCGACCGCAGCCCGGGATGTCCTTGCTCGGCTCCAGCACCAGCCAGTCCTGGGCTGCACAGCCAGCGTGTCCATGGGCTGCCACCACCCTCTGCTGGGAGGACGGGGACCGGAGCAGGATGGGGATGGAGCAGGATGGGGATGGAGCAGGTTGGGGATGGAGCAGGATGGGGATGGAGAGGATGGGGATGGAGCAGGTTGGGGATGGAGCAGGAGGGGGATGGAGCAGGACGGGGATGGAGAGGATGGGGATGGAGAGGATGGGGATGGAGCAGACGGGGATGGAGCAGGATCGAGAACAGAGCAGGATGAGGATAGAGCAGGATGGGGATGGAGCAGGACGGGGATGGAGCAGGACCGAGAACAGAGCAGGACGGGGATGGAGCAGGACGGGGATGGAGCAGGACGGGGATGGAGCAGGACCGAGAACAGAGCAGGACGGGGATGGAGCAGGACGGGGGTGGAGCAGGATGGCCCCGTGCCATCGCAATCTCATGCCCAGAGCATGGTTCAGACAGGTCGGATCCTGGCAGTCCCTGAGCAAGCAGAGCCAGGCTCTGGCACATCCCCAGGGAAGGCTCCCGACTCCCTGCCCTCCCCATCTTCCGCAGCGTCTCCACAAAAGCAGGGAACAGATGTGACAAACACGCTGCCTGCACGATCTTTCCCACATCCCCCCGAGCCTGGGCTCTGCCTGCTGAGACCCTTCACAGCCCATTAGGCAATTCAGGTTCGGGAACACGCGTCGCTCTCCAGGCACTGCAGGAGGCGGCGGCCGCCTCCGGACCCCTCCGGTGCCTGGCGAGGGGACCGTGGCTCCCCGGCATTCCCGGCTCTTAGCTCTGCCTGGCACATCCCGCGGGGAGCGGCCGCTCCATCTCCCGCGGGTCACCTGGCGATGGAAGGGGAAGGGGACCAGGCATTGTGCGGGAGCCGCCTGCACCCTGCGGAGAAAGGCCAGGCTTCCACCCCGCCTTTGGAGGGTGGGAAGGCAAATTAATTAATTGCACGGAGGAGCCTCTCGCGCTGCCCCAGTTTCCCAGTCCGAGGCGGTGGTGGCTGACCCGGGGTGGGCACGGCCGGGCTCTCCCGGAGGTCTGTCCTCAGAGGGCACCCCGGAGCCGCATCCCATCCTCGGGAATTTCAACCAGTCGGAGGAGGGTTTTGAAGTTGGTTCAGTGAGACGCTGTGTCTCAGACCTTCTCTCAGGGCCTTATTAAAATGCAGACTGCAAATTCAGATACTGTAAACAAGGTCACTGGAGAATGAAGATCAACAGAGTGCAAGCACAAGGAATGCAGAGCATTAATATTCTGATGTGTGAGCCCGTCCTAAATATTTTATCAGGCTAAGCTTTTTTGTATTGAGGCATCTTTCCCCTGCTCTTCCTCCTCCTCTCCTGCCTGCTTCACGTCCTTTTCTCTTGCGTTCACAAAAAGCACTTTGTATTTCGGCTGAGCCTTGAAATATATGCAAACCTTCCACTCCCCCCTCCAAGAAAACCCTCGCCCTCTTCCAGGCGGAGGGGGAGAGATTTCCTAACGGGGTTTCTTTTGTTTCTGTCAACATCTCACTTAGGCAGCAGGCTCGGAGACTTATTGAACGCTGCCAGGGTCTTATCACCCACGTTTGCTTCCCCTCCTCCGCAGAAATGCAGGGATTCCCTCCCACCTCCAGCCGCTCTGCAAATGCAAATCCGCACCGCCCACGGCTCGGCGATGGGCCACAATCCTGGGGATGTGCCACCGTCCCGGGGATGTCACACTGTCCTGGGGATGTGCCAGGGATGGGTCACCGTCCTGGGATCGTGCCATTGCCCTGGGATTGCGCCAGTGTCCCGGGATTGTGCCATTGCCCTGGGATTGCGCCAGTGTCCCGGGATTGTGCCATTGCCCTGGGAATGTTCCATGGTCCGGGGGATGTGACACTGTCTTGAGAACGTACCACTGTCCCAAGGATGTGTCACAGTCCTGGGATTTTGCCGCTGTCTCAGGGATGTGCCTTCATCCTGGGATTGTGCCATTGTCCCGAATATGTGCCACAATCCTGGGGATGTGCCATCATCCTGAGGATGTGCCACTGCCCTGGTCCCTGCTCCTGAGCTGTCTCCTAGAGGCTGATTTTGGCTCAAGGAGATGATCCAGAGGTTCCTGACCTGCTGTCAGGGCAGCCAGTGCTGGGTCATTGGCTTTTGCCTCGAGTGGAGAGTGGCTGGAAACCTCTTTGTTAGTGAAAAATGAAGTGAAATGCAGCCCAGCCCCAGCTGTGGTGAGAAGGGCTCCTGACCCCAAGAACGCGTCCCAGTGCCCTGGGGCACAGGAGCTGATTTTCCTCCCCAAGATGCTCCCTGGCACAGCTGCAGCTGCTGAGGGGATCTGTGCCTTTGGAAAGCCATCAGGGTTTGATTTAATTTGATTTTTACTTTGGGTCACCGAGTCCTGACAGGATCCACAGCATTACCAATTCCCAAAATGCTATTTTTTCCCTTTTACTTCAGGTCAAGCTGGGAAATTTTACCCTTGTTATCAAGTCCCCCCTCCTGGACATGGACAAGCTGTGCTCCAGGAAAGGCTCACAGTGGCTCTCCCAGCCCAGGGGGAGCAGATTTTGGGATGTGCCCTTCAAATGAGTCCTAGAAATTCAGGGAAATGTTTGCTGATCCTGAAACTTCTCAGATCTGAGTATTTATACACACTTTTCCCCGTGCTACCCACTACCTCCAAACCTATCTGGGTTGTAAAACTCCAGTCATCCAATCATCCCCAGCAAGTGGAGTGGCCAACCACACATCCCAAGTAATGAATAGCAGAGGATTGAAGGGAACAGTTTGGGAATAATCAACTGAATGAGAATTATTCATGCAAATTTATCACAGGCTCTTACAAATACCAAATGCACTCCAGAAAATGAGGGCATTTATGTAATGACATCTCATTAAAAAAATAATCATAAGAAATTGATTATTAATAAAATATTGAGAGATAATTAACTTTTTTTTCCTCAGCAGAAGATTCCAGAAAAGAGGCCACTACTCCTTTTCAACTTCCACTCTGGCTTCCAAAGGACTTGAAAGAGAACCTTGTGCATTAACCAGAGAAATCTGGCCTAAAATGAACATTTAAATGCAACGTGAATTAATGGGTGAGCTTCTTAGCAGGTGAAATGTTGGAGTCTATACAAATTGACATTTTTTGATCATAAATAATAGTCTAGATCTGAAACTGCTGTACAATTAGCAGTCCTTGGATCTGCAACCATTTTGCAATTGTGTTGAGTAGGTTTTATTTATTTTTTTTAAAAAACTATAATGTTGAAAGCAGCAGCAATCTTGCCCAGCTCTCAGCAGGATAAGGGGCAGGAATGTGGCTGGAGGCATCATCTGGCACCTTCCCCAGCCTGTGGAGAAGGTTTTGCTGACCCCAAGAGCTCAGCCCCTGCAGGGCTCTGGGAACCTGGGAGCCCCTGGGTGGGGCAGGGTGGGAAACCAGAGAGGCAGATGTGACCTCAGGGCAGGTGTTCTCTGAGCCACAACAGCTTCCAGGGGGAGCTGATGTCCCTGTGCCACTCAGGTGCCAACTCCAGCCCTGTCCCTGGGACCAGGGAGATGTTTCATCCCTGGTGCTCCCCCAGCTGAAGCCACAGTTGCTGCTCACACAGGACACAGGGTTGGGGTCTGCCCTGGGGTATCGGGGCTGGTTGTGCCCAGGAGCCTTTCCAGGCTGACCCGGGGGGTGAAGGATGGAGGGGAAAATGAACTCTGGAGAAAGGATGGCCCAGATCCATAAATGCACCTGTACCCCAAAGTTCCTGACACCCAGGGACCTTCTGACAGGGATGGGTGAACCAACAGCTTAGACAGGAGTGCAGGTGAGGCTCCCACTCCTGCCCAGTGTGAGCTGCTGTAACTGAGTGTCACACACAGGCACAGAGCCCACATCCCCTTGGGATCAAGGCAAGGGAAAAGGGATACATGGAATCACAGAATGGTTTGGGGTGGAAGAGACCTTAAAGTTTCACCATCTCATTCTACCTGTGGCAGGGTGGAAGGTGGCAGGGACACCTTCCACTATCCCAGGTTGCTCTAACCTGGCCTTGGACACTTCCAGGGTCCAGGGGCAGCCACAGCTTCTCTGGGCACCCTGTGCCAGGGCCTCCCCACCCTTAAAGGGAAGAATTCCTTCCCAATATCTGATCTGAACCTACTCTCTGTCTGTTTGAAGCCATTCCCCCTTGTCCTGTCTCTCCATCCCTTGTCCCAAGTCCCTCTCCATCTCTCTTGGAGCCCCTTCAGGCTCTGGAAGGGGCTCCAAGGTCCCTGGATCCTTCTCTTCTCCAGGTGAACACCCCCAGCTCTTCCAGCCTGGCTCCAGAGCAGGGGGGCTCCACCCTTGGAGCATTTCCATGGCTTCCTCTGGACTTGCTCCAATAGGTCCATGACCTCCCTATGCTGGTTCCAGAGCTGGAGGCAGCTCTGCAGGTGGGGTCTCACCTGAGGGGGCAGAGGGGCAGAATCCCTTCCCTCCCCTGCTGCCCAGGCTGTGGGATCAGCCCAGGGCACAATTGGATTTCTGGACTGCAAACAAACTTTGCTGCCTTGATCTGAGCTGCAGGATTTGAGCTGCTCCAAACGCAGCAGGAAGGCACTGAGCTGTTTGCTCCATGTCTCAGCCACTTTGGCTCCCAAGGGTGCAGGTGCCTCCCTCCAGGCCGGGCTGGTTCTGTGCTCAGCTGCTGCTGAGGATCTTGGCAGCATCAGGACTCAGGGAAAACCCTGCCATGTTTTATTTGGTTCTTGGCACAGCTCTCTGGAAAAGCCCAAGCACGTTCCTGTCCCTCGGTGCCTGTGTGCTCAGCCCTCCAGGCCAGCCAGGGCCACCCCGGGGAATGAAGACATTTATCCTGCACATTGACTGGCCTGTGCTCTCCTCTCTTTTGAAATACAGCAGCTTATTGATTTATATTTAAAAGGGATGAATGCAGCATATATCAGTATATTAGACACACTCCACACAAACAGAAAGGGCACCACTGCCTTCCCTCTTGAGCAATTCATCACCTTCCAGAGCTCTCCCAGGGAAACAACCGAGCAGACCAAGGGGGAGAGGGGATTTCTCCCTTGAGAGACTTCCTGAGCAAATTCCCCGCATGGGAGAGAAATGACATGGAAGCACCATCTCTAAACCCCATGTGCTTCTATTTTGTTATGGCAAAGCCATTTTCCTTCTGGCCTCTGGATGCAGTGCAGAGCTGCCATCCGTGCCATGGCTTGGGGAAACTGAGGCACGGGACAGCAACATTCCTTTGGTCACACTGGAAGCCTGGAAGAGGCAAAGATTTGAACTTTGGAAGTCTTGGACATGCCATCCATGGAAGTGTCCAAGGCCAGGATGGGTGGGGGTTGGAGCAACCTGGGATGGTGGGAGGTGTCCCTGCCCGTGGCAGAGGGTGGAACAGGATGAGCTTTAAGGTCCCTTCACATACACTCCAGCCCTTGGCTGTTGGGGGCTTGGCAAAGGGTCCTTGTGCCTTGGCATTACAGTGAATGCAAAGGGGAAGGGAAGGTTTGGGAAGGTTTGGGGAGGCTTGGGAAGGGAAGGGAAAGGAAGGGAAGGGAGAGACCCTGAGAAGGCAATTCTGCATCTCCCAGGGATGGCAAAAGAGCTCCTCAGGTGCCAGAGGCAAAGGGAACTTCCTCAGCCCTCCCAACAGAGCAGGAACTCATCCCAGTAACAGCACACACCCCATTCCCCCTCCCTTCATTTGCTGCAGGAGACAAAGCCCTACAAGCAGCTTTTCCTGTCTCTGCCAGCCAGCCTCGGGCTCAGGGAAAGGGGCTGATTCTTACTCCAGGCTGGGTGCT
Organism: Calyptomena viridis; assembly: GCA_013390005.1. Lineage (NCBI taxonomy): Eukaryota > Metazoa > Chordata > Aves > Passeriformes > Eurylaimidae > Calyptomena > Calyptomena viridis. The sequence continues at coordinate 79,765 of WEIV01030470.1, forward strand.
GGCAGAGCATCCTCCCCACCACACTCCCACACAGGCACCACACTCCTACAGCTATGGATTAAGCCCTCTCCTCATCCAGAGGGAGGCAGGGATTTCAGGTACCTGGGATTTCAGGTCCCAAAGTGAAATTACAGCATCTCCTATGACTTACGAGTGTTGGCCCTTGCCTGTGCTGGGTTTCCATTAGCAGCATGAGCAGGGTAGTTCATCCATCACATTTGCCAGGCACAGAAATGACACCGGGGCCATGGGAATGAAGTCCGGATATCTCAGGAGAGATACAGGCAGGAACAATCCACCGGGAGGGCAGGGAAGTGCAGCACAGGGAAGGAGAGGCGTAGACATGCCATGCTCACTGAGCACTTGATATCTGAGTCAAATCCCCGCTGCTGTCTCCATCCAGGGGAGCATGGCTGTGCCAGAACACCCCCCTGGGATCTGATATACACCTGTGATTATCCTGCCTCTCAGTTCCCTGTCCCTGTGCTGCCCTGAGCCGGCTCTGCGAGTGGCAGCGTTATTTATCTGGCAATAAACGGCCTTCTGTTTGCAAAATGAGGCCTTCAGCTGGGAAAGTAATGGGCAGCTTTGGCTCAGCTGGAGATGTGCCTGGAGCTGGAATCTGATTGGGAAGGAGCTCCGGCCTCCAGGCTGCACAAGACGTCCCTGTGACCTGCTTTCCAAGGTGGCCACACAAGGGCAGCCCAGGGAGGGGAGATGCAGCCACTGCAACAGGAGGGTCCCAGTGTGGTGTCTGTCCTTTGGGGATTGTCACTCCAGGGGCTGCTTCTCCCCATGGCTGAGTAACAGGGAAGAGGAGCATAAGCACTGATCTCTGCTCTGTGTGACAGGGCCAGGAGGCAGGGAATGGCTGGAGTTGTGTCAGGGCAGAGGGAGGGTGGAGCTCAGCACCAGGTTGTGCTTGGCCCACAGGGTGGGTGGGCACTGCCCAGGCTCCCCAGGGCAGTGCGCACAGCCCCAAGGCTGCCAGAGCTCCAGGAGGGGTGGGATGATCCTCTGGGCACAGGGGGGGACTCTTGGGGATGGGCCTGTGCAGGGCCAGGGGTTGGACTCAGTGATCCTTGTGAGGCCCTTCCCACTCAGCATATTCCAGGATTCTGTGATTCTGTGATATCCATGCCCAGTAAGGACTAAGAGGACTTAGTCCCTCTGCACATCACTGCTCCTGCTGCCCACCCTCCTGCCCCAAGTCATGCACCCCAACAACACCATCCATGTCAACTTCTCTCCTGTGCTGGAGGGAAATCCTGCCTTTCCTGTTTCATCCTGCCATGAGAACCTTGCAGTAAGGCTGGGGAGATGCCCCACTGATGAGCTCTCAGTGTCCAGGCCATGAGGGTGCTTCCTCCTCATTCATTCATAAAATCCCAGGATATGCTGAGCTGGAAGGGACCCCCAAGGACCATCCAGTGCAACCCCTGGCCCTGCACAGGCCCATCCCCAAGAGTCCTGAGGATCATCCCAGCCCTCCTGGAGCTCTGGCAGCCTTGGGGCTGTGCCCACTGCCCTGGGGAGCCTGGGCAGTGCCCACCCACCCTGTGGGCAAAGAACAACCTGGTGCTGAGCTCCAACCTCCCCCTGCCCTGACACAACTCCAGGCCATTCCCTGTCCCTGTCCTTGGCCCTTATCCCTGGGGAAGGAAGGGCTAATAAACGGTATGTTATGGGGCAAAGAACACCAGGATGATAAGATTTTTCTCCAGCACCATGATCCATCTGGAAGGGGAGCAGCACATGGAAGGAAGGGGTGCAAGGTCCCTCACTAGCAGGGAGAGAAGATGGATGGTGCCAGCCCTGCTGCCAAATGTCTCAGAGCCTTGGTCCCCCCAGGGGACACCAGAGGCAGTTGGCAGCTGCCTCATGCACAGACAGCTCCAGTCTGGCGTTTGTGATAGACCAGCCTGAGCAAGAGGAGTGACAACAGCAACCCCATTTATAACATGCTTTGGGATATGTGCAGGATGCTGCAGGGAAACCAGGCACAGAAATATTATCGTTGCCATCATCATTATTATCTGTATTCCCCTGGTGGTGGCTGCACAGCAAACCCAGCCAGAGCTGCTCTGGTGGTATTTCCCTCCACCCACCCCAACTCCCCATTGCTTTGACTAGACAGAAATTGCCCCCAAGAATATCTCAAGTTTCTGAATGTTGAATTCTGTTTGGTTAATTAAATGGTTTCAGTTCTAGTCTTCAGCTTTCTGCACTTTGAGTGCAAAAAGCCAGTTGGTTGTAGGGGAATAAAATTATGTTCTCCCAGAACTCTGCAAGAAAGATGGAGAATATTCACAAGGGCATGTATTGATAGGATAAGGAGAAATGGCTGCCCACTCACAAAGAGTGGGTTGACATGGGATATTAGGGAGAAATTCTTCCCTGTGAGGGGGGGAGGCCCTGGCACAGGTTGCCCAGAGAAGCTGTGGCTGCCCCTGGATCCCTGGAAGGGTCCAAGGCCAGGTTGGAGCAACCTGGGATAGTGGGAGGTGTCCCTGCCCATGGCAGGGGTGGAACTGGATGGGCTTTAAGGTACCTTCCAACCTAAACCATTCTGTGATTCCATGAATTCTCAGGAAGGAAATTGAAGTTTTAAGCAGGTCTGTAGCCACAGAGACTGACCTGTGCCCACTGCCCTCACTGCCACTCTGGGGCTAAAAGGACAGCCTGGCCCCAAATCCCCACTCACTGCCACTTTTGGTGCCACCTCCCCCCTCAGACAGCAAGGGTGATAATCACCTCCCTTGGCATGGGGAGGGTTAATTAGCCACTGTTTGTTCAGCACTGTGAATAGGTAAAATGCTGTCTAAGTGCAGAGCATTATGATTAATAACATCCAGGCTGCTAAAGCAAAGTGCTTAGAAGGATTCCGAAAGGATTATTCATTTATATGAATACAGAGGATATCTACAGTTACATTAAATGGGATAAAAATCTGCAGGGGACCTAAACCCTCACGCTTCAGGACATAAACCAGCCATTAAGTGCCTGGGTTGGGAAGGAAGATCTCTCGGAACACTTTAGCATCGTGTCACAGTGCTCAGCAGGAGCCCCTCATCTTCCCTGCCAGCAGCCAGGACCTGCTCCTCAGCCCGGCCTCGTGGAGAGGAGGCCAAGGCTGCATCTCCCTGGCAGCTCACAGCCATAGAATCACAGAGTCATGGAATCTCCGGAGCTGGAAGGGACCCGCAACTCCTGGCCCTGCACGGACAACCCAACAATCCCACCCTGTCCCTGAGAGTGTTGTTCAAACCCTCCTGGAGCTCTGGCAGCCTTGGGGCTGTGCCCAATAATGTTGTGACCACAAGTCCTGCTCCAGGGATGTGTTTCCTGTGCTACCCTGTGCCACCACTCACTGAAGCCTCTCTTGTGTCCTCGGTGGGCACCCAGCCCCTGCCTTGCTCCCCATCCACTGCAGCCAGGGCAGGGGGATCAGCCAGTGGGACCAGCATGGCACCAAGACAGGTGACACTGGGGTCACCACTTCATGTTCCTCTGTTAAAATTGAGGAAAGGAGGGAACCTTTCCGTGCCTGGTGATATGTGATGCTGAGAGCAGGAGAGGTGAGGGAGGTGAGCTGGTGCCAAATATCAATGGTTCTCTTAACTGGCTGCAGAACTTTTGCAGGTGTCTGCCTGTGCCTGGTGTGTGTGGGCTCAGGGCTGCACCAGGACAAGCCACACACCCTCCTGGTGGGATCCACCTTCCTGGTGGGATCCACCTCCCCGGGGCATGGGCTGAGCAGAGCTTGGTCCCAGAGCACAGGACAAGTGTTGTCTCTGCTGAGCACCTCTGCCACGTGCACCTTGGATCGAGGCTTTGTCTCACAGGAGGACTGAGGAAAACAGCCAGAAAGGGAGGTGCAAAGTGCTGCAGACTGAGGAGAGCTCCTACAGCTCTTAGTGCTGATTTCCTCCAGCACCTCTGACTCCATTCAGCAAAAAACCACAGGTCCTTGAAATGTGTTTCTGTTCAAAACACTCCCTGCACCACCAAGTTCTGTGGTTTGTTGCTCAAACAGTAGCATCTTAAGCAGAAAGTCCAATTTTGCACCCACTTTCAGCAGCTGATCTGCTGTGCTTTGCTTGGGATTGTTCAATATTCCTTCACTTTTTTATTGTGTGGTTTTTTGTTTTGATTGGTTGGTTTTTAATTTGTTATTGGGGCAAAAAATGCATTGCAGGTTATTGAAGGAATGTGTGGTATTTTTAGTCTCAGGAGTAAGAAGAATATACTCCAATTTTTGATCTTGGACGGTGATGAGAAGATAAGAATTGCAAGAAATTAAACTCGGGAAATGCAGAAAATCATAATGCAGGAAATTAAAAGGCAGTAAATTCCAGACCGATACAAGTTTTTATGCAGCGTGTGGTTAAAGCTGCAGAGCTTATTGCCAGGAGATATTAAAATAGGTTGGATGTGCATATGAACACCATCCTCTGCAGTTACATGAGCACAGTAAACACTGAGCACTTTAACCCTCCTCTTGCACAGCACAGACTGCCCCTGCTTGTGCTTGTGGTTTGCAAAGAGCAAATTCAAGAGGAGTTAGAGGGTGATGGAGACTGACTGTGTTGGAGATTGGTGGAATCCTGTGTCCAACACCTGCACCTTCAGCTGTGGAGTCCATGTGTCTCTGTCAGGGTCCAGCCCAGTGCTGGAGAAGAGATGATCCCAGAGGAGCTCAGTGGGTCTGCAGGATCCTGAGGTGATGAGCTGCAGCTTTTGGGTTGAACAGCCTGGAAACAGAAATCTCTGGAACTCCTCTGGGTCAGACACTGCTGAGGTTTGGCTGCAGAGTCTTTGGTCTTCAGCAACAACCCTCTGCAGCCCTGCAAGGTCTCCCACTTCATGAAGAGCTGTGCCTAAACCCACTGTGCCAGACCCAATGGTATTCTGGGATGTCTTGATTTCCTCAGACAGCAAGAGCACAGAGTTCCAGAATCCCAGAACTGCAGAATCCCAGGATATGCTGAGTGGGAAGGGACCCCAAGGATCATCCAGTGCAACCCCTGGCCCTGCACAGGCCCATCCCCAAGAGTCCCCCCTGTGCCCAGAGGATCATCCCACCCCTCCTGGAGCTCTGGCACGTCCCTGTAAATGACTCAGTGCATGAGGGTGTGGGATTGGGGTGACCCTGCAGACCTGGGTGACCCTTCTGCAGCCACCTGGGAGGGGATGCTCAAGCAGCACTTCCAGCCCATTTTGCAGCTGAAAATGTTCAGCAGCAACAAGTAACTTGTTCTGGGCTCGGTGCTCCAGCCCAGGGGTGCCCCTGAGATGGGAGGTGACAGGGGTGCCCAGGCACCTCCTTCTCTCTGTGCTCATTGCAAGAACTGAGGCCCCTTCCTTCGCTGAGAAAGAGCCAAACCCGATTTGTGTCGTCTCCTAATGTGCTCTCTAATATGTTACATTGGATCCAATTAGGCAATGGCAGCCCCAGCAGCAGAAAGGGGGAGCTCAGCCTTCATCCTGCTCTGGGCTGCACTGCCGACACTGATCCTAATGAACACCAGGCTCAGGGTTCCCCCTGAGCCGCTCTTTGTGATGCTGCAGCCGTTCAGGACTGGTTAATGTGCACTTAACACAAAGTGTTACCTGAAAAAGATGCTCAGCGAGAGGGAGCCGCCACGGTGCCGTGTAATTTATGCCTTTAGAACAGGATCCTCCATGGGCATTACAGCAGCGCGCTCGGGAAGGACTCGCTGCACGCTGGAGAAGAAAGGAAGGCTTTAAGTGAAGATTTAAAGAAGAGGATGGAGCATCTACAAAGCAGGGGAACACACGCCCTCCAGCTGTGGAAGGAGGCAGAAGGGAAACAGATAAAAGGGGAGCTTTGATCTTCCTCCATCCATCGGGCTTCGATCAGCGTGTCCTGCTGTGCCGGGCTGTGTGTGACGGCCTCGGTGCTGAGCTGCATGTCAGGAAAGGCACGTTCATCCCTCCCCTGGCCTGTCCCCGGGCTGGGCTCCCTCTGCTCGGCCAGGACCCCCTCGGGACCCCCGCGGGTCCTGCCTGTGACCGAGCTTTGCTGCAGGGAGGTGACACCAACAGCTTCCCCATGGCAGCAGCTCACAGGGCTGGCTGGGTTTCCTCCTAACTGGTTTACAAGTGCTTAAATCCATTCCCTTTCACACCTTTTCCACCGCTGCAGGATCCACAGGAGTTCAAGGCCACGGGAGAGGCAAAACATACGCTGAATCCCAGGACTTCTGCTGCTGGGGTTTGAGGGAAGACAGAGGGTACCAGAAGTGGTGAAATGGTGGGTCTGGGCATTGTTCAAACAATAGAGAAAACCTCATGCACACATTCAGATGCCCAGTGTGATACAAACCCTCAGGCACATGTCCCTCCTCCCACAGCTTGTGAGGAGCTCAGGGTAAAATTTAACCCCTGAGATGGAAGGGAGAGAGCCAGAGCTCCCACTGCCGCAGCCCACAGCCCACAGTCCCAGGGTGCTTGTGGCACTGGCAATGTCAGTGTTGGACTGCAAAGTCTCCTTGGTGGTCTCTTGGAGTCTCCACTGCTCCCAGAAACCACCAGGGAGCTTCAAGGCCAATGGAGACCCCACTGTTCAGGTCTCAGAAGCACATGCATGAAAGCAGGTGACTGAAGGGGTGTTCCATTCCTTCCCAATGCTTTGGCTGCCCTGCAGTGACACAGGGCCTGTCTACCCAGGTGACACAATGTGCAGGTGACACCAGCCCACCGACACTGTCCAGTGCCCAAGGGTGGCTTGTTCACAGCACAGCAGGGATCTGATGCACCAAACCCTCAAGACCCATTAAGTCCCATTGGACAGGAGATGTTCTTGGACCCATTAAGTCACCTTGGCTTAATCAAGGCAAGTCCATGATGCCCCCTGGTACCCTCTTGCCTGTGTTGGTCATTTACCAGGGTCCCCAGGGTTTGGTCACATCCCAAGGCTGCCAGAGCTGCAGGAGTGTTTGGACAATGTTCTCAGGCACAGGGTGGGATTGTTGGGGTGTCTGTGCAGGGCCAGGGGTTGGACTGGATGATCCTTGTGAGTCCCTTCCAACCATATTCTATGGTTGTATGATTTCTTTTTCTGCACACCAGGAAAAGAGGGATGGAACTCTCCTGTCCATTCTGCTCACTCCTGGCACTGGGTCCCAGCTCACTCTGCAGCCCCTCTGCCCCTCTGTCTTCCCCACCTGGCATGGAGTCCCTGCTTGGTGTCACTGCCAGAGCAACTCAGTCACACCCATAAATCCTCTTTGCAATTCCATTCATTTCCAATCTCTCTGTTACCAGCTCCAGCCCTTCATCTCACACTCCATAAATCAGTCACCGAGGGAGCTGGGGAGCAGAGGAAATCAGCTCCTGTCACCCTGGCTGGGCAGGGCTGGGCAGCTCCTGACAAGGGGTGTGAGGATGGTGGGGGTCTGTCCCCTGCCACAAGGGGCCCCTTGTCCAAGCCAAGAGACTGGCAGGAGCCCAGGGGGAGAAAGGAGGTTGGATCTCAGCACAAGGGTCTTCTTTGCCCATGGGGTGGGTGGGCACTGCCCAGGCTCCCCAGGGCAGTGGGCACAGCTGCCAGAGCTCCAGGAGGGTTTGGACAACACTCAGGGACAGGGTGGGATTGTTGGGGTGCCTATGCAGGGCCAAGAGCTGGACTTGATCCTTGGGGGTCCCCTGCAATTCTGTGATATTCTCTGTGATACTGTGAATTCCTGGAGAGCTGATGTGGGTCACTCTCACATCCAAATTAGTTGGTTTGTGGGCACTAATTAACCCCAGACTTGCAGTATTAATATTTGAGGTGCTCAGTCCCCTCTCGTGTCCACCCAGTCCCACCCAGGGGTGCAGCAGCCACCCAAGGAGCAGAGCCTGCCAGAGCCTTCCCAGCCTAAAGATCCAGCTCTGGGAGCTGACACTGTCCATGGCAGTGGATTTGCTCAGGAGGAAAATGCCCCTTTGGTGGCCATTAATTTGCAATTGTTCACATTTGTGCCAAGGTGTCCTTACCTCTCATCTGAGGCTTCTGGTGGGACGAGGTCAATGGACTCCAGGCAGGGAGGGAAGGACAATTATCCAGGTGATGACACAGAGGGGATGCTGCCCAGTTCAACCCAGTGCAGACCAGTGGGGATCCAGGCAGGTGGATCCCATAGACAGGGATGGGATGTGAGCTATGTGCTGTTCATGCTGATGGGGAGAGCTGCAACTGGGCAACAAAAATTAAGGATGGGAAAAGCTCTTTATCAGGAGAAAGAATGAATTCATTTTTTGGGAATTCCAGTTTTGCATTCTTGGAGTTGATTTTTTTTTCCCCCTGAATGCCACCCTGGGAGAGGAGATTAAGGAATTTTGTTCCATGTAACTTTTTTTATGGTGGAAACACAAGTGTGTCAGCTCTGAAGTATTTTGTAAAATTATGGTGATTTTGCTCAATTTTGTTTACTGGAGAAAAAACATGTGAAAACATTTAAAATGGCCAGTTTTGACATGTTCAGAATGAAATGTTTTGATTTTTTTGGGCCTGAAACATTCTTCAGTTTAAAAACTCCCTTTCATTTAATTTGGAAAAATCCAAAAGCTTGACTGAAGCGAAATATTCTGATACTGTCAAACGAAATGTTGACTCCAAACCCTTTGAAAATCAATTTGACAATAATTTGGAAAAACTTTATCTTTGTTCCAAGCTTGAATAACATTAAAAACAAACAAACAAATGCACAGTTTGTGAGTGAACTAAGAGGAATCTCCTTTCCATGCAGCTCTTGTTGCACAAAAAAGAAAAGAATTTCAATTTCTGTGTTTTCAAAAGAGGCCAAACCCCCCTTCTAAATCCAAGGAAAAATCTGGCCTTTACAGCATCCTACAAATGAAATGGGTGTTGTGGATGATGAACAAACCAGAAACCACCACGATGCAGCTGCCAGACCTGAAATGGCTCTTGGCTCCATCAGCAGGGACATGGAATTTCCTTTGGAAAATTTCCTGGGGACATGGATCACCTTTGGACATGGCATTCCCTTCGGACACAGCTGACCAAGGCAACCCACATCCATGCTTTTAAAAGTATTGTATAAGTTGGAAATCACCAGCAAATAACTCAAGGGATGGTCTGAGGTGCTGGAACCCTGTTGTGTGATGGGAGAGGGGAGACAGGCAAGACTTCATCACTGGTAAATCCAAGATAACATGAATAGCTGACTTGTCTGAGTTGGGAAGTGCCTTTGAGAGGAGGAGACACCAAGGCAGGACATCAGCTGGAGGTGCAGGAGAGGGAGCTGAGTGCCAACAGGCAGAGAGAGACACCCCCCAGCAGGTTGCTCTGGCCTGTGAGGAGTCTCCATCTCTCCAGGCTGTTCCTTCATTGGGATTTCCTGTGGCAGGCTCTGCTGTGATCAGGGACAAACCCTGGGCTTGAGCAGCGTGAAGTTCTCCTGCCTGGCCAGAAAATCAAACCACATTGTCTTTGCAGCTTTTCTGGCCTGATCTTTGGAAAGGAGAGGCCAGGAAGGCTCTTTTCCCAGACCACAGGCACCTGTGGCAGCTTCTCTGTCCAGCTTCCAATGAGAAGCACAAAGGCAAGCAAGCACAACATGCCAGCCCTGGTTCCTTCCCAGTCTCCTCATGACCATACCACACAAATCCTTCTTCCCAGAGCTGTCAGAGCCCCTGGCATGACACCATCCATCACACGGGTGTGACCAGCCTGTTCCCAGCACAGTCTGAAACAGGCCACTAAAATGTCTCAGGTTGGACACCAGGAGGAATATGTTCATGGAAAAGGTTGTTAAACATTGGAAGGAGCTGCCTTGGAGGTTTGGAGTCCCCATCCCTGCAGGTGTCCAAGGAAGGACTGGACATGGCACTCAATGCTCTGGGCTGGAGGACAAGGTGGGGATCCATCACAGGTTGGACTTGATAGCGTCAGAGGTCTTTTCCAACTTTAATGACTCTGGAATTCTGTGGTGGGTTCAGGGCTGTTCCAGGCAACTTCCTGTGGGCAGCATCCCTGCCTGTCCCCTGCACTGACTGAGGTCACAGCCCCCCATCAGTCGGGGCAGGGCAGTGCTCCCTTCAGGTTGTCCACATGCAGAGCCAGGACAATGGAAGAGGGAGGAAAAGTGGAAGAGAATGAGAGGGAAAGAGGATTGCTCTGGGGAGATCAGGGAGGTGACCAGGGGAGGGATGAGGGGACTCAGGTGCTCTTCCTTCCACATCCTCACCAGGAATCTGCATGTGGCCCCATGCCTGGCCCTGCTCACCCCTCCCATCCAAGGTGATGCCACCATTGGTGCCCCCAGAAGAAACTATTCCTTTGAGCAGTGAAAGCATCACTTTGTTCTCTGGTGCCTTGCCCTGTGCCCCTTGGTGGCTCCTCAGGACCAACCAGGTCACTGCAGGCAGGTGGGTGGGGTGGGGCTGGTTTAACCCACCTGGGAGCAAACCTGCTCTCCTGTCCCCCCCAGCCTGTCTGGGGGTACCAGGGAGACCCTCAGCTCCTGCTGCAGTGGGACAGCTGAGGGACATTCCCCAGTTCTGTGCCAGGCATTGGGGCACCAAGCTGCAGAAACTCCTCAGCACCTGCAGTGCTGTCGCCCTGCTGCTCTGGGAGATGATGCCCTGCAGAAATGAACGCCACGGAAAACCTCCTTTCTGGAAATGCAGCCCTGACACTGCTCTGCTAAATCAGTGTGGTGCTTGGTGAGCCCAGCTCATCCCCAGAGCTGCAGGGGAACAAGAAGGCCAAACCTCCAGCCCTCCATCTTCCTCCTTTTCCAGAGCAGCTCTGGGCCACACCACAGGGAAGGGTTTTCCCTTCCCATTCCCAACAGCAGGCAGACAGCCCTTGCATGCTTCACCCCTTGCCCTGTCCTCAGAGCCTCAGGGGTGGGGAAGAAAATCTGCTGCTGCCCCAGCAGGCCAGAGAAGACTTTGTGGAGACACATCCTCTTCATCCTGCTTCATCCATCCTGCGAGTGCTTTGGCTCCAGAAGGGTTTTTCTGCTCACTTCCCTGCATTTGTGGGAGCCAAGTGATTTCTCACGTGTGTGGCTGGAATTGAAAAGCCTGGAGAGAATGAAGCTCTCCAAGATGTCAGTGGGCTTAGTCTGTCTCCAGAGCTGTGCCCCAAGGCCACCTCACTGGCCTGACTGGGGCCAGCTCTGTCTGCCTGGTGCCCTCTCATGTTTGTGTCTCTCTGGTGGCACATGGGACCAAGGAAAGCACCAAGGGGGTAAGTTCCAGATTCTGCCCCTGGAATGGGGCAACACTGGATGTACAGAGGGACAGGGAATGAGAGGGTGGAAAGCAGGGCCAGGGAAGGGACCTGGGGGTGCTGGTCCATGGGCAGTTGTCCCTGAGTCAGCAGTGCCCTGGCAGCCAGGAGGGACATCCGTGTCCTGGGGCATCAGGAACAGCAGCACTGGGCCAGGGAGGGGATTGTCCTGCTCTGCTCTGACCTGGGGCCTCACCTGTGATATTGGGGCACTTTGGGCACCACAGTGTGGGAAAGATCCTGAGCCACTGGAGAGTGTCCAAAGGGAAGGGCCTGGAGGGGAAGGTGTGAGGAGCAGCTGAGGGCACTTGGTGTGTTGAGAGGGAGAAGAGGAGCCTGAGGGGAGAGACCTCATTGCAGGGACAAGTCCCTGGGCAGGGGCAGAGGAGGGGCAGGGCCTGAGCTCTGCTCTGGGGGACAGGGCCAGGAGGCAGGGAATGGCTGGAGTTGTGTCAGGGCAGGGGGAGGTTGGAGCTCAGCACCAGGTTGTGCTTTGCCCACAGGGTGGGTGGGCACTGCCCAGGCTCCCCAGGGCAGTGGGCACAGCCCCAAGGCTGCCAGAGCTCCAGGAGGGCTGGGATGATCCTCTGGGCACAGGGGGGACTCTTGGGGATGGGCCTGTGCAGGGCCAGGGGTTGCACTGGATAGTCCTTGGGGGTCCCTTCCAGCTCAGCACATCCTGGGATTCTGTGGTTCTATGAAATGTAGGAGGGTACAGCAGGGCATCCTTGAAGTGACAGGCTGGTTGACATGACGTGCTGGATCCTGGGATCTGCTCCTACCTGTGCCTGATCTGGTTCAAGGTTACAGACAAGGCACATTCTTTCACATCGTTCTGATGAAAATATTTCTTTTTTAATATTCTCACCCTGCCTTTGAGTTTTGGGCTGTGGTCTTTCAGGGGAAAGCTCTCTCTCCTTGGACCCTGGGTTATATCAGGGACTGGCACCATCAGGAGTCCCTGTGCTGGCCATGGCACCAGCGTGGGATGAAAACTCAGCCCTGCTCTGAGGTGCGTGGAGTCAAACACATGGCACAAGTGCCTGTTCCTCCCTGCCCTGGGAGAACTGTGCAGAACCCCCTGTCCTGTGCTGTGTGCTGGGCCAGGGCCTGGCACATTGGGAGCTGTGCCCATGACCCAGCAAGGGACACCAGTGCCCCGTGCTCAGTGCCAGGTACAGCAACAGCCCCTCTTTCCTCTGCCCCTCCCTCGGCCTCCAGCTCTGGGCACCTCCCTCTGCTCATCACAGGGTTTAGCAGGAGGCTTTCCTGGGACCAGGTGTCCTTCCAGCAGCACCTTGGGAAGTCTCAGAGGCCCAAACTGAGGCAGAAAGCTGGGGGTGAGAAGGAGTTTTGTGCCCAGCCAGGCTGGTCAGAGCCTTCAGAGCCCTGAGTCCTTCCTGGACAGCTCTAAGGTGGGGAGAGGTGCTCACCCAGGATGCTGGGAACTCTTGTGTCCCATCAAGGATAATGTGGAGTTTTCTCCCACATCCCTCCTGAAGCTGACCTGGTTTAGCTGTGTGAATGCACCACAGATGGCTAATTAGCATCAAGTTTCTTTTTTTGAAATAACACCTTCAGCTGGAGAATCTGAATTATTTTGGTAGTAAAGACAAGGGCCAGTTGTGAAGGGCTGCAGAAAGACTTTATGATATGAAGTGATTGGTGACAAAATGGCAGATAAAACTGAATGCAGATAAATGAAAACTAATTTACATGGGAGAATACAGTCCTAACTTTATGAATTAAATAAAGCCCCATGAGCTGCCTGTCACTGCTAAAGAACAAGATCTCAGTGTTATAATACAGGCAGCTTTGAAAATGTCATCTCTGTGCTCAGCAGTGGTATGAAAAAGCAAATCAAATGTTAGGAATTATTAGGAAAGGAATAAAGACCAGAAATATAAAGACCAGCTGTCAGTCTATCCCCATGTAAGTCCCTGGTAAGCTCTGCTTTCAAGCTTTGGAAGTTCTGGCCCCATCTCCTGAGGGATGTGGAGTGTGACAGGAGGGGGTAAAATCATGTGTGGCCCAAGAGGGTGGGCTGGGGTTGGTTACTTTCCACAAGGACTTGGGGGGTCCCCACAGAGCTGGGAGATACCACGTTCATGTTCAGCAGGAGGAGGCACCTCACATGGTACATAAAGAAAATGTCCAACTCCACGGGCATGTTCATAAAATTCACCAAGAGAAATTGGATTCCAAGGCACTTCTGAGTTAGGAGTGTGTCTGGACATCAGGATGGGATCACGGTGTGCTGCCCTGTTCCTACATAGAACCCTGAGCATCTCTGGGTGTCGAGGGGGACAGAAACTGGTGGTCCTGGGCTCAGGGAGTTGTCAGTCTGAATCAATGGGAGAGGTGCTAGGAGACTGAAAAGAGTAAAAAACAGGAAGGGAAATTCAAATCAGTGCCTTCTCAAAGCGAAAAATAGAATCTCAGAACAGTTTGGGTTGGAAAGGACCTTAAAATCACCCAGTTCCACCCCCTGCCATGGGCAGGGACACCTCCCACTATCCCAGGTTGCTCCAACCTGGCCTTGGACACTTCCAGGGATTCAGGGGCAGCCACAGCTTCTCTGGGCACCCTGTGCCAGGGCTTCCCCACCCTCACAGGGAAGAATTTCTTCTAATTTCTAATCTAAACCTACCCTCCTTTAGGTTAAGACTATTCCCCCTTGTTCTGCCCCTCTATCCCTTGTCCCAAGTCCCTCTCCAGCTCTCCTGGAGCCCCTTTGGGCACTGGAAGGGGCTCTCAGATCTCCCTGGATCCTTCTCTTCTCCAGGCTGAAGCCATGGGATCTTAACCAGAGTATCAGACCCCAGTGAATCCCCACTGTCTTCGTTTGAGGGGGGACAGTTGAAGCGAATTAAAAGTGAATCCAATATCAAATTGTTTGAGACTTTGATATAAGGATAGAAAGGATTTTATTAAAACAAAAAAAAAGGAATAAAAATATATATATTGTGTATTGAAAACAAACACCCTTATCCAAACAATACAAGCACCCAAAGTTAAATTATGTATCCCCT
>WEIV01030470.1:98183-108274 GCA_013390005.1 Calyptomena viridis
AGCTCTGGGCTCAGCAGCCCTGAACACCCTCAGCACTGTGCCAGGGGCAGGAAGCAGCTGCTGCAGTCATGGAATCACAGAATCATTGGATCACTGAGGTTGGAAAAGACCTCTAAGATCACCAAGTCCAACCAAAAATAATCGGTGGCTTTTTGATCTGACCTTGCTCCCAGAGCTGGGGAGCCAGGGGATGTTTAGTCTATCAGGGCCTGTTCTGCCTCTTAAAGAACATTTCCTCTTGGTACCTGGGTCCCTTTTTCTGTTTCTGTGCCTAAAGATGGTTGGCAGGACGTTTGCTTGGGTGAAGATGAACATCAGTGAAGGAAGATAAAGTCCATGGTTGTAAGCAAAGGGAATTGCCCTCCCCAAAAAGGTCTAAGTGGAGAAGCTGATGAATGTGATCTTGCCTGAAATTTACTGGAATATGTCACAGAATCATGAAATGGTTTGGCTTGGAAGAGACCTTAAAGCCCATCCAGTGCCCCCCCTGCCATGGGCAGGGACACCTCCCACTATCCCAGGTGGCTCCAACCTGGCCTTGGACACTTCCAGGGATGGGGCAGCCACAGCTTCTCTGCCCAACCTGTGCCAGGGCCTCCCAGGGAAGAATGGACAGCAGAAGGTGAAGAAAGACCTCTAAGGAATTGCTGTGTTGGCACCAGCAGAGCTCCTCTCCTGCAGACAAGGAAGTGGGATCTGCTGCAAGATGTCTCAGATGAGCCAGCTCCTTTCTCCAGCAGCTGATTCCATGTGCAAATGCCAACATTGCCCTCACGGGTGAGACCACAAGCACAGCTGGAAACCAGACAGGCCACAGGCAGATGTTCTGCAGAGAGAGAAGGAAC
Organism: Calyptomena viridis; assembly: GCA_013390005.1. Classification (NCBI taxonomy): domain Eukaryota; kingdom Metazoa; phylum Chordata; class Aves; order Passeriformes; family Eurylaimidae; genus Calyptomena; species Calyptomena viridis. Next base: position 99,029 of record WEIV01030470.1, read on the forward strand.
CTGCTGCTCATTTTGCACAGTGTTCCCAGCCCATCCTGCAGGATCAGTGTGTTGGATCACCTGTACCTTGCAAAGAACCAGATGAGAGGGACCAGGAGTGTTGATACAGAGGAAAGGCACCTTTCCCTCCATCAATGCCAACTGCAGCCAGGCCTGCCTGCTGAGCTCCAGGTGCTGCAGGGCCCTCGTGGGCTGCTTTAGCAAAGGTTTGTCAGATAAATCACCTCCTTCCCCTGCTCAGCCCATCCTTGGATTATTGCTCCCTCTCAATGCCGTGTAGGTTTTCCCTCTCCTGTACTCTCAGCTGCCTTAGTCTCATCTAAAGCTTATCCAAAGGGTGGCAGGGGGATAGGCAGGCTGGGAGGTTGTCTGATGCTTTTTAAAAGCATCTCACAGAGATGCCACAGCTCCTTACTGGGAACATAATGTGCCCACCAGGCCTGGGTTGTTTCTTCCATGAGGTGCAGGGGAAACAACGTCCCCTTCCCCAGCCCAGTTCCCAAAATAAAACAAAAACAGAAGAAAAAAATAAATAAACAAAAGGATGTGGGATGAAAATAACTGACTGAGGCATGTCCTCTGTGCTGGGAAGATCAAATGCTAATGATGGTTCTGGCACGTTGGTGACAGTTTTGTCTGTTGTCTGTATATATATTTTAACTGTGAGCCCACATGGGAGGCTCTTTCTGCAGCCCAAGTGCCTTTGACAGCCGCTGAGAACACATTGGCTCCTTTCTGCTGGCAAAAGACTCAGCCCATTAAAGGCTGTCGATAAAGGGAAGGGAAATGACAAGGGTGCTTGGGAGGGAGGGCGGCAGCGGGAGGAGACAGGAGCTGCCACCACCAATGTCATTACCAAGAACGAGAAGGAGCTTTTGCATAAATGCACCATGTGTTTCCATTAGCGGTGGCGGGGAATGTGCTGTTCTGGAGAGAGCATTTATACCATGAAGGGAAAACAGACACCCTGCGACTGTCACATGAGCACCCACGGCACTGCCGGCTCCGGCATGTGAGCATCCTTCATCCTGGGAGCATCCCTCATCCCTGCTTCCCTCTGCTGCATCCCTGCACGTGCCCAGGGGTGGGAGAGCGGCATCCAGAGCCTCGTGTGTGCCCAGCCAGGGTGTCCTGGGGACAGCAGGGGGGTGCAGGAGTGCTGGGGTGTGTTGTGGGCACTGCTGGAGGCAGGGCTGGGTCCGAGGTGGGAGGGGACAGGTTGGTGACAGTGTTCCCGTGCAGTGCCACCTGCACAGCTGCTCTTTCCTTACCTCCACTGGAACCTCTCTTGAGATAATCACAAAATCCTGGAACAATTTGGGTTGGAAGGGACTTTAAAGCTCATCTTGTTCTGTTCCCACCAGACCAGGTTGCTCAAGCCCAACCCAACCATCTCACAGTTCACTTTCCAGCTGCTTTACTTCCAGCCATTACTGTGGTGGTATAAAATCTGATTTAAACATTATGACATTGTTGTGTCTGACAGAAAATAGCCAATATTCTCTGGTGAGAGTTGGGTTATCCCAGGATGGTGAGGAGATGTTCCTCCCCTGCTCAATGGCAGGAGTGGGTGTGAAAGGCTGGGGCCTTCCTGAGTCATGGGCAGGTTTGGTGCTCAGCAGCCAGGTACCCTGAAGGAAAATCAGATATAGCCTAGGGCATGACAAGCAACATGCAGGCACGAGGAGATCCATCTGTTCAGGAGATCTAGGAGGGTGACCTGGGAGGAGATACCTGTGGTGAGGTAGGAGGAGCTGAGTCCCCCCGTGTGCTTGCAGTGTTCCTACAGACACACGGGCTGATCTCTGGCTTTCCTTGTGTCTTAAAAGACTTTGCTTTACCTCTGCACTTGCCCTAGTCTGTGCCACTGCCCCGGGGGTAAGTGTGAATTTTGGGACAGTGGCACTACTCAGCTATATTTGGGTTATTTGGGGCTGTTTTCACCATACAGCAAAACAGTGGATTATTCTTACCAGAAACATCTGGTGGTTGTGTTCAACACCTGATCATCCCTGGATCAACCTCTGCCAGAGCTGATCCAGAGCTGGGTCCCACCAGTCCCTCCCAGAGCTCCTGCTCCAGCCACTCGTATTGCACTTCCCAAAAACCTGGGCCACCATGAGGCAAGGGCTTGTGTCCATGGGTCTGGAAATCCCTGCACTGAGAAAACAGAGCAGGATGGACAGGAGGTGCTGGGGGATTGCCTGGAAGAGAAGGCTCCAGAGTGGAGTGTGTGAGAGAGCTGGAGAAGGACTGGAGGGACAGGGCAAGGGGGAATGGCTTCCCACTGTCAGAGGGCAGGAAGAGATGGGATATTGGGAAGGAATTCCTGGCTGGGAGGGTGGGGAGGCCCTGGCACAAGTTTCCCAGAGAGGCTGTGGCTGCCCCATCCCTGGAAGTGTCCAAAGCCAAGTTGGAGTAACCTGGGAGAGTGGGAGGTGTCCCTGCCCATGGCAGGGGTGGCACTGGATGGTCTTTAAGACCCTTCCAATCCAAACCATTCCATGATTCTGTGATTTTCTGAGGATCCCACCCTGTCCAGCCATGGCCAAACTTGAAGGTGCTTTTGGATTTATAAATCATGGACTGTGCAAACTGCCAGGAGGGTCCTTGTCACCTGCAAGGGAAGGTGTAATGGTCTCCCTGCAGTGAGAGCTACACTCTGCTCTGCACCTTGGAGCCCCCTTGGTGCCCTCAGACCCTGTTCAGCCCCACAGGCAGGAGCGGATCTCTGGGCACTGACTCCATCCTGGAGCAGAACAGACTGCAAAAGGGAAAGGAAAATTCAGCAGTGACTGGGACATTAACAGTCTTGCCCCATCTCCTCTTGCTCCAAGGCTCAAGGAGGCTGAAAACCACACCCTGCTGGGTGGTTCTCCATATCTTTGGTGGCATGAGGCTGGAACATGCAGCCAAGCCACATCCCTCAGCCAAAATCAGCCTCACAGGCAAAATCAGCCTCACAGGCAGGATCTTTGGGGCACCAGGCAGCAAATCCTCTGCTCTCCCAAGGCTTCCTAAGAGCAGGGCTTACTACCAGTTCTCCATACCCTGGAACCGGTCCCACTTTGCCTGGTGCTTTTTCCTGTTGAACAAGTCTTTGTTCATGGATGTGAGACTCTGATCACAGCTTGCTGGGGAAATTCTGAGTTTCCTGCAGTGTAGGAGGTGGCTTCTCACTCCTGTGCTGTGACTGCACCTACAGGACCATAAACCTCATCAAATACCCTAAAGCCCAGCAGGGAGCAGGAAAAAAATTTATATTTATATATTTATATATTTATGTATTTATGAGCTGCACTGAATGTCATCAGTACAGGGCAGCAGGCGTTCACAGGGCATGAGTGACTTGCTTGGCAGCAGAAAGTGGGTCCAAACCAGGGCTGTGGGAAGACCTGCATCACCTGGGCCTCTGGACCACATCCCTGAAACAGCCTTCATCATGTTCTGAGGGCTTTTGTCACCAGTCACTGATGGAATGAGTTAATCATGAGACCCTTCTAATGCCCAGTGAGCATTTCAAGCCTTCAGGCTCGGAGATACCTGATCTGCTTCTGTTGAGGCAGATCAGCACCAGGAGCCCTGGAAAAGCTTAAAGCACTGCTATGATCATCTTTTACCTCTTCTCCCCTGGTTTGTTGCTCCCCTGCCCTCACAAATCACCTGGATGGAGCTGGAATAAGGACTGTTTGTGGGGACAGTGCTGGGCGTGGGGGTTCCTGTTGCAGGAGGGGGAGAGCTGGGCACTGTCCCAGCCCCCCCAGCAGCTCGGGTGCCACTGTGAGGGGACTGATGGGTGAACTGGGGGACACACAATTATCCCCCAAACCCCATTGCTCCTTGTCCAAAGGGGAGTGAGAGGCTCAGTTCCAGTTTTCAGGCGTCCCAGCAGCCCCTGCACCCCCATCACACCAGTGAGGGCCAGCACAGGGGGCTGCAGCCCTGTTTCTGGCTGTGTTGAGCCCCAAAGCCCATCCAGGAACAGAAACACCCCAAAGTCCTTGAGAGAAGAAACACCCTGAAGTCCATGAGAGCAGAAACATCCGAAAGCCCCTCAAGCAACAGAGAGACTCCAAAGCCCATCAAGGAACAGAGAGACCCCAAAGCCCATCCAGGAGCAGAAACATCCAAAGCAAAACAAGGAGCAGAAACCCCCAAAGCCCACTGAGAAACAGAAACGCCCCCAAAACACACCAAGGAACCAGAGTGGGGCTTGTGCAGCTCTGCACAGTGAACAGAAATACCCCAAATCCCCTGGGCTTCCCAGAGCCTGCACTTCTGCTGCCTGTGACTCCTGCCCTGCTGCCAGGGACTGGGAGAAGCCACCTTTTAGGCTCCACATCTCCATTTTTCCCCATAAAAAAGGAATCGAGATCAGCCTAATGTGCTTTGACATCACTTTCCATCAGCAGCGTTTTTCCCTCTCCACCCCTGGATGTGGCTCATGGTTCCCCCTCCTGGAAGCAGAGCCAGGAAGGTCTCCAGGACTCCAGAGCCACATTCCCCAGGGAGCACAGACCAGCTTTCAGGAGGTTCTCAGCAGCATCACCAATTTACACCTCCTGAGGATGTGGCTTCCTAATTTCGGAGGTACCTTGGAAACTGTGAGTTGCCTCCTCCAGGCCTCCCTTGCAGCCCCTCCTCCACTCTGATCAGCTGCAATTTCCAACCCCAGCTGATTAGAGAAGGCAAATGAATTCTTTCATTAGCAGAAGCATTGTTATAATTAGAGTTGAAATTTGGTACTGATGCTTTTTAGAAAAGCAGAAGAGAGAAAACCCACCCTGTTTGATACTGTTTTAAGACCTCCTTAATTAAAAAAAGAAGTAATGTATGTATATTTGGCTGGATTTTTTATAAATATATATATATTTTCTGGCTGTGTTGAGTTAGTGCAGTTTGTTAATATAAGTAAAAATCATCATTATCATAATTCATTGCAAAAAAATTCAAGAGGTCACAGAGATATTTTGGGAGATGTTGGTGAATCAAAACAAATTGCATTTCCAGCAGCTGGCATTTGCAGCTCCTGCTCGGTCCCGAGCGATGGCTGGGGGAGGAAATAAATAGAGAGGCAGAAAGATAAATCGGGAGCAGCAGATAGACGGGTTTATGTAGCATTTTCATGTATCATTGTTGGGTGACATGGTGTGAGTTATCTCTGTAATTACAGCCCTCCTGCTCCCCGGACCCGCAGGGATCCCTGCCTGGAGCTGCTTGGAGGAAGGCACAGGGAAGCAGCCCCACGTCAGGCTGGCTGCCCTCACACAGCCCCACAGAGCTGGCAGGAGGCAGCTGGGGTCCCCCAGGGTCCCCTCTGTCCCCTGGACTTCAGGGATGGAGGAGGATCCCAGCAGGATCCAGCTGCCACATCTGACTGTGCCACAGTGAACAGTCTGGGTCGGGAGGGTCCTTAAAACCCATCCAGTGCCACCCCCTGCCATGGGCAGGGACACCTCCCACTATCCCAGGCTGCTCCAACCTGTGCGAGGGCCTCCCACCCTCCCAGGGAAGAGTTTTTTCCTAATATCTGATCTAAACCTACTCTTTCGCAATCTGAAACCCTTCCCCCTTGGAAGGATGGCTGGGAAAACCACGGGAGCTGCTGCAATCATTGAGGCTTCTGCCCCTCTGCTCTTTGAGAGCTCCGAGGCCAGGACTCCACCTGCAGACTGTTTCTCTCTCTTCAAAACCTATAAACTGATTTCTCCCAGGGCATTTGAAAATGAGTTTTCTACCCTCCTTTAAGGCTGTCCCTGAAAGCTTCACTCTGCTTCAGGGCGCCTCCTACATCTGCACAAGTTGGTGTTGCTGCCATTCACCTGGTTTGTCTCAGTGTTTTGGTGGCTGAGATTACCAAGGACGTGGATAATTTCTGATTGTACTTGGTACCAGGATTTAATTGACTGTGGAGGCATCAGCACTGGATCTCTGGGGATGTTCTGCCAGATAAGATTTGCTGAATCTGGCTGGCTCTGTTTCACTTTTATGGCAAAAAGACAAATTTTGCACTTTGTGTGGTTTTAGCTTTATGGTTTATTACACATTTCTTCTGTCCAGGACACATGGGAAGAGTGATTGACCACAAACTGTGTCTTTCATAGACTTTCATTGTCTTTCAAAAGTCACGGGGATTTTCATGTCCCAGTTTTCACCTGATCAATCTAGGAGACAACGAGAGACATTTTCCTTTCTTTTCCCTTTTCCCTTTTCCCTTTTCCCTTTTCCCTTTTCCCTTTTCCCTTTTCCCTTCCCTTCCCTAACCTTCCCTAACTTTCCCTAACCTTCCCTTCCCAAGCCTTCCTTTCCCTTCCCTCCTCTCCATTCTTGGCACTTGGACGTGGTCAGGTCCGTCTCTGAAGGGAAGGGCACTTGGAGGGATGCAGACCCTGGGCTGTTCTCCGTGTCCCTCCATGGGACAGGGTCAGGAAGAAGGAATGCCAGCAGGTGCCCCAGCTTGGCCCATCCATAACTTCATTGTGTTCCCATAAATACCCAGAAGTGTGGAGGGAGTTACAGAAGTGACACAGCAACAGGCTTTGGAGATAAGGGCAACTTCACTGCTCTGAGCTTCATAGACCTAATCCTAAACCCTAAACCCAGAATAAGAACATTTCTCTGATTCCAGCTGTGCATTTCACAGCTGTGTCTGTCCCTGCCCCCACTCCCTGGGGAATTCCTCCCTTAGAGCTTCTCAGGGACCCTCAGCCATAAAACAAAGAGAGAAGCTGAGTTTCTCCCCTGCTCCTGTTCTCTGCAAAGTGAACAGGATATTTTTGCTGTCTGAACTGCTGTGACATTCCCAGGAATTCAGTGGGGCTGGAGAGGAGCAGGACTGAGAAGGTGCTGGTTGCAGCTCTTTAGCTGAGCTGTGAAGCCAAGCAGGGAATGCTGAGATCTCCCACAGCTCAGCACCCACCACTTCCCAGACAAGTGAAGCCGTCCTGGCTCAGAGCCACCCCCAAACCCTGACCCTGGGCTGGTCCCATGGCACTGGTGCTGCCCGGTGTCACACAGGGCCACATTCTCTGTGCTGGCTGGGCTCTGTCCCAGGCAGATTATCTGCACTCCTCCTCCTCACCCTGTGTGCTTCCTCCTGGGGTGAAACACCTCCTCCTCCTGTGCCCTGGAGAGCTGCTCTGCCCAGCTGACCCTCCTGCCAGCCGGGAGCCTCCACAGCTGCTTCCAAGACTGGGGAGGAAGGTTGCTCCCAGCTCCTGTTGGCTGTCACTCCACTGAGCCTCCAGCCAGCAGCCTTTGGAGAAGCTGCCATCGCAGCCAGAGGGTCAAATCCTTCCAGGAAAATGTAATCACTTCCAATGAGCACAAATGCAATTTGGAGGAGAGCTTTGAGGCTGGAGATTACAGAGCCCCGAGGCGATCCCTGGGCTGGAAGGGAGGGTGGAAGCTGGCAGCTCCCACCCATCCTGCTGCTCACCCGGCTGCTCCATGCCAGGAGGAGAGCGTGGAATATCCTCTGCCAACACAGCCAGGCCAGGCTGTGCACAGATCCAACTGACATTCCCAATCCAAGTCCTGCAAGGGCTGCTGGCTCCTGGCCATGAGCTGGAGCTGGGCACTGAGGGGAGATGCCTGGGTCTGTGCACCCCCAAAAAGAGCAGCTGAAGTTCTCAGGTGAAGAGCTTGGATCCAGACACCTTCACGCACCTTGGCCCTTCAGGATCAAACCCTTCTCACTGTCCCTGAGAGAGAGGGGGGCTGTTGTTGTCCCACTGTGCCCCTCCCAGGTGGAAACTGCAGAGCAGCAGCACAGGGTACCCAACATTGGTACCAAATATTGGGGTTGTGGCTGCCCCATCCCTGCAAGTGCCCAAGGCCAGCTTGGACAGGCCTTGGAGCAACCTGGGATAGTGGAAGGTGTCCCAGCCCATGGCAGGGGGTGGAACTGGACGAGCTCCAAGGTCCCCTCCAACCCAAACCCTTCTGAGATTCTGTGATATTTTGGAAGTTTGAGCTTCGAACAACTTTTTTATGATCTCACATTTTGAAACTTCATCTCTCCACATCCCTGGACCATCATCCATAGTTGGCTCTTTGGGTGCAGTTCTTGGGTGTGGTGGGGGGTCTCCTTCCCTTCTGCAAAGCAAGGGCTGCTCAGGATGGGGCAGCAGCCAACAGGATCATCTGAAAAGCCATTTTTGGGGAGCTCTGTGTCCCACAGGTGCCATCAGAGCTGCTGTCCCACTCCTGTGGGCTTCAGTCATCCTGATACAGCTGCTCTGGTCCATCTGCTGGGAGCTGGGAAGGGCTGGGAAGTCCCTCTTGGTTGGTGACTCCAGCTCCCAGGATGAGCTGTGTTCTCATGTGACATCCTGAGCAGAGCTGAGGAGATTTCCCAATGGCTCACCTTGCACAAAGGATTCCAGCTTGTCCTGGAAAATCAGGATCTTACAGACATTCAGGAGCTGAGTTTGTTCTTCCAAGCCTGATTTCAAAGTATTTGTCTTTTTGAAATGTTTAATTATAATTACCTTAAATTTCAAAAGAAGGGGTCATCTGAACTGGAAAATGGATTTTTTTTTAATCCGTTGAGAATGTCAAGACACTTCATTTTGACAAATTCAGAACTCCTTCCAAATTTTTTTCTGACTCAAGAAATTAATCAAAACCGACCTCCTCTTAAATTAAGTGTCAGTTTTGAAAAAAATCAGCATTTTCCAGTGGAAAAAATCACAATTCATCCAAAAATTCCTGCAACTTCTTGTCCCTGTGTCTCCTGTGCTACATTCCCAGTTACTGTGATCCAAGCTGGATTAATTACACTGGGAAGGAGACGATGTCAGGAGCAGCACCAGCCTGAGTAGGAAACATTTTTTTCAGATTCAGAGACAAGTTGAGAACATTTCTCTTTTTGCTTTGTGTACAAGTCTGAGGCTTGTACACACAAGCCAGGGTGGAGTGTCCACAGGGGGGTTTCTCTGCTGCAACCTGTGACCCTGGAAATTCCCAACCTTCCACCCGCCTGTGCTCTCAGTTCATTCCCACTTCCCCTAAAAACAGGCTCCAGCTACTGTGCCTATAAACACTAATTTATTGCTGATGCAATCCAGGAGGTGCTTTAAAAGAATCCTTACACCTCATTGAGTCTTAACTTGAGGAGTTTAGCTGGGACCAGAACCTGATCCAAGACACACACACGTGAGTCTGGAATAACTTCACTACCCCGATTCCCAGTGGGTGTGTAACGGGGCAGGAAAAGTGGAGTCATAGAATCACAGAATCATG
>WEIV01030473.1:19100-86536 GCA_013390005.1 Calyptomena viridis
TAATCTGAAAGCTAGTCTGCTCCAGTACCAAAATAATTACTTATTACTTGGAGCCATGTTTCTTAAATGCAAATAGGATTGCTAGAGAAATTTCAGTGTGTAGAGCTAGAGAAAACATGAGGTGTGAAAATAGCCTTGCTTTAAAAAAAACCCTTTAAATTTCATTGCCTCTAATGGGATATGAGCATGTGCAGACCTGATTTATTGAACTATGTTTTATTGACCTGCGTTTCACTATGTCAGGTCTGAATTTTTTTAATTAAACACTTAAGTATAAAAGCAGATAAGACATGTATGCAGGAGAAAACAGAAAGTAAAGAAAGAACTGCTATGTCAGACACATAAATTTAGATCTACTCTTCCTAGGGAGGTATAGATCTTTTGCAGAGGCATTATACTGTTCAGACCCGTTTGACATAGAAATTGGTAATAGACACAAAGATGAGCATAGAACTAAAAAAAAATCAGTGTGTGTGCCCTTTGTGAGCTTGGATGGTCATTGCAGTACTTGTACAAGAACAGAAAGTGTAAATGTGGTGGTGGAAGACTGCTGACTGGAAAGGACTATAATGAGTTATATGTTTAGCATCTGGCATGTCAGATACACCTACAAATCATTGCTCTGCTGCTGTTGTGCCAAAACCACCCCAAGTAAGTCTTAATGTGCCTCAGTCTCCGTGCATCTCTGCACTGGGTGCAGAAACAATTAAAGCATGTCTCAGATGTTTAAAGTCACCAGTGCTTTATCAGCATTTTAAAGTGACAGAAAGCAGGACTTTCACTGAAATACATTACTGTGCTAATGAGATTCAGGAGAATGGCATCACTTAAAGGAGTTTGTTAGAAAGGTATTCACTGCTTAGAGAGTTATGCCACACTATTCTGAAGTGTGAATACACTAAAGAAAGAGAAGAGGTTAGGGAGAACATTAGGAATTTTATCTGTGGCATCCATTAGAATCTGTAGCTATCCCTAGATTTAATCTCAGGAAGGTGAGCCAGTAGTAGATACTGGAGGAGCAAGGATTGTAACAGTTTAAAATGCCCAGTGTAAACAACATGAATTTATCAAAGGTTAATGAAATTCAAACTGAAATGTACCTTGCTATTCTTTAAATAGCTGCTTTTGACTTTTCCATTTGGAAGGCAGTTTTTATCTTTATGTTGTAAACGATCAGGGGAGAAAAAGCTAGTTTTTTATGTAGAATGGAGATTCTCAAAAGTCACTGGAGGTTTGTTGGAGATGATTAGTGTTGAAGAAACAGATTCTTGGGTTGCAGCACTTAATGCTGTGATTTGTGGTTACCATGTATCATTTCTGATTCATTGTTAAACTGAGGTGTCAGCAATTGGTTTGTTGAGTTTGGGGGTTAGTGTGTGTATGGAATAAGATGACAGTAGGTTTTGTATCTCTGTCTGTATGTGCACATGCCAGTGAGATCAGTAAATTACAGGACAAGCATTCTCTCATTTTGTGTATGTACTGCTGCCCTCTACCTGATGGAGTGCTTCAAGGGAGTATGTAACTGCTGGACCGTATTGATACTGAATCTTCTATGTCAGTTTTGAGAGCATGTTTTATTGAGTAAAATAAAGGGGATCTGCCTTTCCTTTTCAAATTAAATAATGTCTGGATAGTTTTTTAATTATTTTACAAAATTTAATCAAACCAACAGAATTGGAATGAGACTATAGTTCTTGTTTATTACCTCACTATAGTATAGGGTTTGTATCTACCTTGTATTTTGGTGAGGAAAGTTATGAGTTCTGTTTGCACTATGGGCTTTTTGAGGAGAACAGTATGGTGGTACAGCTGCTTTGCTGCCAGTTGCCTCTGAAATAGCCTCTGCTAATTAGGGATTGTTAAACTTCTGAAGTCAAAGAACAGTCAAGCTTCCTATGTATGTGAGGCATTTTATGTAAATGTAGCACCTGATACTTACTTTTCATATCAGAAACTGTGCATGGGCAATGTACACATGTGGTTTGTACTGGAAAGGTTTATACAATGGTACAGGTATGAGTTGTAGTAGTAGCTTGTGGTTCTCTGAAACAATACCTGTGGTTTTAACCACCGTGTATCTGGTTTCACTTCCATATTAATAATCATACAAAGCAGTAATTCAGAACTTAGTACATTTTCCTGCAGCACAGGTTAACACAAATAAAATAGAATTACATCTTGGGGTTTGGCTACCTACAGCTTTAATTTCTAACTCACCTGAAAGGGTTCATTGTTCAGTTTTCTTTTTTCCCTGAAAATGCCATTCTGTCACAGTTAAGACTCCAGTGTCCATTCTTCACCTGGAACTCATCACTTAAAGTCAGTTTTATATAATAGGAAGCCTAAATGACTGCAGAAGGTTCATTTTTGACTGATGAAAGGCAGCCTCTTGTGGTTTTTATGCAGTTCTGTATATCTGTAATAACCATTCAGGGTAATTTTGACAAGTTAAAGGAGGAAACAGACTTCTCATGCTATGAAGATCATTCCTTACCATTTCAAGTATGTGAAGCATTTTTTAATGTTTTTTCTTGCCTGATATTTTAATTCCTAGGAACTTGGGATACTGGCTCTAAATAAAGCATTTAAGTGTCTGTGGAATTTGGAACAGATCACGTGCCAAATAATACTGTCTTTGATATCATGAAGTAGATCACTCATGTTAAACACAACATCCATGTAGCACTATAGGTGTATAATGTACTGTGACCAACACCAAATACTCCTGACTTTTTAATTATTGTGGTAAAATAAACTACTTGGTTACGGTAGCAAAACACTGCAAATACTGTAATTTCGAATGGTTTGGTCCTTGATGTGCTGTAGTTTAATTACATCTTGCTTCTTTCAGATTTGTTGGAAGAGACCTTCAGAGGCTTAGGCTATGATGTTCATTGTTACAGAAATTTAAATATTGCCACCATGAAACAAAGAGTGCTTGAAGTTGCAAGGTTGCAGAAGCACAGAAATTGTGACAGCTTCATTTGCATATTGGTGAGCCGTGGAAGTCCTCAGAGCATCTTCTGTGCAGAGCGTAGCCATTCTGGATTCCCCTTGGAACAAATAAAGAAATGCTTTACAGCAGACTCGTGTCCTGGACTCGCAGGAAAACCAAAGCTTTTCTTCATTCAGAGCTACATTGTGACAGAAGATAAGCAAGAATGTTCTAGTCTGTTGGAAGTAGATGGGATTGGAAATATCAATGCTAAAATTATTATCCCCAAAGAAGCAGACATCTTTTGGAGTCATTGTAGGGTGGATGTGTCTACACTAGAAAAATCCCCAACTTCATCCTCATATTATCTGCATTGTTTGGCTGAGCTACTCCGCAATCCTTACAAAAGGTAAATTAAAAAAAAAAATTGAAAAAATAGCCTTTTTCCTATGGGAGCCTATTGTCATAAAGAGAAACCTTAAGTTTCATCCTGTCTGGTCCTCAAATTGTCTTCATGCCGTGTCATAGGCTAAAAGACAAGTATTCCTGATTGTCAAACAATCAAAGAAAGGTTGCCTAAAGTAGGAGTGAAGTTTCTGATTATGAAGAGCAAAATCAAAAAGTGTTATGGCACTGAAGCTTGCAGAGTGAGAAGGGGAGAACCTGTCCTGGATAATCCATGTCAGTGCTTTAGACAGGATTGGAAATCTTCCTTCTCCAAGATAACAAGGCACATTCCAGGCTTCCATTAAATTGAGGATTACCATATACCGTTAAGAGTTCTGCTTGTAAATATAAAAAGTCAGTGCCTAAATTCAGGAAAAAGACAGTAGAGAGGAAATGATTGCCTACTTTCTGTAGATTAATTAACCCTCTGCTCAGGGAGCCACTGCATTGACACTATGTAATCTTGAATTTACACTATCAGAAAACTTTCATCTGTTCGAAGAGTTCAAAAGGAATCTGAGCAAAAGGCAGACACATTTGGATATATAACTTACCAGCAAACATTTTCTCTATACAAAGTGATCTACCAGGGAGTTAACAACTGTTTTTTAAGGTACTTGCAACATTACAAACGCCAAAACCTTGCCATGAAATCACAGATCATCATATCAGCATAATTAATATCACAACAGTGATTTGGGTTATAACAATTTGTCTCAAAATGCATCTTCAGCTTGGTGGTTTAGAGGTCTAGCCTTTGCAGTAAAGACTGAAATTTGAAACTTTGCTGAGTCTAAAGTTGTCATCTCTTTTGTGGATTCTTAAATGGTGTCTTGCTTCCTTCTCTAATGGAATTCTTTTATTTTTGTTGCTACAGGAAACTCTCTATATTTGATATCCATACAGAACTGAATGGAAAAGTTTATGAATGGAATAAGACCACTGACCCAAACCAGCAATACTCACTTCTGCTCCAGCACACACTGACAAAGACACTTTTTCTTTGTCCTACTTAACTGCTGTTGGAAAGGACATGTCTGAAGTAGCTAGCAAGAAGCATTTACTATGATCCAAACAGTTTAACACATTTTTACTTTATGCATTGTTATTTCATTTCATGTATATCATGAAAGACTGTTGCTTCCAAACCCAGGAATTTGGAAGCATTTTGGTGTGCTAAGACACTAGATTTTATATGTTAATACAGAAAGCTAGGGTGAGAATAGTAGCTATTGTATAGCACTGCAACAGATTTTGCAACTAAATACAAGTAAACTGAGTGGAAAGAGCAATAAATTGTGTAGCTGTTGGGTTTTCCAACAAAACAGAAGTGTTTTTATTGCTTCACTCGCCTTTTTTTAGCATACCTGTTAGCAGTTGATGCTTAAGCAAATAGTAGCCATCCCAAACCACTGAAATGGTCTGCAAATCCTCTGCACCTAATAATGACAAATGTGTCAGGAAGGAATCCCTACGTAGTAACCCAGTTTGTCATTAACAGGTTCTGGCTTGCATACCTCCATAGACTGGCAAAACAGGACGGGGAGAGAGATGGTCTTCTCAGTAGTCTGGATTGCATCTGCTTGCTGCATTAGAGGTTGTGTCATCAGTACTGTCCACTGCAAAAAAGCCATGTTTTGGGCTAAGTATGTTTTCTACTCGTGCAAAAATTAGTCTACATGTGGCATGACATTACACTAATCTACCACAGAGTTAAAAAAATATGAGACTTTGGCAGATGTTTTGTGGAAGCCGAAATGTGATTCACACTTGTTGCACCAGGCATAGTTGTAAAAGGACACTTTAAAGTATTGGAACCTGGATGTGGAAGACTGGTTTAAATTAAACACCCCACCCTCGCTGTTTTTATTAATGAAAAAGAATATGCCTTTATGAATTTTTTTTTCTAAGTTACCCTTGTTCTACTGAAAAAGACAAGTGAAACTTGTCATAAATATGAAAACTTTTCTCCAGTGGAGCAAATGCCTAGCATGAGAAGTTCAATTAATCTGCTGCTTGTATAACAGTATAATCTGGATGGGTTGTACTGAAATTTGTTGGTATCTTCCCTCCTAAAGTCCTAAAGGCCACTTGCAAATTTTTGGGTTTTTTTGAGTGATGTAAGTTTGGGTTGGGTGTTAAGAAGTGTACATGTTTTTTGCCTTAGTGCATGACAGAGTAAGCAAAGTCCATGTCCCCTCAATAAAAAATGAAGAAGAAATGCTGTTTTGAAAACTAGAGGCTCCTGTAAGTAACCCTTGCAGTGGAAAATTTTCAGAACTTGCTATTAACAAGAAAAAACAAGTTACTCTGTTTCAGTGCTTGGAATACAGCTGTCAGATTCACCGCTCCATGGCACTTGAGTTTTGGTTTCTGGTTACTGGAATAGAATTTCTTGTAGTTTTGTATGTGCTGTATATATAGAAGAGGGGAGAGAGAATTGGCAGAATATAAATGATGCCTTTCAGTAGCTCAGGTGTACTCATGAGGCAGGAGGTTCTGCACTGTGTTAAATGATTCTTCTCAGCCACTTACATCAATGTGGCTGAGCCATAAACACTTTACTTTGCACTGTTACATACTTGTGTATTACAATGGTTGCTAACTCGTTATCCAAAAAAGAAGGTATGTTCCAGAGGAAGTTACGGTGCTAGCACTCGCTAGCAGTTGTAGATGGAGCATGTTGTATGTCTGATCTCCCCTTCCAACTCTGTGTAAGAAGTGACTCCTGTTACAGATACCTGAGTCAAAGCAGCTTTTTATGGGAGTTTCTGAGAATTCTTTTCTGCTGTCAGGAGTTTTAAGTTTCTGACATGCAGGATGATAACTCCTGAGAAGAGCCTGCTGTCTCTGTGGATGATCTAACTATGTATCATTTAAACGAAATCTTTACTGAATTGACAGCTTTTCTATGCCTGTTTTGAAAAAAAGTCTATTTTTCAGCTTCTGTATAATTTGATATTATTCTGTATTATTCGGTATTACTTGGTATTATTTTGTAAGACATTATAAGTCAATCCAAATACTGGATTTCAAGCTGATTTTTCTAAATAAAATTTCTTATGCAGACTGCTTGTCTCTCTAGACCACAGAATAACTCCAAAATCCTCAGTCAATTTATCATGTAAATCTCTACAGCTTGCTAGATTTGGCTGTTCTCCAGCTCTGTAAAAATGAGCTGACTGAATAAAGGATAGAGAGCCTTAAATTTTCGACATGTAACTCGTCTGCTGTTGGAGTGTTGAACAGCAGCTTTTAATGGCGTGAGCAAGGAGACGCTTCCCATTCTGTCTCCATTGATCCGAGGATGTGGGGGAATACGGATGTCCCTGGAGATGCCCAACACCCTGCTCTGCTCACCTTCGTCCTCCCCTTCCTGCAGCGAGGAGGGGCACACAGACCCGCGTACACAAGGCAGTGCAGCTCTCCCCCACAAGCGCTGATCTTCAGGCTTCCTTTCGCTGAAAAAAGAAAACTTGCCTAAAACGTTCGTGGCACTTTTGCGAAGTAGCCTTCTTTAAAATGGCTGGACAGCAAACGCGGGAAGAGTCACTGGTCACGCCCTGTCCTTCGCGCCGTCGTCTGTAGCTCTGTCGTGACTCCCTCGCGGAGTTCCCCGAGGGCTGCAGGGCCCCGGCCGTGCCCGGAGTGGAAGGGCGGCGCCGCCGCGCTTCGTGAAAGCCCCTCCGTTCGATGGTAGCGGCTCCTCGCTCNGGGCGGGGCGTGACGCAACACCGAGCGCGCGCTGCTGCCCGCGAACGGAGCAGGCGTCGCCTCAGGAGCTGCCGGCGAAGGGGTCGGAGTTGGAGTTCATACAAGAGGTACCAAAAAGGGGGGCTGAAATGGAGAGGGGACGAAAGAAGGCTGCGGCTCCCCAGACCGGAGCCTAAATCCCGCGCTTTCTTTGTGCGGCTGCCTCCCGGCTGCCCGCGCGGCCCACCGGGATACTCGCCTCGCACGTGGGGCCGCGGGGCTGAGCCTCGGACTTCCCGCGCTCTCCGCGGCTTTGCGTTATTCTTAAATCTTTGGGGCAGTGTCCCAGTCAGTCAAACTTTAAAGGAAAAAACCCAGTAATTTCATAATCCTTATTTCTTATTTTATACGATTTTCCTTCTCTGTATATTTCAAAGCACACGTTAGAGACGCTGATCCATCACTTTCCTGTGTGTCGATGCCCTGCGAGGTCCAGCGGGCAGGGGAGCCTGGGCACCTCTGGGGAGCGAGCAGGTCGTGTGCCCCGGGTGTGTCAGAGCTGGGTGTTCAGCGTCACCCAGCCTTACTGGGCTGTTTGCTCATTCTCCTTTGCTTTAGGACTCCGTTTTTTTACCACGATGTTTTATAAATAATATTTAAAATGCATGAAGTTGTAGAGGGTTCTAAAACACCACAGCAATAAGCCAGGGAGTGGGTGAGCAGGCGGTGAGCCGGGAGTAGGTCCTTTTCTTGAAGTGAGAGAGCTTACGGACAGCTGGCAAATTTATCACGTGTGGAGAGGTCTTGAGGGTATTCCAAACTCGAGCAGGACGTGTTTGGAGTGAAAAAATCTGAGAATGGTAGCAACACAGAGTTGAAAACTATTTTAAAAATAGATGAAGGAGTTTGAGCTGGATCAAGGTCCATTGGGCNCAGGGCCCCGGCCGTGCCCGGAGTGGAAGAGCGGCGCCGAAGGGACCCTCCATTCGATGGTAGCGGCTCCTCGCTCGCCAGACGTGTCCCAGTCTCCCCCAGACCCACTCGGTCCCGCTTCCCGGGCCCGGGACCCGCGACGCCGGCTGCCCCCTCCCTCGTCCCNCGTTATTCTTAAATCTTTGGGGCAGTGTCCCAGTCAGTCAAACTTTAAAGGAAAAAACCCAGTAATTTCATAATCCTTATTTCTTATTTTATACGATTTTCCTTCTCTGTATATTTCAAAGCACACGTTAGAGACGCTGATCCATCACTTTCCTGTGTGTCGATGCCCTGCGAGGTCCAGCGGGCAGGGGAGCCTGGGCACCTCTGGGGAGCGAGCAGGTCGTGTGCCCCGGGTGTGTCAGAGCTGGGTGTTCAGCGTCACCCAGCCTTACTGGGCTGTTTGCTCATTCTCCTTTGCTTTAGGACTCCGTTTTTTTACCACGATGTTTTATAAATAATATTTAAAATGCATGAAGTTGTAGAGGGTTCTAAAACACCACAGCAATAAGCCAGGGAGTGGGTGAGCAGGCGGTGAGCCGGGAGTAGGTCCTTTTCTTGAAGTGAGAGAGCTTACGGACAGCTGGCAAATTTATCACGTGTGGAGAGGTCTTGAGGGTATTCCAAACTCGAGCAGGACGTGTTTGGAGTGAAAAAATCTGAGAATGGTAGCAACACAGAGTTGAAAACTATTTTAAAAATAGATGAAGGAGTTTGAGCTGGATCAAGGTCCATTGGGCTGGATCAGTTGCACCTGGATCAGGGCAAGGCCAGATATGAGCACGGACCGAGAGAAGTCATTGAGAGCAGCCCTGCAGAAAAGGACTTGAGGGTTCTTGTGGATGAAAAACTCGACAGCCCAGAAGGCTGCATCAAAAGAGGAGTGGCCAGCAGGGCGAGGGAGGTGATTTCCCTCTCTACTCTGCCCTCATGAGACCCACCTGGAGCACTGCATCCCGCTCTGGGGTCCTCAGCGCTGGAAAGATGTGGACCTGTTGTAGCGGGTCCAGAGGAGGATCACAGAGATGGTCAGAGGGACAGACCACTTCTGTTATGAAGACAGGACGAGAGCTGGAGTCGTTCAGCAGAAGGAAGAGAAGGCTTCAGAGAGACCTCATTGCGACCTTCCAAGGCCTTATAAGGGGGTTTATAAAAAGGAGAGAGGGACTTTTTATAATGACAGATAATGACAGGACAAGGGGCAGTGGTTTTAAACTAAAAGAGGGCAGGTTTAGATTAAATGTTAGGAAGAAATTCTTTACTCAGAAGGTGGTGAAACAGTGGAACAAATTGTCCATAGAAGTTGTGGATACCCCATTCCTGGCAGTGTTGAAGGACAGGATGGATGGGGCTTTGAGCAACTTGATCTAGTGAGTGACATCCCTGCTTATGGCAGGGGCTTGGAACTAGATGATCTTTAACGTCCCTTCCAATCCATTCTGTGATCTTGCTTCTGTTTGATTTGCTGATGAAATGACTATGTACACCTGGTGTACTCACAACTTGCCCCTATTCTAAAGTGATGATTTTTTTAAAGCCTTTAAGTTGAAATCATTGTCTCTAAATTCTGAATTGTCATAATTCAGTTTGAACCTGGATTACATAGGCTTGTTGGTTTAGGCATGATGTAATCAGTTTAACCTAAATTATTCCACTAAATGAAGTTGAGTAAAATATGTAGATATGGTTTTAAAGCACCATTTAGCTAAATTAAAGTCTGATAGAATTTCTGTGTGTAGGTAACAGGCTGAGAGTTGAACCTTTCTGATAGCAGTTTAAGTGAAGAAGGTGTCACAATGTGGAATTTCATCTGACAAGGAATGTAAAGAACAGTTATTGATATATGAGAGAGTAAATCTGAATACAGGAAAAAGCCATCTGACCTGGTTTTTTGTTTTTTTTTTCACAGGCTCTGTCTTGTGACTTAGGGGCAAGACATGATTCAGGATTCTTGGGTTCTGTCAAACCTTGTTTTCCTAACTTGGCACCTGGACTTGGGGATTACATTTTCTATCTGCCTCTGAACACAAAGATGGAACAGTCTTCTCTGTGTCCCCACATGCTGTGATATCCCCTGTGGTTCAGCTGCTGAGCTGTCCTCCCAGATGTTTCATAGGCTTTGGATTCCTAGGTTCTGTCCCTACTTCACTTCCCTGTTTTTTTTTCTTGTGCTCCCTCTGTAGAAACCTTTACTTCCAGCTGCTCTAAATAAAGATTGAAGACCTATCTGCCAAAAGGCACTGAAGCACTTTTTTACCTATATAACTCTTCACAGGTAGAAAAGAACTGCCTAGGCTACATGGAAGAAGTTGATGTAGTGGCAGGTTGATTAGTCTCTATTAAACTTTAGTAAGATTGGGTTGCTTGTGCAGAGCCTAGTTAGACTGAGCACGGATTTTAGCTCACATTTACTTATAAGGGAGGCTTATAAGGGGTTTTCTGTGCCAAAAGTGAAATACAATTTGGAAGCAAGATACGACTGGGAGCGGATGGATATTCCACAGCTTCAGCTTGGGTGTCAGCCTTGTAACAGAGGAACACTTCCCTGCTAGAGCCAGAGAAGAATAAGCCCTGGGACTGCCGATCAAGGAATATGCATGAATCACTGTGCTGTCTCTACTGATAGTTGTGACAGGTTACTGCAGGGACTTTTCCCACCGACAATGGAGAGAAGCGAAGATCTGAATATAGAAGATGTTTGAAAGAAAAAGAAGAAATTTGGACCCTCTTGAGGTCATCTATCACAGTTTTTTGCTCAGAGCAGGGCTAACTTCAAATATGGACTGGGTTGTTTGGAGCTTCTGCCAAATCTGGTCTTTTTTGTAGCCTTGTGTTTAGAGAAGGAAGTAAATTTCAAATTTATTTGAAAGGAAACTCCTCTTCTGCAGGTAATTCATGGCTTCCAAACAGCAGTTGGGTAAAATTTTATTAGAAGGATTGCTGTACTGAAGATTCAAGTATTACTAGTGTTTGCTTTCTTGTTTCAGGCAGAGAGACTGTTGGCCCCAGCAACATGGAGGATGCTGTCAGCTTAGAGTTCCAGCAGCAGCTTTTGCACATTAGTGAAAATCTGGTGACTGAAGATGTAGCAGCTTTAAAATTTCTCTGTACTGACTTGCTGTCCCTCAGGAAGCTAGAAAGTGTGAAGTCAGCAATAGACATTTTTACACTTCTTATGGCTGAAGAATATCTGAATGCAGAAGATACTTTCCTAGTAGCTGAACTCTTATACAGAATTAAATGTCACTTTTTGCTCAAGATACTTGGTTACACCCAGAAGGAAGTGCAAGAATGTCTGCATGAGAAGGGAAGAGTGTCTCTGTACAGGTAAGCTTCCAGTGGAATTCTGTTCTCTCCATTACTGCTGTCTATGCCATACTGTTTCCATTTTTAAATTCTCAGATTGCTTTTGGTTTTTACACCATCTTTTGTTCCACTTTTATCTCACTGGATCTCTGTTATAGGCAAATGCTGTATGAATTGTCAGAGAACATCACGAATGAGATGGTGAAGAATATCATGTTCCTTCTGCAAGAGCAGCTTCCAAAGCGATCAACAACTCATGTATGTGAGGAAGGAGACAAATATGTATATGGTGGGAAGGTAAGAAGAAAGGGGGGAAATAGGAGGAGTAGAATTTGGTGCTTTGTGCCAGGGTTCACTGACAGTTCACTGTCTAGCATCAGGAAGGGTGACAAACCAAATCTTTGCCCAGCTTGAGCCATGTGCAAAGGAGATTCACATCCATATGTCATTGGTACTGTTTCACAGCAATAAAGCCTTCTTGAAGCCAATAGTCATTAATATGGTTTGGATTAATCTGTTTAAACGAGACCACACCAACACAACCAGTGGCTTTCCCTGAAGCAACATTTCCACTTTCCACGGTGATGTAAAATTGACTGTTTGGACCTTGTTGGTAGGGAGTAAAGCAAATAATAATGTGATTGTTTGAGACAGACAGGGCTCAGAGGCCTTTTGATTTCTAAGGAACAATAATTATATTTTACTCTCTCCTTTTGCTTGTCAGTCTGCTTTGGATTTGCTGATTTTATTGGAAAAACAGGACCTTTTAACTGAAAACAATGTACAGATACTGGAGGAAGTCTGTATGAAGGTTTCACCTGATCTCCTGAGGAAAATAAACTGCTACAAAAAGGCAAAAGGTGAGAAATTCAGAGTCTAGGAGTAGGTTTGCTGCAGTGCAGGAAGCACTAGATGAATCTGGGCAAGTGAACTTCAAGGTGATATGTGTGCATTGCTGAATCGGGATCTAAAGTGGGATTGCTCATCTTCACAAACAAATTTGGCATAACAATCCCTAGCTTGCATTATTTCCTAGCTGAATTCCAGTGGGGATGTGCTGGAAAATCTGAGGCCACACAGAGCAACCCAGCACATACTGAACAGGCTGGGAAACTGAAAATCTCTTTATGGTTATTTAGCACTTCTCCATTTCCCAATTAATAGTATTGAGATGATGACTGACCTGTAAAAGGCACTTTGTGATCTATGGATGTGTGCTACTTAAAGGCAACTGTATATGCATGTATGTCTGATACAGAGACTATGAGCATACAGATAATTTCTGTTCTTATGTAAAGAAACAAAGAGTTACCAGTGATTCAGGAACAAAAAACCCGCCAAACTTCAGTAGTAATGCTGTAGATTTTTCTTACAATACAGTTAAATTTTAAGCTGGTTTCCAAATGAAAAATTCATTTGAATGTCTGAGGTAGAATCTCTCCTTGTACCATGGATATCTTCGTTGTGCAATATCGATACAAATAGAAACCTTGCTTTTTTCACAAAAGTATATTTAATAAAAATAACCAGAAACATATTCAGAATAGTTCCTTTGACATGCTATCTCATATGAAGGCATTCTTCCTTTCAATGAAACAGTATTTCCAATACAAAAAGTGATGTACTGTAGCTGAACTCCTTTTTGCTACATCCACCAGTATTGGATAATCTACATAAATATCTATGATGGGTTTTTTTTCCAGATAACAAAGCAGCTAATCTTGCACAAGGCTTTCCTGAAATAAACCTGGAGCTGCCTGGAGAATTCAGCAATGTTGAAAAGAAGGTTTGAGACCATCTCTTAAATCCTTTTTGAATACCTGAGGGGGGTGTGGTCTTCATCCTCTCTGTAATGACATTTACCATGCAAAGACATGAGAGATGTATGTGTTTCTCATAAGGTTTCTTGAATTGACTGATCAGCTGGAATATTTCAAAGAACATTTTAACCGTGGAGGCCAGAAACTGGGCAATATTGAAAGGTGTGGTGTAGACAAAACAGGAATAATACCTTTGATGTTATTCACACATCAGAGCATATGCTTATATTCTTGAGAAAGGCAAAGCATCTGGCATTTTTTTAAGTTGTGCATTTCAGAAATGGCAGCAGAATGTGCAACACACAGAGACAAATGAAGCTTCACAGTTCTCAGATTTTGAATCTGGCTTAGAAAAGGCCTCAAGGCATCTTGAAATTAAAAGCAGTAAGGGGTAGCATGCAAAGACCTTGTTAGAAGGATTAAAAGGCAGCAAGAATTTTTATTGAAGAAGTCTCGGTGCATGAGAAAAGATCCCTTTTGTGAGATCCCTTCTTAGAAAGAGATCCTTATGTGCACTCTTTAACCTAATATAGCTGTGTATCCATTAAATTCTCCCTCTGGCCTTTTCCTTGTCATGACCATGGATGTTGAGGGAGCAAGTCGCTCCATTTGTTTAGAGCTATTTAATTTCTTGAAGTTCTGTGCTGTAACTTGCCTTTTCATCACCTGATGTTCAGACTGCTGTAGCAAAATACTTCTTGTTGCTCTTGAAGGACCTTGGATTGCTGCCTTCATTTTGTCCTACTCAAATGCACAAAAGCAGGTTCATGTTGCTCTCTAGTGAGCAGAAAGGAACTGGAGTAAACAGAGTTTTTCATTTCAACTCAAGGTTGGACTTAAATACATGCTACTTGAAGTTTTGGTGACTTCTAAAAACATTCTTTTTTAAGAGTAGGAGGTAACTTTTAGGGAAAAAACTGGTAGTGTTGTGGCTTATGCACTTCTGATATCTCTGTTCTGCTTATATCCTTTTCCAGTGGATCAGTATGAATCATCTGTATTCATTACTGCTTTAAAAAAACCAACTCACATGTCTTAACATCCTATAGTTTCACTGTAAACCCTTTGCCATCTGAAGTTAAAATATTGTTGTACCATAAGAAACAGCTGGGGACTTCTATCCCCATCACCAACTCAGGTTGCAGAGTTTGGCTGCTGAATCCTGCCTTTTGCATACAGATGAGAACTCAGATGCTAAACCTTTCTTCTGCAGTTTGACAGGGTGGTGGGTAGGCAGTGTGCTTGGAGTTTCACCCATGTCTTTTCACACAAGGGGGCACCATTGAGTTCCAGCTTTTCAAAAGTAACCCACAGTCTGACGTGCCTCTAATTTTTGGATGCCAATTTTGGGACATGTTAAGGAAATATGAGTAAGTTGAATAAATTCATTAAGGCTGTAAGCTTTGTCCCTCTCCTTTCTACAGAAGATGACAAGCTACAAAATGAATGGACCACAGAGAGGATTCTGTGTTGTTATTAATAATGTTGAGTTCAGTAGTTCTGAGAGGAAGGGTTCTTACAAAGATGCTGGTAAGTTACTGAAATAAGATTTTTGGAGGATTAGTCTCTCTTGTTTCCCCAGGTGAGTTGATTGTGTGGTATTGCTCTCTATTTTATTGTCTATACTTAGTTAATATTCTAAAAGAGTAAAATGTTTCATATGTGTTAAATTATGTCATTTATGTATCCTAGGGGAGGAAGGGTTAAAGGATGGGTAACCACCAGGTTTTTCAGTTGGATCATTCTTGAATAATTTTAAGAATCTCTTTTTACTTAGCCTTTATCTCTGGCTATAATAAAGAACTAAAACTAAACTAAACCATCATTCTACGTAATATAATGCAAAATTCCATAATCAAGCAACTCTGTGCATACTTTTTACTTTGTTCTGTTCACTCTATTTATCTCTTATGTATGGAACTCTTAATAGTCAAAACTGTAACTGGAAAGTAATGATGTGAGGAAGGTTTTGAAAGATCTTACCTGAAACTGGGTCAGATTCTTTATATTTACAAGTGTCATTTGTGTGCTCACTTACAATGACGTTTTACAATGTACACACTAGTTTCTGAAACTTGTCCTGAAGAATTCAGGAACTCTGTGTTTGAGCCGATGCCATCTTTTTTTATTTCAGCTAACCTTTAGCTGGTACAAGTATGAGGATGAAACTGCAGAAGTGTCAGGGTTGTAAGGCCTTTCCCCCTTCAGATTAGCTTGCATGGTGACTTCATAGAATGCTTTCCTATTGCCTTGAATTTTCCTTTTATCTCTCTTTCATTTACAGAGGAACTGGAGCGAGTATTCACATGGCTCGGTCTGGATGTGAGGACTTACACAAATCAGACATCTGGGGAGATTAGAGATCTCATGCAAACTTGGCAGCATTTAGAAGATCATAAAGACAGAAACTGTTTTATATGTTGTATTCTATCTCATGGAGAGTCAGGAGCAATCTATGGGACAGATGAGAAACTTGTATCAATCCGCACAATTATGTCCCACTTCACTGCCAAACAATGTCCCCAGCTGGCTGAAAAACCCAAACTCTTCTTTATTCAAGCTTGCCAGGGTAAAAAGATACAGCGTCCTGTCTATATTGATGTTGATGCACAAATTCCTGAGTTGTCTTCCATGCAACAGAACATTTCTCTTTCTGAAAGTATTCCTGAAGAGGCTGATTTCCTCCTTGGCATGGCCACAGTCGATGGATACGTCTCTTTCCGTGACGTTGAACAGGGTACTTGGTATATTCAGGCCCTCTGCAGCAAGCTACAGTTGTTGGTACCAAGGTAAATACTTGACTTAGTGGTCTGATTAAATTACTTTTCTCCAAAGTCAGTTCATATAGGAACAGTGGACAAAATTAGTTAAACTGATAATTTTACACTGTTAAATGTACATTACCACTGCAAGTACCATAGAATCTGAAGAATGTGAAGTTCATTGTAAAAAATCCCCTCAAAACCTGCCATCTATAATCCTTAAGGCAGAGCTGTTTCTTGAGTGGATTTAGGTAAAATAATTTATTCCATTATTTTTCTTTACTAGTTGAATCAGGCAAGACAAAGCAAGGAAAGGTCCTTTTTTAATATGACTCAAATGAGAACAGGAGAAATTGAGAGAAAAGGATGTATTTTCTTTTTTGTGTTCTAAATATTCATAATGCATCTTCTAACTGATTGGAGAGGTGTTAAATGGATTGCCATCTGCTCACTAATAAGTAATTTTTTTTTTTATTTTTGCTCTCCTTGTGGCTGTAGGGGTGAAGATATTTTGTCAATTCTTACAGAAGTTAATGAAGATGTGGCCAGACGTGTTAGCCGCACGGGGACAAAGAAGCAGATGCCCCAACCAGCATACACCTTAAGAAGAAAATTTATATTCCCAATACCTAGAGACCCTCCTCCTTCTGAGCAAAGCTATTAAAACACATGGTTTTATCATCTCATTTAAGTGCAGTTCATCACACTGCCTGTTTTAAGACAGTTACCCAGTATTCTGAGGATCTGTTAGCTGCAAGACAAGGCCTGGTAAATTTTTTGTCAAACAAACTCTGAAACTGGAGGAGGCACAATTAAAACATTCCATGTGCCAGTTATTTACATCACCTATATATTCAGAGTTATCAGGGTTGGGAAGAAGCATGCTTCTATCATGTTAAACATTTTTGTACCTGCACAGGCTGCAGATAGAAAAGGTTTTTTCTGGCAGCATAGAGATTGCATGTAACCTTCCATATCTAAGCCAGGATTGTTAATGGTCTGGTTTAGGTTCATCATGTCTTATTTTGCAGGCTAACAATTTTAAATCCCACTTGTAAATTCACTAGCTTTGTTCATAGAGACAAAAGTGAGAATGAAGAGGCAGAAGCTTAAGTAGTAAGTGGAAAAGGGTTTCTTCCATCTCTAATGTGAATTACCATTTAATTTGTGAACTGAAATTAGCAATTTGTTCTACAGTGCACACTGATACTGTCAAATGGCTGACATGAACTTCGTGTACAGGGAGGTTTTTCCAAAACTGAGTAAAACCAAAATGCTGCATATTATTTTTTCTGTGAAATCTTTTGAACTTTTTGTTCCCTGTCACTTCTGAGAAGAAAATTTAGGGTAGAAGATTTACATGCTATGAAATACATCATTAAGCAGTTTATCTCTGTAGGTTTATCAGGTTGATTAATTTTGTTAAGCATTAAGTTTTTATTATTTTATTAAGTTTTTATTATTGTTCTTTTGTTTAAGATTTAAAATGCAGTGATATGAGAAACAAGGCTACTTGTTTATTAAGCTTTTAATAATGCCGGGCTGTTTTGTTATGAACGTTTACTATGTTTGCCTGTGTCCTTCCTGTTTGTTACTGCATTAAATGCTTACTTTTAAGAGCTTGGTGAGATAAATATTATTTATTGGGCTTATTCTTGTTTCTGACTGGCACCTGAACTTAGTTTGGCTGCATGAATCAGTGGGGTTTTAACCGAGTCGGGGCTTAAACTGTAGTGAAACTTAGTTTATTTCAGCAAAACACTCCTTGTTATATATGATTACTAGCCATACATTAGAGTGACGATTTTAAAGAGTTACTGTCTGGTGCTGTTGGATGCAATTTCTAGCTTGCACTATTTTTAGGAGGGGAGTTTTGTATCATGTAAAGCATTGAAATGCAGCCAGTTTTCCAAAACGTGATGGTCACTTTTTATCGTGGTGAACTGGTAGTTGTGTGATCCATTGCATTTTAAGTCTTCTCAGTTAGTGTGGCTGCTGCACTCGAAGTCAAATTTATACCACAGATAGGAAAAATGTTTTGTCCTTTAGTGGAATATATAACATTGGGATGGAATCATGAAGTTTCTGGCTTGCAATTACTGTTCAGATTTGATGCACTCATTCTGGATGTTTAGGAAGCAGTTGAATTTTTATTAGTATGGAGTAATCATTGACCTTGTTTTGCAGGATATTGTTTTCATTTTTAGTTTAGTAGCCAGAAAATGTCATCATGCCATCTTGCTTTTTCTGTATAGATTTCTGCCTGGGTAGCTTCCAGTTCAGTCATAGGTAGGTAAAGGCAGTCAGAAGAGTCTGAGCTGACTTCTGCCTTCATTTCCATGGGGAATTGTGAAGTGTAAAAGACTGGTAAAGTCTCCCTTGCTCTACCGAGTTTTTTTAAATAAAGTTTACACTACTCTGGTTTAAACTACTCAGCATATTTTGTGTGTGTGTGTGTTGAGGGTTGTGCTTATGTGGCTGCACACTGTCGTGTTTGGGGGCGTACAGTGGTACTCCCTCAGCACAAGCACAAAGGCCGGGCACCCTTAGCACTGTAACTGCAGCTGCCCTTCAGCCAGTCGGGCATTTGTGTGTGATTTCCTGTGCTGTGTTGTGAGATGGCACTTGGAAAGTCTTGGAGAGAGTGGGTAGGTTTTGTATAACTTAGATATTCATCGCTCTTTGCTGTCCACACTGTACACCTTCCATGTGACTAGTAATACAGAGCTGTGCCAGAAAGAAATTGGGCTAAAATAAACAAACAAGCGTGGTTGGTTGCCGTTGTGGCTGACTGACAGCGTGCAGAAACATATGCACTTGTGCGTGCTCTCCACCTACGGAATTAAGGAAGGAAGGGTTGTGTCTTGTGCAGCCCTTGTTTAGACAAGTATAAGTGAAACTAGTGTAAAATGAGTCTGCTGGAGAAGTTGGGAAGTCTTGGGAAGACCATGATCTTAAGTGGGATTTGTAACATCCACAAGTTTCTGATACTCTGTCTCTCCTGTCAGTTTTTGTGCAGGAGCTGCATATCCCGCCTTGTGCCAGTGGAGGCCACAGTCATTACAGTTCCTGAACAGTCAGTAGCCTCAGCAGTTTCACTTCCTCAGACCACCCTTTCTAGGCGAGAGGAATTTTTGGCAGGCTGTTTGTACAAGGAAAAGTTTGTACAGATCACTGTCAGGTAACTGAGACAGTTCTAGAGGAAGCCACAGGGACAAAACCAGGGTGCAGGGGAGCCGAGGGAAATTAGGGAGACTGTAATTTAGAAAAAGGACAGAAACATTTCCAGGAAGGGTGAGAGAGGAAGAAATCAAAAGTGAAAGTAACAAAGAGGAAGAGTGGTGCTGGGAGGGGTGTTCCTTCAGACTGCTGCGTGATAAGAGAAGCCATGATCAAGTATTTGTCACACGGTGCAGATCACGTCATGGTGGCTCTTTCAGACTGCAGCTGAACTCTTGATTCAGGTAAGACACAGAAGAACTGCTGCAGGGAAGGGTCGCTGAGACTTGGGGTGACATGAGGACAGAAACTTTTTGGACCTGAAGGACAGATAGTACTTGTGGTGTCCCTGTGTGTGCTCTCAGCCTTTGGGTAAAGGCACCACTCATGCCAGTGAAACAAGTCAGACAGGTTTTCTGATCTGTTACTAGGATAAGCCTTTTGGAAGGAATTTCCCTCATTCTACCAAAGGGTATGTTATAATTTTGAGTTTGTAGAGGTAGATATGTTGAAGTCAATGAATTACTGTTTTCATTGCAAAATTTTAACAGATTTCGTCTCTCCTAACTATCTCTCTTCATAATGCTGACTTCACAATCTGGGAGTCTGGTAGCCGTACCGGCCTCTGTTCACCTATTTTCCTACAGCATGGAAGAGACTGGTGACTAGCATGCTGGGAACCTTTCCACTGAAGGCTGAGTTCTAGACTTCAAAGACGGTGAAAATGTCAAAAGTTAATAATTGCTTAAATTTTCCTATAAATGATGTAATAAATGTAATACACTTCGTATTACATAAATCATTTCAAAAGAATGTTTTGTTGTTGAGTCCCCTGTATTTACTGAGTACTGCTAACTGCATTTGGTGCTAAAAGTTGACTTTTTTTAATTTAGGAAATACTTTTTCCATTAAAAATAGGCTACAGTGAGTTGGAGAGAGACTCCAGAGAAAGGAAGTAAATCATGGCGGATCTGGTGACACAGCAGGGCAGTGGGACTGAGGTTTTTTTTAAATTACAAGATATAACTGTTTCACCTTTCTCTTACTCTTGTATGATAGAAAGTATTAGATATGCTGCTTAATGTGTCCCCTTAAAAGAAAAACCTGATTACTTTTGTGGCTTGTTTACAATTTTTTCTCACAAGTTCTTTAGTAATCAATTTTTTGAAACCGGAATTGTGATAGGTGGAGTAGGGATCTGCTGCTTTATTATCAGTTTATTACCTTGTTGTAACGTACTTCTTGTAAGTCATGTGACAATATAGATATTGTACAAAAGTACTTTTCCTGGAACTTTAGAGACTATGGCTGTCTCACTTTTCAGAGTTGTTTCAGCACTCCTCCAGCCTATCCTCCCATGTAAGTGATGTAAAACTATTATTATTATTCAGTTTGCTTGTTGTATCAGTTGTGTCTTTAATATAGTAAAGTGGGAGAAAAAGACAGTGGCATTTAAACCTTGTTTTAGCTATGCTCAACAGACAAATATAGGTGGCATATCTGTTCTAATTGCAATAATTTGATGGGTTTGAAACTTAGAACCTTTGAGAAATAAAAATGAAAATTACAAGAAAGATTTGCTTTTAGAAGCATATACCTTGTATCTTAAACAAAAGGCATGATTTATGTGAGAAATAAGATAATTAGCTGCCTAATTAAGAAAGTATTCTCTTTCCTGTGTGAATGTAGAAATATAAAGTAAGATCTGCAATCACTGAATTGTGAGGTTAAGCACATTCATAGATACTAGTGGTTTTGTGGTGATATGTGCTGAATGGTATGGATTCTAGTCTGTTTAAAAGTTCAGTTTGAATGGGTTTAGAGAAAACAGTATTTGGGGGCATAGTGTGAATCATATGTGCTGAGTCACAAGATGTTTTGCTGTTTTGTCAGGTTTTTTGGAAGACAAAAGTTTAAGATACTGTGACGCATTCACACCAACAGAAAGCTGACCAAGGGCACGCCACAAAAAGCTGGTTTGCTCTAGAATGGTCCTTGGAGGAGAGTGGAATAAAATTTTCTTCCAATTACAATTACCATTTAGTCAGCTGGACTACCTTGGAGGTACCTGATACTGAAACGTTTGCAGTAGCAGTAAGATTAAAATGGACATAGCATTCCTGTGGTATAGGAGTATGAAGTTTTCATTTGCCTTTATCAACTTCTTTCTCCCAGTCACAGTGTCTCACAGTGGGACAAGGCATCTCTTCTGAATGCGTTTCTGCAGAGTTTCTCTTCAGAGATTCCCAGGTATCTTATATCTAAGGCAGAGAGAATAAAGTGGCAAATGGTTCTCTAACTAGAGGGATGTGGAGGCAGGTCGTTCAAGTATCAGCTGTAGAGGACCAGCTTTGTCTCAAACATTCTGAGTATTGCTACAGGAAAGGTGTGATCGGAGGAGAGGGTCCCGCGGAGGTGAGGCATTGTTGTCCTGAGCCAGCTCCTTGCTCTGCCTTGAGACTCCACCCCAGCCCACTTCCTGGGGAAGGGCTGGCTGTGCACACATGAACAAAATGTGCACCAGGTCTTAGATACGAGGAATGCACCAAGGTAACTATAACAGGACAGAGGTTTTAATATTCCTTGTTAAGTCCAGAGAGCCAGAAGAGCTAAGCATCTAAGCTATGATAGCAAGGCATCTTCCCTCTACTGAAGTACTTCATGTATTTATTTTGGGCTATTCTACATGATGTAATACTTTTTATATAAATCATGTTGTTGCACTACTGTTACTGACAAATGAAATCAACTGCTGTTTGTGTTTAGATCCAAATCCTGATGTGAAATGAGTACAGACTTCCACAAACTCCTTTTTGAAGTTTCTGAGGCTTTGGCCACAGATGAACTGGCAGCACTGAAGTTCCTCAGCCTGGAGCATGTTCCCATGAGGAAGCTGGAAGCCATCAAGGACACCAAGGCCTTCTTCCAAGTGCTGGAGGAGAAAGAGATGATCAAGGCGGGGAACCTGGCCTTCCTCAGGGAGCTGCTCTACCGCATCGGGCGGATCGACCTCCTGTCTGCCCACCTGGGCTGCAGCCGGGAGCAGGTGCAGAGGGAGCTCCAGATCCCAGGCAGGGCACGGGTGTCAGCTTACAGGTAAGCACAGAAGCAGCAAGCCTTTGGATGCAAAATGTACAAGAGTTCAGTTGTGTGCTGTCTTGTTTTCTGTCTGCACTGTTGTCTTATGAATATCCTGGCGTAACTGTATTTATTACAGCATGAATTTCTGCTATAGTGCGTTTTACTTCTTGCCGTTCAAATGTGGAATTGTGGTGTTTACTTCTTATAACTTTCTTGAACAGTCTCTCTATTTTTTTATTTTCAGGCAGCTGCTATATGAAATTGCAGAGGACTTGACTCCAGATGATGTCAAAAGTGTGAAGTTTCTGCTCCAAAAAAATTTACCAAAGAACAAGCTTCAGGATAATGCTGTATGAAAAGTGATCTTGAGAAGTTTTTTTGCAAGGCTAGTTCAGAGTGTCTGCTAGTTCTTGTAGGAGGGGAGGAAAGAGAAGGCAGTCTGCTCTCATGAAAATCTGTTGTTGAAAGAATTGTGATGTTAGCTGATAGCTGCTGTGGGGAAAAAATGGACCCTTAATTTTTTCATTGTAACTTTTCTCTGCCCTTTTTTGCTCTCCTGGTCCTATTTTCTCTCTACCACCTGTCTCCCTAATCCTTTCTTCTTGCAAAATCCACCAAGCTCTTCTTTGAATCTTTGCTTGACGTTTATAAGACATTTCAACATACGCTGTATCTAAGAAGAATGATGTTTGCTAAAGGAAAAACAATGTTTTGGAGACAGAAAATCGAATTCTAATGTGGGTTTGGCCACAAATTTTTGTGTGTCATTGAGTACATTTTCTTCTTTAATGTAATTTGAAGTAATGGCATTTTGTTAACTTCCTTCCAAAGGTATTAAGAGGTTTGATGAGCTAGTTTAATACTTGTAAATAATGAACAGTGTTACAAAAATGCTTGTAATTATTAAGAAGCTTCCTTAAAAGTCCTATTTGTATTGTGGCACCTAGATGAAAATTAGCAGATTTACCTCCAATTTGGTAGACTATTGAGCTTTAATAAACAAAATTAGCCCTGAAGACCTTTTCTGTAACAGAAAATGTAAAATGGCATAGCTAAAGGACTTAACTGCACTTCGTCAAAACTCAAAGGCATGACAGGATGCCGTGTTGTTACTCACATTAGTGCTTTGTACTGCTGAAACAAAACAGAATAACCCAGCCACAGGCAATTTCTAATCATCCTGTGCTAACCTTAGTGATGTGTTTACCCAGTTGCATCATGACCCTTGTTTTAATGAGGTTTGGTGGAAAAGGTAATTGGTCTTTAGCCGGTTGGCCTCTGGGAGTGAGGATGTTGTTTTCTGCTCTGTCCAGAGGTGCCTGACACTGTGGTTATTGAAAGTCACTGTATGAGTTTGGGTTATGTGTTTTTGTTTTACCAGTCAGTGTTGCAGGTCTTTCTGGAAATGGAAAGAAGTGGGATGATTGAAGATGATGACCTGACAATACTGAAAGCTATATTAAAGGGGTTTAGAGCTGACATAACAAAAAAAATTGATATCTATGAAGAAAGAAAAAAAGGTAAATTTATTTAATCCGCTGTTTAAGAATAGAGCTGGGGTCTTTTTGTGGTTTTTATGGCTCCATCCTTGGCAGCTTAGAAGTCCGGAGATAAGAGAGAGACTGTATAGTATCCTAGGACAGCTAGAGCAGCTCTTGAAACCTCTAGTTTCTGAAGTTTTCTGCTACTTCATTATCCCATTAAACCTTCCTGTATCTGTCCTTGAAATACACTCTGTGCCTTGTAAATGGTCTTCTACTCCCTCCTCTTTGCCTTAAATGCAATTTATCTGTTCAGGGAAAAGTGCAGTGCAGTGTTTTTGTGCAGTGGTTTTGGACCACCATAGCTTTGCAGTCACCGAAATAGATGGGAAGTGACAGTTGCTTTAAGAAAATTGTATTGGGAGATTGTCGGCATTATCTTCTGTTTGCTCTTAGTCACAGGTAAAGTCTCTGAAGACTCCATACTTGGCTAAAATGTAGCTTTCTGTAGCCAGATGAGAAATTTCAAGGACTTCAGTTATGTCTGGACTGTTGCACCTGAGGTGGTGCTGTCTGACACCACATCTGAGTCTCACTCTTTGGGAAACAGGATGTCTCACTGAATAGCAACTGAGACCTAATTTCCTCATAACTTCCTTTGGAAGGACTTTGGACATAAGCTTTCTTAGGCACATTAATACAGCCCATACGACTAGTTTCCCCTGCATGCCTTTGTGCTGCTGACCCTGCTGGTGTCTCTAAAGGAGCAGAAGGAAATTGCCAAGGGCGGCTAGTTTAAGGAAGTACTGTGTCAGGAGAATGGCTTTTTAGTAGTATTGTTATTATTTTGTCCCCTTTGATAAGTAGAAAAAGAGCATGTGTAGATCTTGTTACCCTGACAATTAAATTTCATTTAAACACATCTATGTCACTTGATTTTCTTTTCTTCTGTAGAGTAATGGATTTGGTAATTTCTTAACTTTTTTCAGAAGGTTTTATTCAAATGACTGCTTTGTTGCTTTGAGGAGATCTTCCATTATGCTGGTATTTTGCATCCTCGGTGCATCACCCAAACAGTAAAGTTCTCTGGAGAAGAGACAACAGCCTCAGAAGTAAATTGTCCAGCTGTAGTGTATCAATGTACAAAAATGGGTCCCTTCTTTCACATATGTATCCCATAGTGGAGATGCTAATGAATGGCTTGCCTAGGATGACTGCTCACATTCAACATTTTATTATCTGTATCTTGGTAGCAGTAAAAAAGCAGAGAAGAAATGGAGCACAGCTCTGCACAGCGTCTATAGTAACCAGTAGTCTGTGAAACTGGGCCTGTGCTTGGCACAGCTCTATAAAATGATGGTGTGAAAACCACCCTCCACCTCACTCCTTGTGTTGTTTTCTCTGAGTGTTGAAATATGCACAGTGGAAGATTTATCTATTTTTGTCCTAAAACATTCTGTTTATCTTTTTCTCCTAAGAAAATTATTCTAAGGAAGAACTCCGCTATCCTGTGTCTGTTTCTGCACATCCAGTGGGACAAGGAGCAGAGGGAGAGACAACACACATGGTGAGAAATGCTTCAAGATTACCTTTAGAGTATTTATCCAACTTCTGGGAGGGGGAGCATAGATTTGTAAGACTAAACAGGTGGAAGAGCTGAGAGGGAGGGGTTCTGGCTTTATATATAGGCCTTGGAACAATTCCTATTTTCAAAAAAACCAAGCTGCCTTCCTTTCTGGGGAAGGGGCTGTCAGCAACCTCTTAAGCAGTAAATGAAGTTGTTGTGTGACAAAAACCAATCTTAATGACGGTGGAGACTGGGACATTAAAGTCCTGGCTAAGATACTCCTGGACAGATGGGAAGGGAACAGCAGAACCTGCTACCTCACTAGAATTCCACAAGGATCCTCAGAGGGAACAGTACCATGCAGAGAGAGGGAGGAGGAGGGATTCAGGGAGACAATGCAGATTCCTCTCCTCTGGCTTTTCCTTTCTTGTTCGGCCCGTGTGATTTTTTTTTTTTTGTGCTTGAATAATGGAAGACCAATCATCTGTGCATAGTGTGTTTCTTTCATATGATTGGCACTGCTTTCTTACCTGGGTTTTTTTTTTTGTTTCTACAGCATGTGGAAACATATAAGATGAAAAATAACCCCCATGGTTACTGTGTGATTTTTAACAACTACATTTTTAAAAATCCGTGTTACAACAGAGAAGGAACAGTGAAAGATGGAGGTACGTACTTTTTTAATCCAATTAATGGTTTGTTTTTTTTCTCTGATAATTCTCCAAAACAATTATCTAATCTTCCCTGGGAAGGAGAGTCATGTCCACTGTACTCCTTGGTCTCCAGAGTAACTGGAGTGATAGCTGCTGTAGGAATTGGAAATATGCCACTTCCAACAGTTTATCTGATGGCTTAAAGAAGGATCTGCTTTTTGTTCTATGTAAAAAGCATTGTCTTAATTGGTTATATCTATCAAATAGTGAAGGAGGGATTATTGTTCCACCTCTTTATTTTTTTAATTTTTTTAATTCTTAGCTATCATAGAAAAATATTTTTAAGTCTTCAATGCTCAAATATATGCTCTTTAATTTTCCTTAAAGCCCGTCTTCCTGCAAGTCACTTTCAAGATAAATAAGAGTTTATCTTAAAAAAGTAAAATCTGTGTCATGAAAGGACACATGAAGGATATTTTAACTCCACCAATGCCATCTACTGGCTGCTTCCTTCCCAGCTAGCTTCTCATGGCACACACAACAATTAAGTCACCATTTGCTGAGAAGTCTTCAGAGCATTTGTGAGTGGGTTACTCTGCCATCCTTCTTGCTGCATTGGTTATTCTCACAGAATGAGGAACCTAGTTCACTTCAGAGTCATTCTGAAGAGGTGGTACTTTAACTTGCCAAGTGTTGTTCTTAGGTGTCTGAGATTATTATGCAGTGCACAGCTAATAACTTGCATTAACACAGTGAACTTCAGTAATTTGTACCAATACATCATATAATCTGAAACCTCTTTTTGTTTTAAATAGCATGATACTTAACCCAGCTGTGTGTAAAAAAATTAAATGAGGCAAATTAGGCCTGGGTATTTCTAATAAGATTTGGCAGGCTAAGAGTCAGTCAGGTGAATTTATTGGTGGGGTCTGAACACTTCTGCTAATATGTAATCTGCCACACAGACACTGATGTTTCAGCATCTTCCTTGTCACTGTTTATGTTTAACAAGTTCCTTCTGACTTTTTTCCCCAGAGGCTGTGAAGTGTGTCTTTAAGTGGCTTCAGTTTGAAACAGTTGAGCACATGGATCTAGAAGCAAAAGAAATATATGAGAAGGTTAAAGAATACAGCCAAAGAGATCATAGAAACATGGACTGTTTTGTTTGCTTCATTTTTTCCCATGGTGAAAAAGACAAAATAAAAGGCATCGATGATGAATTTGTAAATATTAAAGATTTAGTCTCCTGCTTCAGTGGATCTAATTGTCCTACTCTTGCTGGCAAACCCAAACTGTTTTTCATCCAGGCTTGCCAAGGCTCTGTTGGTCATACAGCTGTTCCAGTAGAAGCAGACTTTTCTGGAAATCTTGAAATGGATGCTACCCCTTCAACTTTCATTCCTGATCAGGCTGATATTCTGATTGGCATGTCTACAGTGGAAGACTATTTATCCTTCCGCAGTAGAAAGACTGGCAGTGTTTACATTCAATGCCTCTGTGACAAGATGAAGTTGCTTTGCCCATGGTAAGTACTATTTTTAATTCTTGTACATTTGAAGTATATGCAGACATACATTATTTAAGCATGCTGTGCTGAAACATCGGTGTTTTTCATTTGTGCTATATAATGTTTTTGACCTGCAGGACACTGGAGAATAGTAATTATTTTAGAATTGTTACTCTTCTACAGCCAAAGTATTGGTGAATTCCCCTAGTTTGCCTGTGACAAAACCAGAGTTGTTATGCTGAAACCTTACACAAAAACAAGTGTGTTTATGTGTGTTTTTTAACATTTTTTGATTGATAAATGGTTTTTCTTCCAGTGACACCTGATGATAGGTGAATTTCTTGAGTAATTACATGGACCAAAAAAATCAGTGTTCTCTAGTCATAATTTGCATTATTACCTCCCTTCCATCCTCTCATAAACTTGACTTAGAAAACAGAATTTTCCTTCAGACATCACTCTCTCATGGTGTCCAGAAGAAGACATGCAGAATTTATAGGTTTGGCCCTGTTTCATCTTGGTGCACTCCTCTGACTATAACCAAAACAAGGGACTGTGGTTGCTGGCAAAGTGATGCTACATGGAGGTTGCTTTTATTTCCCCAAACATACTGAATTCTGTGGTTATGTAACGGAGTGTGCAATGTCAGTGACAGGTAGGGTGGGGGGAGATATCAGCCTTCCCTGAGACACCACTGTCTTGGAGCAAACACAGATCACCTTATTGCCCCAGCTGCAGGTAGTGTGTATTTCAATTTAACTTTCCTTCATTTTTGTTCAAGGCGACAGGATCTCATAACCATCCTGACAGAAGTGAACAAGGAAGTGGGAAGAAGAGAATTAGTAGGATGGAAGCAGATGCCAAAGATAACATCAACGTTACGGAAGCAATTGATCTTTGAAGTTCCACAGTGACAGTCAAGTGAAAAGTAGAAAAATAAGAATGTACTGTTAGGAATCACACCTGGAGTGGGCTTCCACGAGGAAGAGGGTTCACATGAGAAATTATCTGGATCTGTTTAGTTAGCCCCAGTCCTTTAAAGAGCTATGGGACCTAAATTTTCCAGTTTCCATATTTAATCAGTCTTCCAACATCTGGCTCTGTAGCTGTTGGATAAGGCTGTGGAAGAGTACAAAGCTGGCTTTTTGTCCTACAGAAGCAGTGGACTATGTTCAGTCTGGGTTTCCAGCGAGGAAGCATGTGTGAGGTTCTAACTGCCTTACCCAGAGGTGAATCATTGTCTGTCTTTGAAAGCTATAATTTTTCATGGAAAATAACATCCTGCTCCAGAAGGACCAAAAAAAACCATGATTGTGATAATACAAGTTTGGTTCTTCTCCTTCAAATATTTAGTTTGTTTTATGCTATTAATTTACTTGGCTAAGCAGCACTGTGGTGTAAGTTTTTTAATAGTAAAGGTTCTAATTGCAATTTTTCTTAGCACTGTCAGGGGACAGTGTGTCATGAATGGCTGTAGAACAGTGGAAGGAAGCTCTTTGTACTCCCTGTTTCTGTTGTAATAAATTGTCTTGTTTTTTACATCACCTCGGTTCGTGGTGTGTTCCTCTGTCAGATGAACTGTCTGATGGACAGTCAGCATAACAAACACTTTTACCTCAACAGAAGTCATTTTGCTCTTGTTGGAGTGTTTGATGGCAGGCAGCCCATGGCACAGCAGATTGATATCCCTTCAACAGCAGCTGGAGAGATAGTAGTTTCCTGCTTCTGTTCTGGAAGTGACATCTTTTTTCTGATTCCACACAATGTGTTGGCAGTTGCTTTTTGCTCCCCTTATCCTTTTTTCCCCTTATGCTCCAAGTAAAAGGAAGACTGTCCATTCTTAGAATTACAGCTCTGTTCACATTGGTTTCATAGATAACAGACATTACAAGCACTATGTAAATTATACTGTGGCAAAAGTTATGAGAAAGGTATGATGGGGATCTGTGGCTGACATTTGGATAACCATTTAGGAAATAGGCAACAATTTATTTACATTTCTTAAAATGTTTTCATCAACAGAGCCCTTATATGAAGTTAGCAATTAGATTTGTAGATGTTGCTGTATGATGAGGAGATATAGCTTAAATTAAATAACTGCTTCCTTGGGGAGAAACTTGCTGGAAGGTGGCAGCTGCTCCAGAAGTGAAGTTGTGAATCTGTAGCATTTCTGTTTCTCTGTATCAGAGTTCAATACACTCATCCCAAGTTCTTTCAGCTATTCTACATGAGGAGGAATTGGATATCAGATTTACTTACTTGGTATGTTTGGCGCTACAAGGGATTTTCATTTAGTAGGATGAGAGAGATACATAGGTATGCTCACCATCACCAACTGGACATCCCCAGTTGTGGAACACGTGGGTTGAAGCCAGCTCAAGGCCACTGCTGTTTTCCAAGTTTAAATGCTTTATCAGTTGTCCAGGTGTGTTGGCTTGGGCAGAGCCACATATTCACACTCTCTGTGCTGGTTTGGCTAGCTCAGGAAGACTTTATTCCTTGTTAATTATTTTGGGGTACGTGGTGATTCACAGGTGCAGATATCTTCTCTAGAACTAAGGTTACCCTTCAATCCCCCTGATGTTGAGGTAAATGGAACTTTCTTTATGATCTGTTTTTTGCCCTTTGTCTTCTGAGCTGTCCTCCACTAGGGAGTGAATGTAGGTATGGTGGTCAGCCACACCCTGTCATTAAATTGGCTTGGTGTTTTGGTATACCTGTCAAAATCAGGCCATCTCCACAGTTACCATTATCTCTTGCTGATAAAGACTTACTAGAAGAAGAGTAAAACCTGTCAAAATTCTCTAGAGGACTGGAGAAAACATCCATACTGTGAATTTATATGTGGCTCATGCAGCAATCAGGGAAGGAGAAAACACTCTGAGTTTTATGGTTCTGAACAAAGTATGCTCACACACACCTGCAGCACGGTGTCTGGTAGGTTCTTGCATGTATTTGTGTCTCTCTCACAAAGCTGAGTGATAAAAATGAAGTTGTTTCTGCAATTTCCTAACTTCAGTCTTCCTCTGTAGCACAACTTGGAGAATGGTGTGGAGCAATTGCCTTTTCTCTCTGAAGGCCCTAACCTTTGCCTGTCCCCTCTTTTCTTTCCTCCAATTCGTGGCTGGGAAGCCAAATGCTGTCACAAAACAATCCTGTCACTTAATTTTGTGTTTTGTTTTTAGGTAGCAGAAGTACTACCACAGAAAGTGGAGCCAGAAGGCTGGTAGGAAAGAGAAGTTGGTGAGTTGAAGTCCTGCAGGCTTAAGCTGAAAGCAGGCAAGATCAAAGTGATGCTATTTGAAAAGGAAAATACTTAGTAGAGTTAGGGAAGACTGTTAGCTTCAAAGGCAGGAATAATGTTATCCAGCAGCATGAATCCTTGCCCAGTCATTTGCATTTTGCTACCTATTCCTTCAGTTTAACAGCAGCCTTTTTTTTCCGACTCTTAACTAACATGGGCACATTCTCTCATAAATTATTCACATCTGCCTCTTTCCAACTAGAAGTATGTCAAATTATGAACACAGAACAGCATGTTTAATCTGCAATGATTTCTGTGTAATGTGCTAAAAAATTTACGTGAAATATTTGGGAATTCCCAGATACTAACTTCTGTATGTCCTTTCTATAAGTGTGTCTTTACTTGTTACTCTATCTGTTCTGTTATTGATAGCCACTGGAATTCCTCAGGCTCCAAACGTGGCTGGCTCTTGTGGATGCCAACTATACAGTCCTAGCTAGGTGGAATGTTATCCTGGACGTGTCCTCTGAGGTTGGCCTAAGTCTTCTACATTAGTTTTATATTTGTATAGCCACTCTGTGTTTAGGCCTGATTTGTCCAAGTATATCAGTGCAGAGGAGGATCCACACCCTCTTTGGCCTATTTGCTAGAGATACCTTGTTCTAGCATGACTTGAGGACACGATAGCTTAGAGCCCTTTGAAAAGGACCTTGCTTTTTCGATTCCTTCCACCTTTGACCCAACTTGCCATACTTCATCAAATATCTTGCATAGAGCTTTGAACATTGATAAGCACTGCTATGATAACAATGTAAAGATCTCTGCTTACTATATTGTTAGATTGTTTTTAATGGGATTTTTTGGGAGGAAGAAGGGATGCTGGTGTCAAATCAGTGCTTAGCAAGAACACTGTTTCTGCATTGGAGAGTATGGATGAGTTGGAGAGTATGGAGAGGGTTGTTCTCCAGCTCAAGGTGAGCATTAAAATGTTAAGGTTCCTTTTCAGAAGGATGAAATGCCAACAGGTATAAAACTCTTCCCTGCTGTTACGAAGTACCATCTATCCAGAGTGCCGCACCCGAAGGCGTATCAGATTTGGTGCNGTCAGCGACGAGCTGGACGCGGCCGAGCTGGCGGCGCTGAAGTTCCTGTGCCTGGAGCACGTCCCCAGGAAGAGGCTGGAAGCCGCCCGGAGCGCGTACGAGTTGTTTGAAGCGCTGCAGGAGAACGGCGTGCTGGAGGCGGGGAACCTGGCCTTCCTCAGGGAGCTGCTCTACCGCATCGGGCGGATCGACCTCCTGTCTGCCCACCTGGGCTCCAGCCGGGAGCAGGTGCAGAGGGAGCTGCGGGTTTCCCAGCCGGGCAGGGCGCGGGTGCCGCCCTACAGGTGAGTGTCGGGCCGGCCCTC
Source organism: Calyptomena viridis (assembly GCA_013390005.1). Lineage (NCBI taxonomy): Eukaryota > Metazoa > Chordata > Aves > Passeriformes > Eurylaimidae > Calyptomena > Calyptomena viridis. The sequence goes on from WEIV01030473.1 coordinate 51,202, forward strand.
CGGGNTTAGGGAAGACTGTTAGCTTCAAAGGCAGGAATAATGTTATCCAGCAGCATGAATCCTTGCCCAGTCATTTGCATTTTGCTACCTATTCCTTCAGTTTAACAGCAGCCTTTTTTTTCTGACTCTTAACTAACATGGGCACATTCTCTCATAAATTATTCACATCTGCCTCTTTCCAACTAGAAGTATGTCAAATTATGAACAAAGAACAGCATGTTTAATCTGCAATGATTTCTGTGTAATGTGCTAAAAAAATTACGTGAAATATTTGGGAATTCCCAGATACTAACTTCTGTATGTCCTTTCTATAAGTGTGTCTTTACTTGTTACTCTATCTGTTCTGTTATTGATAGCCACTGGAATTCCTCAGGCTCCAAACGTGGCTGGCTCTTGTGGATGCCAACTATACAGTCCTAGCTAGGTGGAATGTTATCCTGGACGTGTCCTCTGAGGTTGGCCTAAGTCTTCTACATTAGTTTTATATTTGTATAGCCACTCTGTGTTTAGGCCTGATTTGTCCAAGTATATCAGTGCAGAGGAGGATCCACACCCTCTTTGGCCTATTTGCTAGAGAGACCTTGTTCTAGCAAGACTTGAGGACACGATAGCTTAGAGCCCTTTGAAAAGTGCCTTGCTTTTTCGATTCCTTCCACCTTTGACCCAACTTGCCATACTTCATCAAATATCTTGCATAGAGCTTTGAACATTGATAAGCACTGCTATGATAACAATGTAAAGATCTCTGCTTACTATATTGTTAGATTGTTTTTAATGGGATTTTTTGGGGGGAAGAAGGGATGCTGGTTTCAAATCAGTGCTTAGCAAGAACACTGTTTCTGCATTGGAGAGTATGGATGCTCTGAGGTGAGCTCAAGGTGAGCATTAAAATGTTAAGGTTCCTTTTCAGAAGGATGAAATACCAACAGGTATAAAACTCTTCCCTGCTGTTACGAAGTACCATCTATCCAGAGTGCCGCACCCGAAGGTGTATCAGATTTGGTGCAGCACCCCATGGCCTCACAACCCTCCACAGCGCTCCTGTGGCAGCTCCGGGAGGGCCGAGGGAGCCGTTCTCCATGGCCCGTGGCTGCCCGGGCACGGCGCCCGACGCCTGCAGAGAGCGCTGCCTTTCCTGCCTCCAGCCCCAGAAGGCTCGCGAGGAGGAAGGCGAGTCAGCGGCGTTATAAAACCTTCTTGCCGTTTGTTTTTGGGTGCCTGGGAACCAGCGAGAGGCGACTGCAGGACGCCCGGCAGAGGCAGTCGTTTGGATCCGCACTAGCGGGACCGGTTTGCTCAAAGACAGCCTCAAAAACCAGTCAGTGCTTCCGAGCTGTGGGCGGAAAGGGCCTAAACGCGGTCGTTTCCCCGGAAGTCGCGTTGCGTTTCTCTCCGGATGTTTAACTGCAGAGGGAAGCACCGCCCGGCCCGGCCCGGCCCGTTCCGGGGGAGGCAGGACGCGCCCTCAGTCGCGNGCGGGTTCCCCAGCCGGGCAGGGCGCGGGTGCCGCCCTACAGGTGAGTGTCGGGCCGGCCCTCCGGGAGCCTCCTGCGGCCCGGGTGAGCCTTTCCCTCGTCGGAGCACCAGGCTGAGGTCTGGAAGCACGCAAGCGGCTTCCAGGAGAAAGCAGGCCGTAGGGAAAGATGGTATTTCAGCCCAGCAGAAGAGAGAACGCCGAGCGGCGTGAGGCGGCGGGTCTGTGCGCCCAGCTCCCCGAAGCTCTGGAGTGGCTTTCCTTTCAGGAAAGCTGGAAGCTTTTTAATTGCAGCTGAAAACGGTTTCACTTAAGGCTGCCCTGGGACTCGCGTCCTCTCGTCTAAGAAGAAAGAAAAGGGGGCTTTGTGCTGGGGGCGGGTTGGGCGGAAGGGACAGTGCAGTAGTACAGTGTTAAATTGTGATCAGGGGTGTGCTTGGGAACACGATGAAACAATGCCTTCCACTTCTCTTCTAGGTACTTACTCTTTCAGCTGTCGGAAGACATCACCAAAGATGAGCTGATGTGTTTCAAGTTGTATTTGGATGGAGAATTACCAAAAAGCAAGCTAACTCCCGAGACGGTAAGAGTTTCTTTAATACTTTTTTTTTTAACGATGATTGTAATCCATGGAGGCAATTGGGTTGCTTGTGGGGGAATGGATGTCACTCTTCTTTATGGTGTGATTCTTATGGGGAAAACACCACAAGCAAAAGGGTGCCCCTGGGTGTAGATGGGACTTGTCAGTGCTGGTGTTGTGCACAGCTTTCACAGCAGTGCCACACCAGCCATGCACTGGGCCCTGAGGGTGTCACGTCCAAGCACTACACGGGGTTCAGGGCACTCGGTGGCTTTAATCAGTGAAGGACTGATGAACACATTTACTCCTCTTGCCTGAGTTTGGGGTTTTTTTCTGCTTTCTAAGCCAATATCTAATACAGAAAGTCACCCACTGTGGCTATTATTTTATGATTTTGTTCTTTTTATTTCCAAACACAGAAAATACAGATCTAAGCAGCAGATCCTTATCAAGGCTAAGGCAAATGAACTTGAGTTTACAAGTAGCCTTGCGGGAGATCCAGGGCTCTTATGCTCTCCCAGCCTGCAGTTCTGACTGCTGGGTACTTTGTTCTGTATATTGGAAACTTTGAGGATTTTCCTTCTTTTCTTAGAGAAGAGACTGTGGCCATCTAGTGATAGCTGTTCTAGTAAATTCTTAGGGTGATCACTGTTCTCTGCCACTCATTGTTTGAAAAGTGCTTCTGTCCCTTGAGTCCCCTTTTGCTTCAGAGCAATCTCTACACTGTATTTGTGTTATTATACCCCTTTTGCCATCGCTTAACATGATCACTACAGTGATTCTTGTGTTTCAATTAAGTGCCCAAGATAGCCACTGGAAGTCAAATTAATGAAAGCAGTCATTAAACATAATGTTATATGTTCCCATATGACCACTGTTAGATCTTGTTAGATCTTGGCACCTCTGAGCTGCAGAAGGGAAATGAGTATGTTTTGGGAAGATGTTTTTACTTAACAGTACTTGTAGGTATTGTTGAACTAGGTCTAATTGGCTCAGCTGACCGGTCAGCTGGACTGACTCTGAGTCACAGGTACTGTCAGTACATTAAAACTTAGATGCACATGCTGCATCTTTACTCCCAGTAGCAGCATGGATGTGCCCTAACGTACCTTTCTGATTACCCAGACAATGCTTGACATTTTCACTGAGATGGAGAAGAAGGGGCTCCTGGGAAAAGACAACCTAAGTATGCTGAAGCGTCTCTGTGAAGAAATCAACATCAGCCTGTGGAACAGAATTGAAGATGAATTAAACCTATTTGGTAAAACAAAACAAACTGCCTCTTCTCCGTAGTTATTCTTGAAGTGACACGTAGGTATCGTACAGGACTAATAATAAGTGCTTTTCAGGCCAAGAAGAGATGCTCATCACAGAGGAAGAGAGGGGCAGCACAGGAGGCCCTGAAATTCCTGGCAGTTGTAATGACTTTTTCCAGGTAAGTCAGTTTCTTAGAAACATCATCATTTTGTCTAAGAAGAGATCACCTCTCTGAAGTGAGCGGTTACCCTGAGACCAACTGTTAAAAGCACTAGTCCCAGATTAGAACAATACCTTCTGGGGAAGATGGGAACCTTCCTGGCCTGGAAAGGAAAACTCCTTTTCCACTTTACTATACCTTTCTAATCAAAAGGCTTTCAGTCAAAAAAAAAACCGTAGAAAAAGGAAGCAACAATTATTTCCTTACTTTATATATATATATGTCACTGTAGGGTGACCATATCGTGTTACTGTTTGGTAACAAGATAAATCACCCCAACAAACCCCCCCCCCCTCACCCCCTATGTGTATTTTTCCTCGGTGTGGTCACTTGTGTGTGTGGTGAGCCTGCAGGAGCTGCCTGTTTCCCCCACAGCTAAGGGGGTTCCCCTGGTTTGCTGCTGAGATGGAAGAGCCACTTGTCCGATAGGGGAACAGCGGGAGGTGGGGAAGGGCAGCCAGGTGGCTCTGGGTCAGGGTGGGTGTGGGCAGGGCTCCCCTCTCTCTCCGGGGGCTGCTGCGGGGTCCGCCTGGACACGGGAGCTGGGCCGGTGAGGCAGAGGCAGCAGCAAGAGGTGATCTGGTTCTGAGGCAGGAGTTGGGAGAAAACCACCCCAGTGAGGCAGCACCGGGCTCTCTCCCAGGGTTGTAGTTCAAAAACTCGTGAGCTTGGCTTGTCCCCCACAGGGTCCTTCTATTGTCCTGAGAAAATGAGAGGGGGCAGGAGGAGGGAGGGGGAAGGCTGGCATACTCCACCTCCCCCTTCCCAGCATTCAGGGCAGGAATTTTCCAGATATCGAGGGACATAAGCTCCCAGGCCGAAAGACAGTGGAGCCCTCCACCTCCCACCCCTGCCATGGAATTCTGTCCCAGCCCTGTTGGGTCACTCGTTCCCCTCCTCAGTTTGCCAGCACNTGGGGAAGATGGGAACCTTCCTGGCCTGGAAAGGAAAACTCCTTTTCCACTTTACTATACCTTTCTAATCAAAAGGCTTTCAGTCAAAAAAAAAACCGTAGAAAAAGGAAGCAACAATTATTTCCTTACTTTATATATATATATGTCACTGTAGGGTGACCATATCGTGTTACTGTTTGGTAACAAGATAAATCACCCCAACAAACCCCCCCCCCCTCACCCCCTATGTGTATTTTTCCTCGGTGTGGTCACTTGTGTGTGTGGTGAGCCTGCAGGAGCTGCCTGTTTCCCCCACAGCTAAGGGGGTTCCCCTGGTTTGCTGCTGAGATGGAAGAGCCACTTGTCCGATAGGGGAACAGCGGGAGCTGGGGAAGGGCAGCCAGGTGGCTCTGGGTCAGGGTGGGTGTGGGCAGGGCTCCCCTCTCTCTCCGGGGGCTGCTGCGGGGTCCGCCTGGACACGGGAGCTGGGCCGGTGAGGCAGAGGCAGCAGCAAGAGGTGATCTGGTTCTGAGGCAGGAGTTGGGAGAAAACCACCCCAGTGAGGCAGCACCGGGCTCTCTCCCAGGGTTGTAGTTCAAAAACTCGTGAGCTTGGCTTGTCCCCCACAGGGTCCTTCTATTGTCCTGAGAAAATGAGAGGGGGCAGGAGGAGGGAGGGGGAAGGCTGGCATACTCCACCTCCCCCTTCCCAGCATTCAGGGCAGGAATTTTCCAGATATCGAGGGACATAAGCTCCCAGGCCGAAAGACAGTGGAGCCCTCCACCTCCCACCCCTGCCATGGAATTCTGTCCCAGCCCTGTTGGGTCACTCGTTCCCCTCCTCAGTTTGCCAGCACCGTGGTGGTAATGGGGAAATTTCCCAAAGAGGAATCTAAACCATAACAGCACTGTCTAGAAAAAGAAACCTGCACCACTCTACATCCTTTATCCTGCAGCTGGTCTGTCACGGGCACAGCTGCTGCAGTGTTCCACCTTCAGAAACAGCTGCCAGGTGAGCAAGGTAGGCTGACTTTATTATGCCAGGAGATATGCAGTTGGCTGATGGCTTGGCATGGAGATGGGGGTGAAGGCAGCACCACGTGTGGTGGTGTGGAGAGTGCTGTTGTGCACAGACTCCCAAAGGCATTGAGCTGCCAGGTCCTGGGAGCAAAGCTGTACAGGGAGAGCTGCCTGGAAAGGAGGCCAGCTGGTTCTGCACCCTGCTGTGCCCTGGAGGAGAGCACAGTAGTTTCAATACTAAGTCTGTATTTTCAACAGCCTGAAGCTTACAAAATGACTAGCCGACCCTGTGGAGTGTGCCTGATCCTGAATAACCACAATTTTGCAAAAGCCAGGGAAGGAGTGCTGGAACGAAAACACCTGAAGGATCGGAGTGGCACAGACATGGATGCAGGTACAGTGAATGTTAAAGACCAGTTTGTGAATCTTTAAAAATAGAAACCTTGTTTCTTTTTCTATTACTAAAGTATTCAGTCTTTCATTTTTGGGATACTTCTGTTGTAGTGTCTCAGTCAGCTCTGTTTACCTGTGCTGACAAGCCTTAATCAATTCATCAAGCTTTTGCTGGCTGGCATAGAAAATTCACCAGCATTTTGCAGTTTTCTTGTTTACTGCAACCTTAAACAGCAACCTGAGCCCACACTTTACAAGTTAGGCTAGCTTTCCATCAGCCTTACGCATATTACTTCTAAAATATGCCAACTGGAAACAGATCTGCTGAAACAGACTTGGGCATTAATTGTTTAACATTCAACTTTAAAAAAAAAAGAGGGAGGGAGGATTCAGGGCCCTGATTTTAGCAGGTGTCCTACAGCAGCAGAGCTCGTGGCAGGTCCTAGGATCTGTGACATCAGTGTACTTGCACTATTTCTGCCAACAGATAAAATCCATTAGTGGGCTTTCCGTGACCGAACTGAACTCCAGTTTAACTCAAGAGTCAGAGCCAAGGTTTCTTTTCAAGTGACATGGGTAGCACCCAAATGGGTAGTAGGCAAATGCCTTTTGAAAGACAAAGGGACTAGCTATAAAGTGGGTGGGGGAAGGAGATAGAACTTTCGTAATAGTTCTCCAAGCTTTTCAGACAGGCAAGATTGTGAGGAAGCCTTCTAAAGACAATTAAGGGAACTCATTAGAGATATGATTAGCAATAAAACTACTAGATTATTTTCAGACCAGGAATGTAACTACCTGGATGTAGTCATGGAGCAAGATCTAAAAACAAAAAAATCGATTCTCTCTAGAAATACAGTTTAGTATTGCAGAGTCCAACTTTCATATAATGAAACATCCCAAATTTCCCTTCTGTTTTCTTTCCAGCGGCTCTGAGAAAAGTCTTTAGTAAGCTTCATTTTAAAATAGAAGAATATAGAGACCTCACTGCAGAGGAAATCCGTAAGACTGTGAACATGTTCCAGTGTGAAGACCATGGGGACAAAGACTGTTTTGTGTGCTGTATCCTGTCTCATGGGAAAAAAGGCATTATATATGGTGTTGATGGGCAAGAAGTACCTATCTTGGAACTGACCACTTCTTTCACTGTACAGAATTGCAACTCACTTGCTGGAAAACCAAAAGTCTTTTTTATTCAGGCCTGCCAAGGTGATACTTTCCATAAAGGTGTGACCATTGAAGCAGATTGTAATGAGCAAGATTCTTCTGTGCAAAGAGATGCAAGATTTCAGCTCGCCTGTATCCCTACAGAGGAAGACTTCCTCTTGGGGATGGCTACCTTGCAAGATTACGTGTCCTACAGAAGTCCGAAGGAGGGGACCTGGTACATACAGGCACTGTGCCAGCACTTGGAGTCCAGCTGTCCTCGGTACCCATTTCCATATGTTTACTTTTGGCAACACACCTGTTTTTTCCTTCTGAATGACAGGAATTTGATTTGGATGCAGAGGTAGATGATGTGCAGTGGGAATGCTCAGTCAGAGTGAAAACTGATGTGGGGCAGGGCAACACCATGCAGACTGTTCAAAGCAGCTCTGCTAACTGCTTTGAAGCCTATTGAAAACAGGAGCCATTAGCACTGGTATAGATCGAGACAGATGAGAATGTGTTTTTTTTTTTCTGCTGTTAACTGCCTCCTTAATATAAACTATGCTCATATCGTTGCAGAGGAAAAGATATTCTCACCATCTTGACAGAAGTGAATCGTGAAGTGAGCAGAAAAACTGGTGACCGGAATGCAGAGAAGCAGATGCCACAGCCCAGTTTCACACTGAGCAAAAAGCTCATCTTTCCTGTCAACTAAATGGGAGAGAACTGCATGGCTGAGGGAGCTGCAGCAGTCTGCAATCAGCTGTATCAACTAAGAATTTAGTAAAACAGACTTTCTGCTGTTTTAGTAAGAGCAGACATCGATACTATTATTGAAAATACAGCTGAGGAGAAAAAGCCCTAAGACATTTCTATTAATATGTGTGCCACTTTATACTGGAGAGCACCTCTAAGCTGGTCTCCAATTTGTGCTTTGCTGACTAAATACACTTGGTGTCCTCTATCAGCTGTACCACATTCCTGTTGGTAATGTATCTTTCCAAGGCAAATTTTAAAAGACGACTCTTATGAAGCCTCGTGTATTTTATGCCTAACTTTTGCAAAATAAAGGGAGGAGTGGTGCAAATTTTATAGGAAATAATCAGCTCACATTAGTGTATTTTGTTACTTCTCCCCATCACTTCACATCATTAATTTTTAGTGGCTTGGTATTGCCTCAGGATGAAGGTAGGCATTTGCCTTGCAGCCTTGAGGCAGGATCTGTCTGTGACTGCATTTCAGAGCATCCTCTACACAGAGTAGTTTTAAGAGATCTCAGGTGCTCTGGTACAGCTTCATGTTTGAAGATGTCCAGTTACCCTGTGTTCACTTACCTTGCTGATCTTTGAGCCTTAGCTTTAAGCACAGAAAAAGTCACCTGGTAACTACCCAACTCCTCAAAACATTGTATATTCCAGTAAGCACTCACACAGAACAGTTTCAATCTCTATCCCTGTTTTATCACAATATATAGGGCTGACATAGCATCAGCTACTGATATGAAAAAACAACTGCAACACTACTGCTAACACCATAATGCTAGAGGAACATACTAGCTGCTGTAAAATAAGGGAGGGAAAAAGCCAAAGCACCACACACAGAGGAAAAAAGCCAAAAGTACCAAAAAGTAGATTCATTTGAGGTGAGGCTCAACATTCAAATACTGTCTAAGGGTTGATGAGTTGTTCTTCATTAGTGAAATTTTCCATTCTCAAGTAAAAGGCTTTTCAAAGCGCAGCAGGTTTTCTGTAAGTGTTCTGTTAAGCATCACACATTTACTGTGCAAAGTCAGACCACAATTCATACTGTACATCTGCCACCTGTAGCTGCTTAGGTAGAAACACAACAGCCCAGTTTTTAAATCAATTTCTTGGCTTCTAAAGCCACCACTTCTGCAGACACCAACTCACTAAGCTTGTATACAGTACAATAGTCACTACATTTTAGCCACAATAAGCCTGATCTTAGGTTTGTTATGGAACACTAGCATAGAAGATGACATCTGGAACAAACCACAGAAGATGACCAATATACTGAAAAATGGCATGTTATACATGTTTATTATCAAATTTACATTCCACTGTGAAATGAGTAAGTGCAAAAAGCAGATGAAAAAAATACCATGAAAATCCCAGGCTTGTTAAACATTGTGTTTAATCCCCTCATGTAACAGCCAAATGAAGGCCAAAGCCAATTATTCTCCTTCCCTCTCTGCTGCTGTTTGACTGCAGTAGACATTTAACCACAGGTATTTTGAGCATGCAGGTATCACTGAGTTTATCAAAAACAAACAATGAAACTAGAAAGCTTTCAGTTTGTGCTTTAAGACAGTCTGAATAAAGGTAAATGCAACAAGAATTTCCTTTTGTCTTTTCTAAACATGGGTAAGTCCTTTCTAGTATCTCGTTTTGACTCAAACCTGCAAGATAACAGAACCTTGCTGAAAAGCAATTTCCACTCCTTGGTTTACCTCCTGCTCAAACAAAAGGTCTGTTGCAGGATCTCAGCTATCTTAGTCATGCAAGTTTGTAACTTCTCTTACAGGGGACAACAGAAGCATATCGCTTCCTAGAATGATGGCAACTTCTAAAATGTTCTCAGCAACACGTTATTAAAAAAAAGTTTACCTTCTAGATTTTGGCACAAAACCGTAAACTTGGAAGAAATACCACTTTTTCTCTGTTGCTGCAAAGTAGGGATGTATATACAAAATGTGCGTGACCATCCAAAGGTATAAATGCATGACAGAATTTCAACACTGCACCACAGCATCAACCAACAGCATATACACACAAACTATGGTATACAGGTTCTTCCATTTTCTTTTTGCCTTAAGTATCTGATGATATATCTCATCCTACAGAAAACAAACCAACCAATCTCTTGACATCCATGGTATTGTTTGAACTGAACCAGCTTATATTGTTGGGCTATGGACTACTGAAGTGTCCCAAAGAGAAACATGCATTTAATTTACATGCTTTTAGATTACAGGAATTCTGCCTTAGCTGATTTGCTACTTTGCTAACACGAAGAATGATCCAATGGCTGGAGTTATCTAATGAAGCCAGTTAGAAACAGCCTAATACCTTCAAAATTTATCTGTAACTTACATGTACTCCTACAATAAACACACATAAAATGACACTTCTGACATGCTACACACTTCTCTGTTGATACCAAACTGTCTGATCTTTCCTTAACTTGTCGTTTCCCCTAGAAGTTCCAGATACACAGCAGACATACCCATCTCAGTACACTGGAGACCAAAACAGCACCCTCTCCTCCTTTCACTTTATGTAGCTAGGCAAGATACAGCTAAGTACATACAAACATAAATACTTACAGCAAAAAATTAAATATTTTTCATTTAAAAAACAAAACCCGTATATAGTCTTTTAAATAAAATTCACCTTTTATAAGATTTTGCTTAAAGAGCAAAAGGCAACTCCAGGAGTTCCTGAATATTTCTGTGCGCTGCTGACAGACAAGTTTCTGCTATGAATCCCTGTGCAAGTCTGAAGTGGTTACTCCTTTTCTTTTTACAAAAAACCCCCCCAAACTTATCAAAGAGTCATCACAAGATCTATAGAACTGTAAAAGCAGAAAGGCCACATTATAAATTTCCTATAAACAAGGTTAAAAAGCTTTCTTTTCCTGCCCTACTCCACTCAGTCCTGCAGCAACAAGGGTGCTGATTATGGTGGATGTGCCTTACAGCAGAGGCCAATCAGTGTAATTGCACTGATGCTTCACAGCACACCCCCAGACAGCTACCAGCTATGTCCCACATACACACATAAGCAAGGGAAACTTCACTGTTTTATCTAACTGTATGGAAACTAAAATAATTTTATAATGTTGATAGGTACAGTTTTCATTCAGGCTCTAGCAAAGGCCCATTCCTCCAAGCAAACTGGGCAAACTTTTTCTTCTTTAACTTACACAATCCATTGTAGATTTATCAGTTATAACTAGAATCTTGGACAGGAAGGAATCAAAAAAGCAGCATGGGCAGTAGTATTTTGATGATTACCACTCAGAAAACAGATTTCTAAAATGGAGTTATCTTTTGAGTTGGAAAATCTGCCTCAGTTATGTTCAGAATCACACTACATCATCAAAATGCTGGATTTCAGTGTTCATTAAAATGCTACCCAGAACATCAGTTGTTTTCTTCCTGCTTCTAAACACAGACCAGCAAATTTTGCTCTTAATTTGTTTATAAACAAATCCCGCCTAAAATCAGAAATAAGTGAATGAAAGGCATAAAGTTTACTGCAGAACTCCCAAATATACAGAATGTCTACGTGCCATGAGAACAGGCAGGTTACTGAACTTCTGACACTTGTCTTGAAGTAAAAGCTCTCCACTTATGTCAAACAAAAAGAAACCCTGAATCAAGCACCTAGGGTTATATTTCCTTTTTTAACACTGAAATGTGCCTGAGGTATTTTTGTGTGTGTGCAAAAATATCCTCATTTAAACAGATGCACACTACACTTTGGAAAGATTTCTTAGCTTGAAGTTTTCACCCCAATACACATTTTCCTGCTTCTTAATTCTTATTCATTGCACATTCCTCTGTTTGCTTCCTTCAGAAGCTCTAGGAAGAAATTAACTTCTGTTAATGCCTCACAAGCACAACTGCACTATTTCAAAATATAAATCTTGACCACCAGTTTCTGTGTTTGTAAACTGAAGTACTGTGTTTTAACATAGAACCAAAGGTTCTCTCCCCTGCTTCTCAGAGTGGGGAGGAGTTCAAAAGAGTACAGTTTCTGAAATGGAAAATACAAGAATAAAAAAAGTTTTCATATTTGCTACATAGAGGAATTTGGACCAATAATGCTGGTCAGACTGACTGTTAATAACATAATTAAATGATACAGCCTGACTGCTAACAACGAGTAAAATGCTATGTTTGTACGGTGGAAAAATGTAGGACACCTACAAGACAGTCCTACACATACAGTTTAAAGGGTTAAAACACTGAGAATGTCTACAGTAGTCTTTTGCTTACGTTAATACAGATGCTGAAGGGGGTCTCAAAATTAAGCTTTGGTTTCTTCTTTCCTATCTCCCACAAAAGCCTTCTTGCTCAAACCCAAGCAATGTTCTTTTGTTCCTTGAACCCAACGCTTTTCTCTCCCACATCTTTAACATGCACGTGCCTTCTCCAACTCTTCTGTAACACATCTAGCAATGCCTGCACTCAATGTTCATCCCTCATATTAGTTACTATGCTCTAAATCAAACATTTTTCAGGCCAGTTAGTCTTCCTTTAATACATCCATTTTTGATGACTGTGTGCAAGCTGGAGCTCCCAGTGCTCCAATCATGGCTGGAAGACTTCGGTTTCTTCTCAGTCCTGCCATTAAGGTGCTACCTGCATTTAAAAAGCCAGATGAGTCATGCCTCTTCAAGCTAACCTCTGGCCCCTGATTCTTCCCATGGTCCTGTGTTTCAGGGGTCTTGATCACCCTGGCAATGCCCAGCCTCTTCAGTCTGTCCACTAGGTTCATCTTCAGCTGGCCTACGTCTGGAGTGTTACGGGGGGCCTTTAGGCCATACATTCCTTGCAAGAATGTTTCTGCTGGTCGAGAAGCCAGGAAGTTTTCAGGGTGATGCGCTCGAGGCTCAAAGAGTGGAGGGGAAGGACAAGGTGAACGTGATGGAGAATTTGGTGGAGTAGAAGGAATGGGAAGAATTCGAGGGGATTGTAGCAAAGGCAATTTTTCTAATATGGGGCTGTCGTAAACCTTGGCAGAGATGCCTCGTTCTTGCAAAAGTTTGGCCAAACTGCTTGTGCTGCTGAAAGTAGTAGTTGAGTCTCTCCTGTTGGTGAGAAATTCTCCAATACTAAGTCTGTAAGGAATGGCTGGAGTGCTCACTACCAGGTTTCCAGTACTGCTGCCAGTATTTCCCAGGGAAAATGGAGCACCCATGGAGCTGAAATAAAATAAAAATAAACCAGAGAATATGCACACACTAGACATCTTTATACCTGCTCTACTCTCTTAGTATACAGAAGACTCAACAAAAAGCAAAACGTTGCTGTGACTGTTTCAGCTTTAGTAGACTCAGAATTATTGTGCTGCAAAGCACCCATGAATTTACCTTCTGTGATCACCTATACTGTATTAGATATAATATCAACATGGCTGGCCAACTAGTTTAAAAAACCTCATGACATTATTTATTTATATTTATTTTTATATTTATTTTATTTATATAACTTGTAATAATAAATCATCATAGCATTTTTTTTAACAATAGGTATACAACACAAGGCATTTGCTACTTAAGAGGTAAAATTTACTTCCTTTAAATTACCATAACCTGTTTTAACTCTCAGTCTAGAGAATTCCAAGTTTCCCTTTGTAATTACAACTACTTTTATTAGTGACATCCTATGTGCTGCCTAGCTGCCTTGGTATTTTTTAAAACTGACCCATGTATCAGTAGCCAGAAGTTAACTGTTCAATCCTATGCAGTAACATCTAGGATTTTAGCAGTCCTCATACCTGGGAGTAACTTGAGTAACATCAGATGGGTGAAGGATCCTACAGGTAGTAAAGGTAAATGTGGAATTTGTTGAAGACAGACACTTCCCTGGATTTGAGGCTGCAAAGTGAAGAATACATCCACTGAGGGTAAAACTAAAGACAGGTAAGAACTAATCAAAGTTTAAGGCAATGTTATTATAGCGGCTAACTTTTTTAGTCCCTTTTTTAAAGTAAAGGACAAAGACAGCATTGTCACACAGTCAAATACTTTCCATAGACAAAAGGACAATGCAAAATAAATCCAGGAAGAGACACTAACCATGCTTCTTACTGGCGAGCGGTACTGCTGCTGAAGTAATAGGTGGCAGGAAAATCCCTGCCACTGGCTTTGCCAGTGTAGGCTTCTTTTCCTCTGGGAAAGACTGTTGGGCTTGAAATGTTATGCCTCCTTCACTTTCTTCCTCATCATCCTCCTCCAGGTCAGAGATGTGGTGCACAGGATCATCAGACAGAGGGGTAAAGCCTTTAGTAACAACACCTGGTCTTGGGTCAAGAATGGTGCCTAGGTTGGGTCGAGCAAGCTGCTGCCAATGAAAAAGGGTCTGAGATCCTGGTGTGACAAAAGAGAAGAGACTCAGAGAGCCGTTACCTGCTATGCTTGCAAGAATTCATGATCAAAACAACTGCAGCCAGCTGGTGCCAACACAGTGATCCACACAATGTGCTGGGATGGCAATGCCTGGAAGCAGCCAAACATTCAGCACCGTGTAAGGAAGACAATGCTGATGAGCTAATTGGAAGGAGCCGACCAAATATTACTGCTTCCTGTTACTGCATGCCATTCCTAGCTATACACACAGCAACAGTGATGTAGTTGGCAAATCTAAAATTCTTTTCTGATGATGAGAGGAGGAAGATCATCCTCTTACCTTCAATGGGTTTGACGATTTGCAACTTTTCTGGTAGGAGGACACGGAGATTAGTACAGCTGGCAGACAGATCAGTGAATTCCAAGTTTGTACTCGGGGAAAAAGAGCTTTCTGTGGGTGTACTAAAGCCACTAGCCTCTTCTTTCTGCTCAGCCAGCGAATGCATTTTTCGGTCCCACTCCTCTTCAAAAAACTGCTTCTCACTCAGGTAGTTCTGACGACGGAGAGAGAGCCTGTGCAGAGCTGTAGCCAAGTCACTGTCTCCAGGGCTTCCCAGCTGGCCAGGACTATGGGTATCTCTGTGAGAAACATCAAATAGTAATAGATATTAAGACCATTAAATTAACTATGTGTCTCTTATGCAGAAGTCCAGTTTGCATTTAGTTTTTGGATCAGTTTTGAAAGAAAGTAACAGGCTGTGTTTCCTACTTCAAATTCTTCCCAGAGCTGCTCCCCTGGGCCACCTGTGTGTGGCTCTCCAACTGGTACATGCCAGAGTGGAAGGGCTTTGCTGTCATAACAGCACTTGGCCGGTTAGATCCAGGGATTGGCAATGGGGCAGGAAAGGAAGAGCAGCGGCCACGAATGACATTAGCAGTCTTGACAGTGTCAAATACTCGTTTCTGTTGACCCCTGCAGAAAAGACAAGCAAACAAATGTGATTTTAGGAAGCAGAAAAGATATAATAAAGAAAAAGCTCTGAAAAAACAGATGTTCAAAAGTCTACAGAGACCTTACTAAAAAGATGTCCAGAAAAACAGGATTGCCTAAGACACACGTTTTCAGTATTACTCAATTAAATATCAGAATTACCACTTACTTTAACCTGAAAGACCTGACCCTTTACTGATAACAACTTTAGAATATTCAGAAGCATGTATTTAATTTATTTGACTGATATATGCTTTCAGAAACATGTATTTTATTTATTAGTTCTTGCTCAGAAGTATGAGATCCAAGAACAGGTTTTCAGGGGTTTGGAAACCGTTTCTTTATCATCATCATCAGTTGTTACATTAATGAAATAATATATCATTATAGATAAATATATTACATATAATATAATGTATAAACATACAGAAACAAAAATACATAGTAATGCATTATACAATGTAATATATAATAAGAGAATAACATTATTATATATAACATATATAGCTGTTTTTTAGTTATAATGTCATTTGTCTGGAAATTTTTCTATAAGCATTAAAAGAGATAAAACTAATCCTGTGCATCAGAGAATCGATCAAAAAATCTCACAAATTAAAGAATGAAATAACATCCTTTTAGCAAATTCCCAACTTCTTCATAGACTCAAATAAGAATAGTAGGTTTCAAAATTGAAAAGATTACCAAACACTACAAACATTTTTTTAAGTTATGCAGAAAACTTATTATAGAGGGAATATACACATTTATGGATTCCCAGAAATCAGTTTCACCTTACTTAATACAAGTCTATGAAAAAAAAAATCAAAATAGCACACAGAGATCCAAAAACATACTTTTGGTTGGAGAGAAGAGATTCATCACCCTGACTCAATTCCTTCCGCATTGTCCCTTCAATTTCTGCTGCAAGAGAATCCTACAGAAAAATGAAAACCACAAGAGTTGACAAATTAGATTCAAGTCTTCCTCCTAACAATTTTAGCAGAAAACATCCATAAAACTTTTAAGAATCTCCATTTGTTTCCCTGGTATTTGTATGCTTTGGACAAACCCTTTGTACTCTGAAGGAAGAGAGTGTTTTCCATCATAACTACACCAATGTGTAACCAGTGAGGGTTCAGTTTGCATTAGCAACATCTGCTCTTAATTTGTTTCTTTATGTACTCTCTACATTGGTTTCTTTAGTTAAGCTACAACAGTGAGAGCACAAGGCCAAGAATGTACATGAGTGACTGTGTACACACAGAACAACCAATCATAACCTGATGAATTCCCAGCACAGTCCAGATATTTTGAGTACAGTAATCAGAACACACCTGATACTAATATGAAGACGAAAATAAAAGCCTTTAACTCTTTTCCACTGGTTTAGTCATCTCTGGCAATTAGCTTAGGTCATGCATTACTGGTGATGCTTAAAATTTAACCTCACAAGGACATACAATTATGTCATAAATTACATAATGGAAAAAATATCCTTTGAACTCTGGAAAAAAATGCTACATTTCTTAGAGGAACACTGTCAAGTTATAAAAGTCACATCAACATTGAACAATACACTAGCACAGCTGCGCACAAGCTGCAGAACATGCCAATTCCCTTATTAAAAAGAAATGGCATATAGAAAGGAAAAATAATTGTAGTACCAGAATGTGTCAAGTGAGTGGTTAGTTTCCCAGTACATAAAACTCTCACAAGTGTACACATTGAAGAATTGAAAAACCATAAGATCAGGTCCTTTGCCTAGTACAAAACAGCTCCTGCTGCAGCTCCTGTAGTGGCCACTGTACTCCTAGAGCTCTGTGCTACTACAGGCCATAAGTGCCAGCTGGTATATGCCATGCTGCCAGGATTTGTTACCACAGGAAAGGCTCCACGTGACTGGGGGTGGCAAAGACAAGCAACAGAGCTGGCTCTGCTGCGCAGCAACTTCACTTCCTCTTGTGACTCGTGCAACATCCCCAGACACTCTGCATTCCGGTCCTGCAACTCATGAAGCTGAAAGAGAAAAGAGGCCATTGTATGATCTCTTCAAAGGGAAGACAGGATGGAACTGCATGAACTCCTACAACACTGTAATATTCTTCCAACTGCACGGCACATGCCCACATCTGGAATGGACGATAGTCAGCAAAGCACCCATAATGACTTTAATGACAAAGCATGAAGTCCGTATTAAGATTCCAAAGAGGAAAATATATGATGAAATTCAAAGAAAAATACTTCAAAAAAGTCTGCAAATACAGTAACTACTGATGCAAAAGAAGCAGAAAAAGAGAACTGCCTTAAAATCTAATGGGCTACAAGTGATTGTTGACACAATCAGTAATATTCACAATAAAACACTTTTTCTCGTAACCACCAAGAATAGTAAGACCCCCCTACCTGAAACACCTTCCTTGCCTTTCACACTCCTCTGAACTACAGAGGTTTTTATGTAGACCTAAATAAAATAATTATTCTTTTCCTCCAATCATATGACTCCAACCACAATAAAAGATTAAAAGTCCTACATAATTAAAAAGCAGTAGTTCCCATTCTCTCTCCATTTTCTTTCTCTTGTATTCTATTCCAAACATTTACTTAAACATATATATAAGTACCTCTGCTGTCAGTTGTCTCTGAGCATCTTTGGAGGCTTGTAAGTGAAGTCTCAGCTCCTCCTTCTCAATTACATTCTGAAAGCACAAAAAGGTGCTCATCATTTTCTCAGCTGAATTCCCTGAGAGGATGATCCTCTGCCATACTTTCCTGAAACAGCCACTCCTTGCAGTGTCACCTCCTGGCTTGCCAGTAAATTTTGACCTGCTGTAAGCACTGGCATGCACATGCTGCACATACACACATGGACACTGGTTAGCAGCATCCCCTTACTTCTTTGAGTTTATGTTGAAGATCAACAATCTGAGACAAGAGGGATGAGATCTCTTCCTGGTAGCGAACCACCTCCTCACTCTTCTCTGACAGCTCCTCTGTTATCCTGGAAATGTGAGCATTTGTTTGCCCTACAAAACATAAAAGGAACTTAGTAGTAGAGACCTTCTCCTGACGCATGAAAAAAAACCCCAAACCAAACTCCAAACTCAGAAGGGATGAGGTAACAGTCAAAAACATTCTGCACAACAACCTTAGGAAATTTCTCTTAGGAAATCAATTCCTGATACGTAAGAGTAGGTGCCTTAGATAAGGAAAAGAATAACAGTGGGGAGGAGGAGAAAGAGTTAATACGTTAACATTTGAAGTTAAGAGCTAAGTATGCAGAACCCGAAATACACATCACAGGTATGTGAAATGACCACAATAAAATCCAAGGGAAGCTGCTACAAACAATTTTAAATTACATAACAGCTTGTGACCAAGGCCAGACTTGGAATACGCTGAAGAAATCAGGTTCTGAATTAATCTTGTTATTAACTACCACTCTTTGTAAACAAAGACATTTTGTCAGACCTTGTCAAGTGTAACATACAGTCTTGATTCTGGTCACTATCTATTCCCTAAAAATCCACTCAATGCAATTTCCCGTTTCTTTTTCCTTTGTGCAAGCACTGCCTCAAGTGAAACAACAAAGCACCTCAAAAAGCTGATGTATTTTTATGCAGTTAAGCCTTGCTTGTATACTTGCCCTCAAAACATTGCCAAGTCATAAGAAAGTCTGATCAATCTTGCAAAAAGGTCACACTACAAATTTAGTCCTTGTTGTACCTAACAGATGTACTGCTTATAGGCCTGTGGACATTTAAGCCCTGTCAGATACCTTTTTCGGAAATATAAATTTTAAAGCTGTAGACAACATATCCTTTGGGAGAAGATTCTTTCTGCAAGTCTAAATTACCTAGCATGCCTACACATGCTATAGAATTGAATAAAAAAGTGAATTCACAGACATTGTCACTGTGGAAAATAGGAAAATAGGAGAGCTTACATGAAATAACTTCTATTTGCAAAAGATAGGTATTTTCCCAGAGGGATCAGAGTAAATTAACCAATTAAGTATCAATTAATAGTATTTTATGGTCATCTGGAACAAGAAAAATCAAGTAGCAACTCAGTCTTCTTTATGGTGGTTGTATAGAAAAAAATAATTTTAAAATACAAGACTGATGTTATTATGCATAAAGGAAGGAGTACGTATCAAACAACTACAGATAAAAAAAAAATGTACCAGCAGTTCACACAATCACCACAAAAATAAGGATTTTTCCTTATTGTTTCAGTAAACTTAACATGCGCTAATACAAGAGCAGCTGCAATTCTTTGTGGATAAGCAGTCCCCAAAAACGCAAATACAAATAACTTTTCTAGACAAATTAAAACATTTTCTAATTTAAATACTTTGGTTCATAACATATATGTTTTAAAAATAGTGGAGTTCATAGATTTAAGAGTCTATGCACTGATATATTTCAGTGTCAAGTGTGCTGAATATACAAGATGAATATTGTGTTGATTTTCTAGTGTCTGTAGGCTTCAGTTTAGAAAGTTTTGGAACATTAGATTTTGTGTTCATTTTCTCTTATAAATGCAATATACATATCTAAATTTAAATGCCAGAGTGTAACAATTTTACACTTGGGTAAAGAGCAAGACTTGAATGACAGGCATAAATTACTGAAGCTCATTTTTTGATTCATGGTTAACTAAGAAGGTGTTGGCACTAAGTATTTTAAATACCATTTTGCCAGTGCAAGATACAGCTCAGATACTCACGGAGTTCTTTGACACAGTCATTGACCAGCTGCTGTTCCTTCTCTTCATATGTAATGGTTTCTGTCTTCAGGTGGCAAGCCTTCAAGAAAATTACCACTTTATCAATTACCATTTCAGTTTAACTATAATGTTTTAAATTTTTATCTCTAAAATTCTTGCAACTGCAGAATCTCCCCTCTACTTGATCTTTATAATTTCTGTGCATCTGGTCACACTTCCTAGCTGTTTTTTCCACCATAACCTGTTTCCCTGAATTTTAGAGGTCTTTTGAGTGAAAGACACAGAGACATCAACAAACTGATCTCTTGGTTCTAGTAAAAAATTGTTGCAATAAGATGTAATTTGGTAGGGAAAGTAAACCAAGACAGTAATCAGAAATAAGCAATTAAATTTGCCTCAAAACTTCTTAAGGTAAAACAATCTTGAAAACTGAATGATGTTAGCCAAATCTTTTACAGCACTGAAAAGCTCTTGGAAGAACAGCTTTCTCCATATTCTCCAACTAGTTTATTTAGACTGTAAACTTTCTGGCCAGAGACCAAAGATCACAACATATCTAAACGATATCAGGCACACTAGAGTCCCACTTCTGTTTTGATTGGGAGGATGATAACAGTAAACTTAGCACAGACAAATCTTCTGTAGTCAGGACTATTTGCCAGTAAGTGACTCACATCACATAACTTAGTAAATGGCTTTAAAGGTGACCCAAGCAAATACTGGTACAGCTACACAGGTGCAGCCAAACACTTTTTTACATAACGCTGTCATACGAAAATAAATATAAAACAAATATAGGCTCATTATGATTGAGACTATTTCAAGTCAATGTCATGTCACAGAATGACAGCAGTCTCTTTTCACTCCAGTTTTTCATACTAAGGTGGACTAAATTAATCCCTGTCTGGTCTGCAAACTTGTGCAATCATAGACAGGGTTAGAAGCATAATAAAAGCCATCTGATCAATTTCTTACCCTACTAAACTATCTTACACTACTAAACTATCCATTTGGTCTTAGGGAGTTTTAGGAAGAATGTGCCTCTCAGGCTGAGTATTTTGGAGACAAAACAAGGGGAAAAGTATACTTTGTTGCCATTAAAGGAATCTAGTCTCTGTTCTACTGCTGTAACAAGTTTACATTGGCAAAGGCTTACATAAAAAAAAACCCAAAAAACCAAACACACATTAAATAAAAAACCACCAACTTCCTTACAAACAACAGCCCCTTTTCTCAAAGACAACAAAAGAACCCACTTCTAAACAACATACTATTTCACAAGCTCCACTCTTCACTACCAAAGAAAAAACACTACATCTCTAGATTCCAATTCTTGAAATCTTTACTGTTGGTTCCATGACTTTCATAGCCATTACTTTTTCTGGCCATTTAGTCTCTAATCTTCTAATGACACAGTATTCATGTTTTATACACAAGAGAGGCCAGCTAATATACAGAAACAAATCACACAGTCAAAACTGTGTCTTTAAAATAATTTAACTAGAAGCTTATTAACCCTTAATATGAAATACCATCTGACAAAAACGTAACAGCAACAGAATGGGATTCCCAAAATACTCCTGCTAATTGCAGTCAGATTTATATCAAGACAAGTCTCAGGAGCTTGAGGTTCTCATGGGTCCAACTAGTTTTACTGGGTGCTTACATATGTTCCCATATTCTTTCATGTACCGTAAATGCACTGAGAACAGACTGCTACAGAACTCTGGAGATAATGAGGAATGAAGGAAACAGAAGGATGTGGGCATGGAGGGAAGGTGCCTGGGTATGACTTGTACACAGCGATACAAAATAGTCACACTTCACTTCAAGAGAAACCCCAATATTGGAGTTTAACCATCCTGACTTGTTTCATATCCAGGCATACAGTGCAAGTTGGATGTACCTTTGATCGGAGAGCAAGGTTCTCCTCTTCCAGCTCTCTGAGTTTGTCCTGCAAGACATCCAGCTGCAACGGGTCGTGTGAGACACTGAAAGACTCATTGAAACGAAGGGGTGTGGAACAGCTGGAGTCTGTTTCGCTCTCCTCAGAAGCAATCGAAACAATACGCAGCAGGTCGTCCTTCTTTGACAGCTCATGCTGCAGCTGGTTAACCTATGAGAAATGAAGGTCATCACCTTGTGAAATATACGTTAGATATTTCACAATGTATTATTTATGCAGTCTCTTGAAGATCACTGCTCAGGCCTAAAATGAAAGAATAGCTCACACCTCTATTTCTTTTACAGGAAGTTCATAAAAACCTGATTTTATCATTGCGAGGGAGACTGAAAATTCAAGATACCACAAAAATGAACAACAGCACTTACTTTTTAAACACTTTATTCAAAATAATTTTCCAGCTACTTTGATACATGTCTTCATTTTAGCATACTATCATTTTGATTATGACCATTATTCTGGACTCTTGAATTCTTAGAAAAAAGGACTGAAAGACAACTATTTACACGTATAGACTGGTACCCTCCAGTCTCCACATTAAATGAACCACAGCACAATTAAAAACAAATAAAGAGATAGATCTCATGTAGCTAAATTCTATTTTATCTAAATTTTTATATGAATACATAAGTTTATGCTGTCCTACAGCTGATTATGAGTACATTTCTGTTACCAGCATACTGTTTTATACAAACAGCTGAATCCATTTCACTGTAACTTAGACTACATCTGTTGACCACAGGCTTATTTGTAAAATATTGAATTCTTTTTTTTTTTTAAGGAAGAAAAACAAAAGAAAGTATTAGAATAAGAATTTGTGCTTACAGAAAAAAATGGAGAAAAGACCTTGATCAGAATTCACTTTTCATTACATTTCATTTATTCATTTGTTTCCTCTTAGTGTAAGCACTCCAGTAAGTCAGCTCATTTTCTGGCTGTATCCTCACTTGTGAAGTTGTTATGTAGCAGGACATGTCAGACACAACCTCTTATTCTGACTTATATTATTAGATTCTTAGTTGAATGGTGGGAAATCAGATGGATGGTCTGATACACCCTAATGATATCTGACATTCTCATAATTTCTCAGTAATTACAATATGCAGTCTTCATAGTCAGTTCCCAGACTGAGAAAGGTGATTGAACAATTATGATTAGGAGTTTGACATCCAAGCATATTTCCGTAGTTTGAGAGTACCAACCACCTGCTTTCACAATGAAATAATAAATTTCTATTAATCCTCTTATTGCCATCATAAATAAGAAATAAAATAGAAAAAATAAAGTAAGAAATAAATAGAAAAAAAGAGAGAGAGTAAAATATGGAAAACAACATCTAAATAAAGGAAGAAAGAAAAGCAACCACTTACTCTGTCTAGAGTTTGTCCTAACTGTTCTTCCAGTGCATCATTCTGTTCCATCAAAAGGTGGTTTCGCTTAAGAAGGGCTTGTCCAATTCGAGCTGCCAGTTCCAGGTCCCGATCCTTCTGCTCACAAAATGAGAACAAATGTCTCCTTTTGATCATGTAAGGTTTACATTCAGAGTAGCTTTGGGTTTTCCTAGATATCACTCAATGCATCACCACTCTGAGATCCCCCTTCACTCTCAAACGGACCAACATTGTTAGGACAATGACTAATGCTTCCTCACTGGGATCCAGAACACATCCATAACTGTATTTTTTGATACACCATATTTTCTGCCACAGCCATTTGCAGCAACAGGATGAGTGGAAAGCACCAAACCCGGGGACAGTTTTGGGTTTTGTGCTGAGTACTGGAAAGGTTACAAGGGCTTTGATGAATCATACAAAGAAGCCACAATTACTTTCAAGCGATACTTTCCCCAGAACAGACTGCTCAAATTGAATAGTGGTGAGAGGGCAGAAGCAAAACAGCAGCAGTACATCAGAAGAAAGCTGTTTCTTTCTTATATTCGCTGGCTCCATGGTGCCCATAGTTTTGTTAAATTTTGTTTCTGAGACAGCACAAGCAAATGGGCAGCTTCTCATTACCCACGTGTTTTATAAGCAGCTCTTGAAGGTAACTGAACCAAAATTTCCAGTAGCTGAATAAAACACTTCCTCAAACGGACACGTCCTCAAATATATCTCTCTCTATAGGTATCAATATATATAACATTACAGAGACAAGCATACCTCAGCTAACAGATGTTTGACCATGTCAGCATCACTGTAGGTTTTCTGTTCCACATTTCCTGTGCCAAGAACTGAGGAGAGACAAACATGCTTATTGAAGTAGCTGAAATACAAGAAGACCATGGGAAGGCAGAGAGCTGAACTCAGAGGATGGTGTTTATGTACAAATACAGTACTTGGCTGATGAAACTAGAGGAGGCTATGAAAAGGCATCTTAACTTCAGAAATAGGAAACAAAACTCATTTGGGAGACTGATAAATGAGGTATTTATAGCTTTCAGCAATATTAACTAAGACTTGAGGTGCTCATGCATCCTTTAAATTTAGAAAGAGTACAAAAATCTCTTAAGACCAACTTTTTTGAATACAGCTAAGCAATTAAATCATCCAGCTTGCTGGGGAAAAGGGGAAGAGGATATTGCAGCATGTCTAAATATAGCTGAACACATACCTTAATTCTGAAACAAAATTCCCACTAGCGTGTGTGACAACTACACACAGGAAGTATGGAGACCTCAGAGACTAGTCATGAAAATGCATTTATTAAGGGCTTGACCATCTTGGAAACAATTAAAATTAGGTAATGTACATCTGCATTTTAGATGTAGCAGTAAATCCTATTTCACTAATCAAGTGACTTCAACGTTTAAAGAGTTTGTAAAACTATTTTTAGAAAACAGAGAACAAGCTGAAAAACAGGACTGAGTGAAGAATAAACAAAGTGTGAAGAATTTGCAACAACTCTGAACAAAACACAGTGCTAAAACGCAAAGCACTGGTCTGCTCTAGTTCATATCCTGAGAAAGAGAAGATAGTAATAACAAAGACATCTCAATTACCTTGTGCAAATTTGTGAGATCCATCCAAGGAGGAGGAAGGAAGTTCAATAAGAGCTGGAGTGACAGAAAATGAAAGATATGGAGAGGAAAAGTGAACAAAGAGGGGAAAGAATTAAAACGTAAGGAAATAGGTGAGTTTTTGGCATGCATGTACTACAACTGAAAATTAAGTGTGCGCTTGCAAACATACATTTTACGCTACTAAAACTTTCTTAGGCCTTTCAGGGCACCATTTAATTAGGATTTCCTTCAGGAGCAGAATTATACATCTCACTTGCAGGTGATGGATGCTTGTGCTTGTCTAAGTTCAATAGAACTTTGCTATTTTTGCTTTATGGAATCAGGATCATAAAGGTAAAGAAGGCAGCAACATAAATTTAACAATTATAGAAGCATCTGCTTCAACTGAAGGCATAAGCTAACCTGTTTTGGAACTAATTCCATCATCGCTGAACTGCAAAATGAGATTACTATGGATTTGGTCTAAAGATTTTCTTTACTATTTTACCTTGTTTAAATCTGATTCATACTGTGAATACACAGTGGTATTGGTGCTCGTTTTTTTCTTTGTTTGTTCTTGCTCAGGAGTTATGAGCACTTAGTTATGAGACCATGAAGTGCCAAGCTGAAGTGTACACCAACTTTATTTACTTGTGTTATATAAACAGTCTATATACTTATCATATGTAATGTCCACAATTAACCTTTAAAGGCATAACACTATGGCTATGCTAAGAACTAAACCAGGTTTCATTTTAGTATAGAAAGAAACTTTCTTGCTATCTTGAAACACAGGAGGATAGAAAAAACAATACAGAAAAAAAGTTTACTGAATTGTTTCTCTAACATCTTAACAGAAGAATAAATCAATGTAACAAACCAAACACTCTTTTATTAAGTAGATCAGCAGGCATAAAACCCAATGCATGCTGTTCAAAATATTTAGGAGCTTTGAACTTACAGCACAGCACTACTAATGGAACTTCTAAGCAGGGAAAAAATAGAAACTCTCCACAAATTTTAAATATGTATCTATCAGTAGTATGCATTTGGGAGGTCAATTTCACTGTAGTGCTTAGTTGCTGAGATGGGACTCCTAACTTATCTGGCTTACTAGTATTTGGAAAATTCACTGCACATACATAAGTAATTTACAGCCATTACAGGCAGAATATTACAGCCAGCTCTCCTGTGGTAACTGTTCCTACCAGGTGATTTAAAAATAAAAGTTTCTATTTAGTCCTCTTAATAAAGATTTACACTACTTCCATACAAGGTTACTCAGGTGGGTAGGTTCCTAAAATCAAATGCAAATATCTTTACTTTGATAAATAAAATCACAGAACTAACAGCTTTGAAACTCGGCTCTATATAAATTCTGTTATTTTCTCACAGTAGAGGATCAGTCACACATAGTTTGTTAAGATTCTCTCTTGTGAACATGCACACATGCAATCACTCACCTTGCCAGGCAAAATGTGCAAGCAACTCTTCATTTTGGTTAAAATTCTTGATATGTTGTGCCATGTCCCTTTATTCACACACACAAAGTAGTTCTAAAGACAGATTTTCTGTAATTCAGGGCTTCTTATGCTACCACAGAAGCAGAAAATATTCTTCCACCTCACTGAAAACACTGCCAGTGGGCACTCAACTGGCCACGGGATAAACCTTCTAATAGGCAGCAGCAGCCATAAAAAGAGGAGGAGCTCAAGTGCAATAACTTGTTTCGTTTTTTTTCTCAACTAAAAATTCACTCAAACCATGAATTTAGCATTCTCTCTAGGAAAAAAGCTATAAAAATGTTTCTAAATGGAAGATATGCACATAAAACCCCATGTTATGCTTCAAGAGTATGACTGTCACATTTATTTCCAGTGACAAGCAACAGAAAGAAAGATAAAAATTTCTCCAAACAAGTTATTCTAACTAGATCTTGATTTATATCTGTATCTCTCTGGGACCTTCCCAGTATGTCCCTGTAAGTTATTAGTATCAAGAAAGCTAATACAATGACTACTATATTCAATCTCTTGACAATTTCTGGGAGAAACATAAATTGTATTTATCATAAGTTTATATGACTTGGCAGTAATGACAGTGTTCTTAAGTGATAGAATTAGTTTTGTATGTTATGTTTGTATGTAGGTATGCTTTCTTTTAACTCAATTTCAGTCATTGTTACAAGAAAACATTTATGGTAACTGCTCAAAAAACTCTCAAAGGCAAGTTACTATTTTCACAGGACACCCTCTATAGTTGAACTTTTCTCTGGGTGAAATAGGAAGACACCACTTTCTACAGTACCTTGACCACCAAAGAGTACAGGACTGGCTTCATGAAAACATTGTTGATAAAACCCCTCCCTCTCACTGCAGTTTCAAACTGCAAGCTCATGCAGTCCTTCTCTCAGAGCCCTGTGTTTCCCCACCTGGGAGCTTCAGTGGAACCACATTTGATGTCAAGTTCCATCTGATAGACTCTGATCCCACCTTTTTATAATTAAAACTTGGAGGCAAGTACACACCCCACTGATTACACATTACATAGCTTCAAGTGAACTATAAACGCATTCAGTCGACTATAAAATCATTTATGGTTGCAATATTATTATCAGAAACAGACTGAGTAATAAACATTAAACTGCTTTCCAACTACTTCCCACAGTTAAAAGGAGTTCCAAGCCTGCAAGTTCAACTGATAAAAAGATTGCTTTAAATTCACAGAACCCCAAAATGTGCTGAGTTGGAAGGGACCCACAAGAATCATCGAGTGGAACTGTCAGCCCTGCACAGGACCATCCCCAAGTGTCACACCATGTGCCCAAGAATATCATCCAAATGGTTCTTGAACTCTGTCAGGCTTGGTGCTGCATCCACTTCCCTGGGGAGCCTGTTCCAGCACCCAACCACCCTCTGGGTGAAGAACCTCTTTCCAATGTCCAACGTAAACCTTCCCTGACACAACTTCGGGCCACTCCCTCAGGTTCTGTCACTGGTCACCACAGAGAAGAGATCAGTGCCTGTCCCTCCTCTTCCCCTCACTAGGAAGCTGTCACTGCAATGAGGTCTCCTCTCAGTCTCCTCCAGCTGAACAGACCAAGTGCCCTCAGCTGCTCCTCATACGGCTTCTCCTCAAGGCCCTTCACCATCTTTGATACACTTATTTGGGTGCTCTCTAAGAGTTTAGTGTCTTTCTTACATTGCAGTGACCAAAAACTGCACACAATTACAAAAATTGCCAAGTACTGCATTCTTAGGAAATAATATTTTAGTTTCACTTACTCCTTTGCTATGCACCCTGGGTGGAAGCCTGAAGTACAAACAGCAAGAACAAACCTCTTTCAGAGGTGATGTGCAAAGAAGAGGCAATCACAACAGATTATATACAAATCTCAAGTTTGCTCTTCTGTGTGGCCTATTCCAACATATGGAGGAAACAGACCTTCCCCGTTTCTCTGAATCCATTACAGTGGATTCACCCCTCACATAAAAACACTTGAAACTACAAGCAAGTAAATGTCCAGTTCTTTTGGCAGCCTTCTATGCATTTGCTTTTCAATGTATTAAAGGTTTCTTCATGTGATTGAAGCTGTCCATTTTCTTCCTTATGACTTGATATGTTTAGGAATAAGTTACCTAGTATTTTCAGAAAGAGAAGGTAGTGATCAACACTGATCTAGTACCCACCTAAAGCATTCATACTTTTCTATCTCCAGAAGAAATCATTAACAGCATTTCACAAAAAAACATCAACACAAAACATCAGGGCAAACATCATCAAAAGAAACACAGCATCATTAACCTTTCTGAAAACAGAGCTGCTGCATACTTCATATACTTCTTGCACTCCATCTATTCTAGCACAATTCTAGGTTCACCCTCTTTTTCCACTATCAGATGTTCCCACTCTTACGTTGGTATGAAATCTAACAAGGCATGCCAAGTTAATCCTGAACTATAAGCCTTTTATTCCAATGTCCAAAGTCTTCCAGAAATGAACCCTTCCTAATATAAATACTAACTTTATCTACATTTTTATCTTTGGTATTTGGAGAGAGATATCCTAGGCCCAGATATACTCACTCATGTAATGGAAGGGCTCCTCATCACGAGCTGGAGACGTGATTTCTGGAAGATGGCCACGGCCAGCAGTGGACTGAATCCAGTCTTTATCTTCATAGAGATACAGAGAGTCTACTCGTAATTTGTAATCTGGCAACTGTTCTTCCAGCATGCTCACCAGCTCTACCTCAGGAAGGTCCTCATTGGAGCAGACATCTGAAAGTGAGTAAATGACAGTAATAGTACATTATTAAATATAGGTAAAATTTAATAGTATTGCTACAGTATTACATATTTCATGCACGAGAAAATACTTTATAAGTCTCCAGAATATTTGAAAATAATTATTCTGTACCGAAGCAAATACCAAAATACTTACTGAATCAATACTTAATTTACATAGTAATATTTGTAAGTTACTCATCTCAAACTGACCCTACAACTTCCTGGAAGGCTGGTCTAGCTGTGTGTCCCTCCAACTTCTTGAATATGATGTACGTAACGAGTTTCAGTTTCTACCTTTTCCTCTTCACTGAACTACAACACAGGCCTACATTTCACCAGCGGTGGATTTTCTAAGGTTTCGTTGACTTTATCATAGTTATTACCTCTCCCTTTTCTGAAGGAAATTCATATTTTTCTTGTTCTTCTGTTTTATGCATTTGTTTGATGATGAACATAGATGTAAATAATCTTAAAGTAACTACAAAAATCCACTGAATACTGCTTTGAAACCAGGGAACAAATATAAAATTCCATTATCATCCTTATGGAATCAAACTCTGAGAAACATGATACTCAAAATACTGGAAATGAAGTTTAACTCTTTCTGGTGTTGTGCTGTCTGTGTCCACTAATCTCTTTACAATTATTGCAAAAATAAAGAAAGATTAATTCTAAGTTGCTAAAATACTGCCTATCGAAGGCATATGATGATTATCTTTGCAACATTTTCACTAATACTGAAGACCATCTTCAGTGTTTTTTAATGGAAAAATGCCACTTGATTATTGACACTGACAATTTCACAACACTATTTCACAGTGCATGCTGACTTTACAAGCAAAGTAAATGGACTCACCATTTTTGTTCCTTTGCAATATCACATAAGCAATACAAAGAATGTGAAGCATAAGGCTGTCTTCAGGTTGGTGCTTTATAATACATTAGACACATTGAGGATTTGTAATAGTAATTCTTCCAACTTACCAGGGATGTTCTCCGAGCCCCTGTGATCAAAACTCATGAGTCCTTCCTTCACAGTTCACTTCCTTGGAAAGAGCATTCTGTAGTCAAATTGTGCACCATTCCTTTATTGCTTTGGTAAAAAGATGGCTTTGGTTTAGAGATAGAGTAAGTGAGAGCCATCAAGCCACAGAGACACTCACAAATCTGGCATCAATTCACTTCCATAGGCTGGTTCATACTCCACATCTACTGCCACCTTAGCACGTGCTTATTTCATCTGGGCTACTACTCAGCAGTAGAAGTACCTATAGGATATTCCATGTAAACTTCACCAGCTCCTCAGCTCAGCCATCCTCTAAAAATAAAACAAAGAGAATGCCACAGTTTAACAAATTTCACTCTTTCCAAAGACAGAGGTAAATTGATGTGATTTCATCTCTTTCAATCTGAATTTCCCCTCTGTACTATAACCAACCAAGATTTAAATCCTCTGTTTACACAGTACATGTAAAATGTAGCATTAAAATACATATTCTCCCTGCAGACATCTCACCTTAAGCACTGACTTTGTCAATTACCTATTTGTCTACACCATTCCTCCTCTCTCATATCATATTTAGTGTTTTCAGGTCATTCACTGAGATTATGCATCTCTCTTTTATGCTAAAGGACAGCAGCTCCAGTTAAACAGAGATTTTTCTTCAGGCTACTACATTTATTTAAAGCAATGGATTCTAAAGGCAGGATTTCAAAACGATCATTCTTAGCATTTCATTGCTAAAAAACTAAGTTTAATATGACTGTTCGATTTAATTTCTTCCCCTTTAGGAATCTGTTTATTAAAAATTGGACCTATCAGCAGGGACAGATGTAAACCAGAAAATTAAACCATGACTAAGTCAGATAACTTATCAGAACAGTTCAATAAAGTAAAAATTCTGCTGTTCCCTTGCTAAGACTGATTAATCACCTTCCATATAAAATAAAAGAGTAGTTCTAGATGACAGAAAAATATCGAATTAAAGAGGAAAAAAAACCCCTGGTTTTCCCTCTTCCTACACTCAGTAAACATAAAATTCTCTTGAAATGTTACATTAATTTCGAATTTGCTCTTAACAGTTGTTTCTCCAGGATCTCTGATCATCAAGCACAATAATCAGAGGTTTGTCTCGCTGTCTGTAGCAACCTCTCAATTTGACAACATTAAAATGGACAGTGCAGAAGCTTTTTAAAGCAAGCCTGGAGCCTGCTAGTTCATCTGCTTGTAGACTTTGGCAGGAGACCAAAAAAGAACTTTGTTCCATTAAAGTCAGCTCCTACTTGTGAGCAGTATCTTCTTGTTTTGTCATTTATTTGTTTTCCAGCTGTAATTTTATCCATATTAGACACTCAATAAAAAAAAAGAAAGACTGAGATTTCAGAAACATTTTCTATCTGAATGTACAGCTGGTCCTAGCACTTGTTTGTGATATTTTTCTAGAGGCTGTTTTGTAAGTGAATTGCTGAAAAGCATGAACTACATACACATCCTTCTCTAAAACAACCTAATAAAGTATAGAATAAAAAAGACATGTAGTATAAAAAAGACATGTAAGAAGACTGCTGTAGATACATGGATGCAAGATGACTTTATTTTGTAATATAAAGAGTCACTGTAGAGCTAGACAAAGTTTAGCACCACAGGACAGTTTCTTCACAACTCTGACTGAATCTTTTTCCTTTGGGTTTTAAAAATGTAAAAAGGATTGCTGGTACTTCTCAAGATTGGATTTAATCTCTTTTCTAAGTGCAAAGCAGAAGCACACTTTGTTGCAGGTCAATCTCAGTTCAGCCAAAGGAAGAAAAAAGTCATTTGGCCTTAAGTTTTCTAGAGCATCAGGCCAACACCAAGCTATTGAGTTGAAAGGGCAAACTCACTTGTTCAAAGACATTTACTAGACAAGTAAACACCATAAAAGTTAATGCTTGCATTTTCAGTGCTTCCCACAGCTTTAGTTTTGTGTACCATGGGGCAACTTCTGTAGAAATTCAACCAGCTAATGCACTGTGCAGTACCACCCTGAAAGTGACTCCATGACCCTTTTACAGTGCAGCTATAAAATTATTTCCTAACTGCAGATATCTTCTGCAAGCTATAACTATAGTTAAATACCTTTTAATAAACCCATAAAATTTACAACATGGCTTTAGAATACATGACCCTGCTATAAAAAGATGAACTAGAAATTAAAATTGCGAAATCACGCCAAAAGACATGTCCAAAAGAGAAGCCAGAAAGCTTTTTCATGTATAATTTTTAATTTTTATTTATAAAGACTATTTCCGCTGTCAATTTACTTTGTAACTACTCCTTTGAGCAATTCAAGATGGATGCAGACAGATAGTTGTGCCACCTCAATTCAGAATGTAATTCTGAAGACTAGACAACTCTAATTCAAATTTGAATCATGAGAAAAGCTAGACAGTAAAGAAAAGCTTTGCAACTGGAAACCACAGACAAACAAATGAATGTATTCATTCCTTTGTGCATAAAAAGTTACAAATATATCCAAAATACTGGCATCTATATTGACAACATCCAAACTTAAAAGATAAATATTCTGTTATTCCTGCTGTTTTCCATTTGTTGAGAGCAGCTGACTTCTCACAAGCACTTGGAAAGACTAAACTAGATCTGCCCCGCTATACAATTTCAGGATGCAAGACATCAGGCCACAAGTAACACAAAGGAAATTTTGACAACAAAGAAGATTCTGACTTGATTAAGAGAGAAGACAACATTCATTTCCCAAAAGGAAACCAACCGAACGCGAGTATTATTCTGGGATGACAAATTTTACTGCTATGTAAATATGCAATTAAAAAAAATGTATCAAGTCATTAACACAATACTTTTTCCATTACTGAAATTGGAATGCTGTTGAGCCAGCTAATAACAATCAACATACTCTGCATTTCAAGGTTAATGAAACAGTTCTATTCTTATAGTAAACATGACCACATCAAATTGTTGCCAAAACATTCCTGGGACTAGTGCTCAGAAGCAGAGGCCAAATCCTTCACCACCACCCAGCATGAGATGAAGGACAAAGGACTATCTACTGAAAAACAAATCTATGTGAACACAAACCTTGACTACCAAAATTAACACTTGCTGTGTGCCTAACATCAGTTACTTTCAGTCAATACTATTCCTACAGAAACCTACTTAGGGCTTGTGTTTCTGTCATGTAAGGAAAAAAATTATTTAAAAGAGTACACCAGCACAATCCTAATAACAAGTGTAAGAATCACAAAAAAACCTGCAACACACTTTCAACCATAAATAGTAAGATATAAGAAAGGAACTGCAAAAAACCCAAAACAAACCCAAACACCCTCTCCACACCTTCTGTACTGTTTTTAATTTGGGGTGGGGGTAAGGCTTCAAAGGAGAAGCTGGAGAATACTTCCTAGAGAATGATGAGTAGCAAGGGGATCATGAAGCTGGCCACAACATTCCCTCATCCTCTTTTATCCAGAGTTACGCCAAGCCAGGCTCGCTTATTCTCAGTCATTTGTCAGTCTATTTGAAACAGTCCATATTTTCCAAAGTGGCAAAACTACCTGTTAATTACATGTATATATGCTTTATGTATACATGCATACTGTTGAATACCACAGTTTGATAGTTAAATTTTTTTTTAAGTCCTACATGTTTGGAGGTTATCAGTATCACCCTTAACACACAAGGTAAACATAGCAAATGCTTAATTGAAGTCTAACTCAATCTGAAACTATGAGTGCTACCTACATTAAAGACCCATATAAAGTTTTATTAATTCCTAATTCTTTTCTGTAAATGCACAATCAAAACACTGATATCTGTATACATCTTTTCTTGTAGGTTTTGTTTTTACAGAAAAAATTATGTATACATGTAGTAATGTTATGATCACAGAGGAACCAAGGATTAACAAGAACTGCGTATTTGTTGGTTAAGATTATAAATTGCAATAAATGTTCTTGAGGCGAGTGTTCTTAAAGGTTGTAATCAGCTTCTTCTAAAACTGAAACTTGTTCCCTATTAAGTACACTTGATGGGAACTTGAATAACATTTAATTGAAATCACTAATGCTTTCAGTTGATGCATGGCTGAGTTCACCCAAGTAGTTGAAGTTCCTTAACATACAGCACTCAGCATTTTAAGTTACAATTCTGTATTTATTAGAATAAACCAGACTGATCTATACGACTCAGTCACCAGAGTGTCACTAGCAATGGAACTAGATAATGTAGCCATCCCCACAAAAACACTACGTTTGTGTCTTCTTGAAAAACCATGAATGAATTGCGCTTATCATTCCTGAAGACAGCACTCCTACTGTACAATATTAATACCAGAATCCCACTGCTGGAAGAAAACCACAAGCAGAGAAGTCTGTGATTTTCTAATGCTCTTCAAATGACATTTTCAGATACTCAGAACAGAAATTTTATAAATTAATACAACTCTAATAGATGATGCTGTCACTACGGAGTTGAAAAAATTCAGGTATTGGAAAAAAAATTTTTTTTTCAATTTATCTTCAATGTTAGAAGTGTAATTAAAAAGAAGTCTGCCTATTTTTACTCAGAACTACATCTTTTGAGGGACGGTATCTGAAAACAAACCTAAAATCGACTATGGCCCTGCAATGCTGTGTGAAGTTATTTATTAGGATATTAAGCAGTTGAATCAGACTCTCATGATCAGTCAACAATAACTATGAAACATAGAAACTATGAAACTATGAAATAGGCACCTATGCATAGGCACCTATGCAACAGCTGAAGAATGCATTAAAAAATAAAAACACGAGCATGCCACTACACCTGGCACTTCTCCACTAGGATGGTCGATAGAATAAATGACATTTTCTGACAGATATTCTTCCTCTAGTTTAATCAGCTGACCAGAATGTAACAGTAAAGGTGCTAAAAGCCAAAATTTCCTTGCCCTCAATACGTAAGCAGGACCTCAGCTGTCACCGAGCGCTGCCTCCCAAGCGCGGTGCCAAGAACCTCGGTGCCGCTGAAGGTCACACGGGCACCGCCCGCGGGCACCGCGGCCTCCGCAGCCCAACCGCTCACACCGCACGGACGGAGCCCAACACAGCACTACGTTACATCACAGCACCGCCACCGCCGAGAGAGTCGCGTCAGCCGCCACCCCAGAAAGGCACCGGAGTTCCTTCTCCGCCCGGGACCGCGGGGCCGACCCCGGACGCCGCCTCACGCTCGGGCCCCGCGCTCCGACCCCAAGCAGCCGTAGGGAAGCCGCCGCACGCCCCCCGCGGCCCG
>WEIV01030473.1:86706-117176 GCA_013390005.1 Calyptomena viridis
CTGGCGGGAGCGCAGCGCTGTCCCGGCCGCCGCGGGAGGCCTGAGGGAGGCGGGGGCCCCGCGAGGAAGGCAAGGTACGAGCTTAACGGAGCGAGTGTGGAGCCGCGGGGCGCCTTTCCGCACGTCCCGGAGTTTGTCACGGACGGATAATTTCACTCGAGATACACGACAGAGCTCCCTCAGCCCATCCACGCTGAAGTATCGAGCTGCAGCTCAGCGTCAGCAGAGCCCAGAAACGCGCGTTCGCGGTACCGGAGCTTGGGGCTTTGGGCTCCGGAGCCTCCACGCTCCCCCAGCACACGGGCACGGGTTCTGTGCTTCTTCCTACCCTGCTTAGCTGCATTTGAAGCTTTGGCCAGGCTGGGATGAAAGTGTCGTTTTACCTGTGCAAAACGTCACTCTCTTCAGTACACACACACAAAAAAAAAAAAAATCTGCGATACAGAAGGAAAAATGTGGAGACAGGGAAAAGGCTTATGTGGGAACATGATCCAAAACCGTATTGAAAAATGGAAGCAATGTTAAACTACAAAAATCTTGAAATTGTAATGTTTGAATAAACCGGGAGCATGGACGTTTGTGTTGGCTGGCTATATGCCTTTGAACCAAGTCTGCAATAACCCGACTTTAGTATATTATAGTTATTAAGACTTTATTCTTCAGTTTAGCTTTTGTGGTTTCATATTGCAAGCAGCAGAGTAAAATGTCTTGTATAACAGAATGAGGCATCTTCTTTCCAGGTGGAAGGATGCTGTAGCCATTACAGTGCTGGCCAGTATCTTGAAGCACCTGCATTCTTTTTTTTTCTACTCTGCTACAGAGTTCCTCAGTGAAGTTGGGCAAGTTCAGCCCTGATCCTCTGTAGGTACCCAAGTACCTACTAAGGATCTCCTTTGTCTCCATTTGGAATCTTTAATAAGGAATTACTGTGGTTCTTTACTTCAAGCAGCTATTAAGGGTAAAAATGTTAAGGATTAGTGACTTGGATATTTGGCAGCAAATGGAGCGGTGGGGGCTTGTTAGCTTTTCAAGAGTGTCACCTTAAGTAGCATACATAATTTAAATGTGGGATATACTCAAGCTTAGCTCCTTAATAAAATTATCAATTTCTGGTGTAGTATTTCACCTTTTTAAAGTTAACTTCCATGAAAAAATTGCACATTAACATGGAACTATATCCTATAGCTGACTTTTTATCAGCCACCGAGTAGGATTCCTCATGGTGGCTGGAAAGCTGCCTGTCAGAAAAGGACCCAGGGGTGCTGTTTGACAGCTGGCTGAACATGAGCCAGCAGTGTGCCCAGATGGCCAAAGCCAGTGGTATCTTGGCTTGTATCAGCAATACTGTGTCCAGCAGGACCAGGGAAGTGATTGTCCCGCTGTACCTGGCACTGGTGAGGCCAGGCTACATCTCAAGTACCGAGTTCAGTTTTGAGCCCCTAACAAGTCAAAAGACATTGAGGCACTGGAGGGTGTCCAAAGAAGGGCCGCGGAGCTGGTGAGGGGTCTTGAGCACAAGGAATTATTAATATAAGGAGTTGCTGAAGGAGTTGGGGTTGTTTAGCCTGGAGAAGAGGAAGTGCAGTGGGACCTTCTTACTCTCTACAACTACCTGAGATTATAGTGAGGTAGGAGTTGACCTCTTCTCTCATGTAACAAGTGATAGGATGACATAAATGCCCTCAAGATGTGCCAAGAGAGGTTTAGACTGGATCTGAGGAAAATTTTCTTCACTGAAAGAGTTGCCAGGCATTGGAAGAGGCTGCCCAGGGAGGCAGTAGAGTCACTGTCTCTGGTAGTGTTCAGCAACCATGTAGATGTGGTGCTTAGGGACATGGTTTAGTGGTGGGCCTGGCAGTGTGAGGTTAATGGTTGGACTCCCTGATCTTTGAGGTCTTTTACAGCTTTAATGATTCTACTTTTGAAGACTTGCTTATAGCTAAAGTAAATTAGTTCGTCCCATTCTATACTTAGAGAAGCTTTGATACACTTATTAGACATCTCTCTCACTGCCTAAGCTTTCAAAGCATCACACATAAAGTCAGTCAGCTGGAGAACTTTCAGGGTGGCTACTCTGATCTGTGAAGGAGTTTGCTGATTTTGTAGCCTAAGTAAAGTGAAAATTACTGGAGTTGCTTCCCCTCTTTTTTTTTTTACTGAAATCCCTTACAATAGCATTTCCTTTCTCATGAAATATAAAGTGCAATTGCTTCTGCCTTGCTTTTTTTGTGAGCTAGTTCAGTTGCATACAGCCAAGCTGAGATCTGACTAGCACAGCTGTGCTCTTTGAAAACAAGAGACTGATTTCCTACAAACTGCCAAGGATTAATGAATCCATTCTTTTTTACTTTCTGCACTTGTGCAATTAACTTGCAATTAAATTGTTTGTTCAAAAGTGGCAATAAGATTTCTAAGCCCATAAATGAAAAGGGAAAACTTGAGTTGACATGTAGTCCTCAGTGTGGAATTTGAAATTGATATGCTGCTTAAAGACCCAATAGAAGCAGGCTTTCCCAGAGCTGGAGTTCTGGGGTTTTGTGTGTGTGTGTGTTAACTGACAGGAATGCCTCATAGTTGTGATTAAGGAGATTTATGTTTATCACTGGTTTATGAATCATCCTGCATCACTAGTTTATTTTTTTTTTTCTAGGATAAATGGGTGTATATGACTTTTCCCCTGATCTAAAGCAGTCTTCCATGTCTTGTTTGGTAAGTTTGTCTTTAAAATTTTTGGCTGTTGTACCTTGTTGCCCAGTTATACCTTAGTATGAAAAGTTCTGCTGAAATGTCTTACTTGAGGGGATTTCCACAGATATTTAAACTTTATTGAGATATTTAAACTTTGTTGTATCAACTTCTGGTGAAGGAGACTGTTTAGTATTTCCTCTTCTGCCATGTATGTGCTTTATGCAGTTTCTTAACCTCTTGCTTGACTGACCTGTAGCAGAAGACTTTCTGAACTCCTGCTTATAGGGGCTACTTTTTTATGTTTTGCCACTGCCATGTTTAATAAATTGCAGCAAGTCCACTAACATTCACTTGTTTCTGTTCTCAAGGATTGTTCCTGTATTCTACGTACACCAGTTGAATCAATCAGACCAGAAGAGTTATCTCAGAGCAGCATCCATGAATGCCTGGTAAGAGGAAAATAGAAACTTCAACTGCCAACGTTAAAAATGAAGCTGATACATATTAAAAATAACCTCATGAGAAAGTACTTCTTAAAATGTTAACGGCAAAAAGCCCAGAATACTTCAGAAGACTGTAGGTAACTAAGTGTTACTCTTGTGCCAGTTTTAAAATAAACACATACACAAAATAACTGTAACTCATAAAACTAAGTCTCAGTAATGGTAAAACCACCAGCTGGAATGTTTTGTTTTGAGTACTTGACCTTAGTTAGCATGAATGATATTGCTGCATTCATTTTAAACATATAAATGCATAAAAATTACATAGTCATTTTGAGAACTGTTTTTTCTCACTATTAGGCTGATTCTGATCTAGCCTGGATTCCCCCATCTACAGGAAGGAATGAAGTGGTATTTTGCTCTTCGAATGTCTCTCATTATGAACTCCAGCTGGAAATAGGTAACATAAGTGTACCTTAAGATACTTCTTCTTCCTGCTAGCAATAATTTATTGCTAACTGCAGCAAATATTAAGTTTGGGAAATGCAGAAGTATTCTTGTGTCTCCTTAGTTCAGAAAAGTGCCCAGAACATTGCTCATGTTTCAGTAATCACTTATTTCAAGATACAAGACAAACTGACAATTACCTTAAATTTTCCCCTGATGTTTTTGCATGTGCATGTAAGTTTTCTAAATCTGTGGTATGTGACAAGAAATACAGCATTAGTAACATGATGTCTTGTGACTTGGCTACCCAAGTTGATTGTTCTAAGAAAGCTGCCTGGAATCCTACTGTGCATGCATATGTTTATGTATATGTATATGAATGTTTATGTGTTGTTCATTTAGATGTATAATTGATAGTGAAAAATGTTTAAACACTTTTAGTTCTCAAGATAGCAGAGCCGTGCTTCAGCTAATTTGCTGCAACTACTTAAGTTCTTGACATTCTTAAAAAAAAGTCATACTGCTATCAATTGTACTTTCACAACTGGAAATTATCTCTAATTATGAAGGAAATTGTGTCATGGATTATTATATTTTCCAATGTTAAGGTAAACTTCTGGTTTCAGGAAGGAGGTTCAACAATTTAACTTCAGTCTACCTTGCACGGCATACACCTACAGACATGCAAGTTGCTGTAAGGATCACAGACTTAGAAAATTGCTCTGAAGAGCATTTGAAAGCCTTACAGGTAAAGCAACAGCATTTCTGCACAAGTCTGTTGAAGATAGTGATGAATACGTGTGAGGTTACTTAGCAGAGGCAGCCTTTGTTTGTACTGGGTCATTTCAGTCAAGATTTTCCTCCAGAGGAGTAGAATATAATAAATACAGGGCATGTGTAAATTTGAGAGATGCTTTCTAAAGAAAACAGTTGACAAGTCTTTTAGAAATACTTCTGTAATTGTACAACTCCTTATTTGAAACATGTTCTGTACTCTGTATTTAACACCAAAAGTCTGGACTATGAACAAACTAGACTTCAGACAAATGCAGTTATGGGCAAGTTATTTACAGTTCTATTGCAGGCTGTGCACATCACCTGCAATGTTGTATAAATGCACACAGGAAACCATTATTTCTACTGATTAATGATGTAGTTAATGGTCTTAGTAAGACTGCTGTTTTGTGATTAACACATCCACTTTCATTTAATTCCACAGAATGAGGTGGTTTTATCCCACTTTTTCCAGCATCCCAACATAATGACGTTTTGGACAGTGTTTACAGCTGGTAGCTGGCTTTGGGTCATCTCCCCATTCATGGCCTATGGTAAGAACTGTTAACTGCAATTTTGGAATAGGAAAAAGGGCTGGTACAGATTGGACCACATAGTCCACAAGAGGTTTTTCTTTAACTGTCTCCTGTCTTGTAGAAAAACCACTTGTTTAGGAAAGTTTCTATACATAATCTTCCTCCCCAGTGAAGACTGGTATTTGAACTGCATTAAATTCCACTTAGTCCTAGTACCCACCATGTGAGGAATGGTAATTGAGAGATGTATTTGACTTCATACAACCTTAATATTAAGATGAGAATGCTCCTCTTGATGCATGTATACAATGAAGCAAGCACAGACAAGTAATTTAACAAGACTTGTTAGGTTTAGTTAGGTTTCTTTCACTTCCAGGTTCAGCTAGACACCTGCTGAAGACTTACTTTCCTGAAGGAATGAGTGAAGCTTTGATAGGGAACATTCTGTTTGGTGCAATCAGAGGATTAAATTACATGCACCAGAATGGATATATTCACAGGTAGGAGAATGTCAATAGGTAAGAATCAGATTACAGCATCTCAAGTATTGTCTCCTTCCTTTTTCTGTATACTTTATGTCAGACAGTGCAGAAATAGTTTTTTTTTCAATACAACAGAACCAAGTTTGTAAAAGCTTAACAGGAGCTGTATTCATACATTATTTCAAGACAGTTGTTACAGGGATTATACATCTGCCTGGCTTTGTCTCTTTGAAGCAGAAGAGAACCAGAGTTGTAGAAAGGGCTTCCTTAGTTTACACCCTTTGCAGGGAAGAAGGGCCTTTCTACAATTTCTGACACATTTTTTCCTGTTCATCTCTCCTCTCTCTTCGGACAGTATTAAAAAGACAACTCATACTGAGTGAAGAACTTCCATGAAAATAATCTGTTAAATAGAAATGCATGCTAACATCTCACTATAAGTCAGTGAAATATGAAAGACTTTCTACTGTAGTAGTTTTGAGTAATTCTTGCAAGTAAAATTTACCACTTTATGTTACAGGAATATTAAAGCTAGCCACATTCTGATTTCAGAGGATGGACTGGTTTCTCTCTCTGGCCTAAACAACCTCTACAGTTTAGTTAACAATGGACAAAAGTCAAAGGTGGTATATGATTTTCCCCAGTTTAGTACGTCTGTGCTTCCTTGGCTGAGTCCTGAACTACTGAGACAGGTTAGTATAAATTACACTTAATTTCTCCTATTCAAAGTAAGTGGCATTACTCAACTTCTAATTTAAGTCTTCTTGTAGAAGTGCAATGGAAGATGTTGAACTGAAAGTTTTAAAACTACAATACGTACTGAATTTTTAATTCTCCTAAAGAGAACCGGTTTTAAAGTTGTTGGTAAGGTGATGCTGTACTAAGTCCCTATACCTGACCTTCCTGGAAAGTACAACCATCAGATTCCTAACGAAGCCCGAGGTTTCACAATTAATTGTTTCAATACCATGTAGATTACTGGGTATTAGAATCTCGTCTTGAAACAGACACTTGTATTTCTGTCAGCATCAGCAGTGTTTTCTTTCTCTCCTAGGATTTGTCTGGGTATAACATGAAGTCTGACATTTACAGTGTGGGAATTACAGCATGTGAATTAGCCAATGGACATGTTCCATTTCAAGATATGCCTCGTACTCAGGTACGATGCTGAACTCTCATTTCTACTTCAGAACACGCTGAGGTTTTTTTTTTGTTTTACTCAGAGACACCAATGCTATTACTGCTGAAATAGTGGCTGCTGCTTGTTACTTCCAATATGCATGCTTCTTTCTGGCACAAATAATCCTTCCATTCCTGGAATTTCACAGCTTAGCCTGAATAGACCTTGATGGTTGCTGAACTCTCATACTGATATTCCTTCCTACTAGATGCTGCTGCAAAAGCTGAAAGGTCCCACATACTATCCTTGGGATATAAATACCTTTCCCCGGGGGGAATCCAGAATGAAGAATTCCCGATCGGGTGTTGATTCTGGAATTGGTGAAAGCATGACACGCACAATGACCAGTGAGAGACTACAAATTCCCTTTTCCAGAACATTTTCACCTGCTTTCCACAACTTGGTAGAACTTTGCTTGCAACAGGACCCTGAGAAAAGGTAACCTTCTGGTGAAAACTAATTTTTTGTCACTTTAATCTAAGACCAAGGATAGCCTGCAGTTTAGGATACAGTAATTAGTTGAATGCCATTGAGGTTAGAATTTCAGACCAGAAGTACTGTGTAAAACAATACACTTGTGCTGGTTTTGTAATTTAAGAATTATCTTGTCTGATAAAGGAACCGTGCTTTTAAAGTCATTTGACCCCTGAATTTCTTATGAATGTGCTTTGTAAAAAGTAAAATTAATTTTCAAACATGCACTTTGTCCAAAAAAACCCCGGACATTTGAAATACCCATTTTCAGTACTATGTCTCTCTTGAATGAGGCATTAAATTCCTTGTTAAACAGAAGTTTGAAAAAGCCTTTAAAAGTAGATTTCTTCAGCAGTGCTTTCACTACAAATTGAGGCATGGAATGTGGGAATTGTGTGCTTTTTTTCTCATTCTTCACATTTGTCCTGTGGATGAAAAACCACAGGCCTTAAATTGACTTGTCAGTCTGGCCCATTTTCCAAAAGCAGTATTTTACTTTCCAAAACATAATTATATTGTTCATTTTATGATTCAGGCCATCAGCAAGCAGTTTGCTTTCGCATACGTTCTTCAAACAGGTGAGTTTACTACATTTTGTAAAATGACACAGCTATGACCTAAGTAAGCCACAAAAAGAGTTGAATTACAAAATAATTAAGTTACCTGGAGCCAAAAAGCATCCTGTAACAGTATATTTGCTTAAGACTGGCTTTTTATTTAAACAAAATAGTATTGATAGAAAATAGGAAACATAAGAGTAATTAATTTCTCCTTTGATAAAGTTGGTTTAACGTAACTAAAGTCAGCCTAACTAGTAAGAATAATTGTTGATATTCTTAATTTTAAAGCAGAACTGCATAGCTAATTTAATTAGTCTGGAAAAACTAATTCAGCTTACTCTAGAGTGAGGAAAGCAAAACCTCTCATCCTGTTACATTTACTATTGTAACATGCAAGAACATGGCTCTGATTTCACATGCTCTTAATCAAGTCAGTTTGCAAGGCTACGAAGACTTTTATGTGCAGCCCTGTTTTAACTTTTTTTCTTTCTAGATAAAAGAACAAACACAGAATTCACTACTGTCTCTATTACCACCTCCTATTCAAAATAACAGATCAGAGTTCTTGGCGCTGCCCTCAGCAGCAGTTGGGACTGAACTTGGACATATTACTGCAAATCAAGATGATACAGACTGGGAATTCTAAATAAATATCATACAATCATACCTCTCCTGTGCTTCAGAGAAGAAAAATGTGATTTGTATTTGCTGCTTTAGTTTTTATGGTTAAAATAGACAAGGTATACTTGAACATGCCATGAAGGGGCCATATTTCATTAACTTCCTCTGTTGGCATCAAGAAGTGCAGCGTGCCTCACTCTGACCATAAGGAAAACGGTATATAGAGAATGGCTGAACGCTTACCTCTCTCTTTCAAAGTATTTCTTTACAAGAGAGTTCCTGCTGTAATCTTACTCTGTACTGTATTTTCAGCTCATATTGGCTGAGTCTACTTGCCTTCCTGAATTCAGGCTTGGGTATTGTCTGTGATCTTAGCTAAATAATCTATGTGTCTTTTCATTATGACTCAAATCATTTTAGCAAGGAGAAATCCTGCACTTCCAAGTTGAAATTTGAAACTGCACAAATTAGTTGCTTATGTAAATGTTTCTCTCCCAAAAGACATTTTCTCACTTGGCATGCTGTCCTATTTGCCAAAAGTTAGCTATGCATCATTTTTCATGCAGTTTTAATACTGCATGTTTCACAAAGAAGTTAATTTGCTTGGAAGTGTGACTCATGTTCTTGCATTTGTCTACATTCTTAGTACAAATCTCTGCTTTTGCATCTCCATTTATTGTTGTGGTTTTAACAGTTAATCTGAGGACTTCTTACTATGCAAAGTAAATCTCAAGTTATAGCAGGTACGGGTTAATTTTGAAGAATCAAATAATCTCGAGTTACTGTATATATTTTTATTTATATTGTATTCCTGTTCACCACCAGAATTTACCAGAACCTCATACTGTTTCTTAACAGGCACCATGCATTAAGCTTCACTGGCACTGCTGCTGGCAAACAAGCTT
This sequence comes from Calyptomena viridis, assembly GCA_013390005.1. Classification (NCBI taxonomy): domain Eukaryota; kingdom Metazoa; phylum Chordata; class Aves; order Passeriformes; family Eurylaimidae; genus Calyptomena; species Calyptomena viridis. Next base: position 95,817 of record WEIV01030473.1, read on the forward strand.
CTTCTGCAAGGCACAGTTAAATTCCCTTGGATAGATTCAGCCATAATAAGAACATAATAACCCCCTGGGATGCTGGAATTTATCTGTTTTAATTCAGATGAAAAGCTGTCTTTCTTCTCTCTACAATTCAGTAAGTTCTCATCTCTCATACTGTACCAGGCAACTCAAATTGAACAAAAAAAAAAAGCTGCATATTTTCATCATCTTGTAGCAAAATTTGTGTCCCAAAGCCACTACTGCTGGAACTTACAGCTGTAGTAAAAAAGCTAAACAGATAATGGGTATATTTTCAATTTTTAGCATAAACACATTCCACATTAAGTCTACAAGTCTTCCGTAGCTGAGTTGGTCTGTACCACTGTTTTGTCAGCAGCTTTGCTACAAGGCCTTGGAGACCTAATGACCAAAATGCAAGCCTGAGAGAGATATACAATTCTAAATGACTACATAGAAGTATTAACAAAGAAGTTGAGTAATCATTATGCTGTGAAGAGAGCTCTATATTTCTAAAGGTAACACATGAATCTTAAGATTAAAAACCTGTCAATAAACTTACCCTATCTGCCTCCGTTTATTTCTGCAATTCTTGCACTTCTATTTTCACCATAGTCCAGTCATGCTAACAGCTTCTTGTTACTGCAGGAAAGAAATTTCATATTTATTTCAATCGTTAGGTAAGAAAACAGTTGTCGAAACTAGAAAATTACTGTGATCATAAAAATATTAATAACTGAATTGTGTACTCTTGAAGAAGATATTATTTTCATGTGAATCCCATGTAATTCTTAACCATTACAATTTTGGACCTTTTGCAAGTCAAATACATTAGATAGCATCTACTTTTGACTAAAGTACATGTAAAAACGAAGTGAAATAAGTGAGAAAACACATGAACTTGTATGTATTTGAATTACAGACCTCTGAATAATTATTAATACTCTTTTAAAAACTGTAAAATATTTCAGGCAGCTTAACTGCTAGTATTTGCAAGCTTCTCTTGAAACAACAGTGCCCTCCACTCGCTAAAAATGAACCTGGATACTAATAAAAATGTCAGTACAAAGTGATATAAATAATATCTGTTCCACTGGAGCTACTTTGCTGTTGTCTCTTTCTATGAAAAAAAAAGTAATTTCTAAACACTCAATTTCTGTACCGATATAACTTTTTAAGAACGAAATGAAATACAATTTTTTTAAGTTAAAAAGGTCACAAGTCTTTACTCTTAGAATTACAGCTTGTCAACAACTACAGTATTTTCAAACAGAAGCATTTAAGAGACACTGTTACTTCTAGTAGTTCTTAAAATAACCAGAAATACTTACAGTAAGAAGGTTTCAGCTAACCTGTCACAATTGTTCTACTGAAAAAATCTGAATTTTTGATATACCGTTAGTGTTTCCAGAATGTGAGATTCATGATCTATATTGTTGCAGGCTTTCTATTCCTGACATAGTTTTAAGCACAATAATTTTCTTTTTTCTAGAACTCGTTTACTCTTACTTATGCCACCATTGTGTATTAACAGCATACGAACTGGTACAAAACTTGGACTGGAAATTTTCAAGTATCTTACATTCAGGCTCAATGTGGCATATTTTTAAAGGGGCTTAAAAAACTTACACCTTTGCAAAACGTTGTTGCCAATGAAACAGAAATGCCATAGCCTGGTTACTTTTGAAATACTTGTGAAAACAACACAAGTGGGTTCTTTTGCTGCCACCTTTCTTTATGCTAGCATTTACCACTACAAAAAATAACAAAATACCGGTAATAATAGAAAACTTGTGTTAACATTATCCTGAATATACACTCAGTGGTGGTGTCTCACTGTTTTGGTCTGACACCACAGCAGTTTGTGAATGACTGAATGGAGGAACACAGAAAAAACTTATGATCAGGAGCAACTTGATCTGCTACACAAACTACTCACTTTAAAAAGTCTTAATGCAATAAATATCCACTGAAGAGAGAGCAATTTCTTCCACTTGATGAACAGAAGTAAGTATTTTAAAAAATACCAAACTTTACCTTACCTCTCTTTTCCCTACCTCCCCCCCACTTTTTTCTTCAAGTGCTATCAAAGACAGTTTTTAACCTAGAGGATGGGTAAATGGGACAGCATTGGAAAACCATTTTTCTGAATGTCTCTGACAAGAGGCAGATAGCTAAATAGGTGACTTACATACTCTGCCTTAATGCTATTAAGTAGCTTTACTAAAGTATATTAGGTTGTCTAATAAACCCCTAAAGCAATTAAGCTAGCAGTAATGACCTGTCCTGATGATGGCCATCCCTATCCTGTATGAATGAGGAAAAACTACTAAAATTCAGTAGCAGTACATGTTACATCGAGCGAGAAAGACCTTAAAGGACTATGATTAAGAACCATACTATGAAATGAAAGAATTTGATGTAACAGACAAGCAAAGACTTAAGGACTTAAAAAGAAAGTACTGAAAAATCGGGGTGGTCTGTTAACCTGCTAGCAGAATAACATTTGCTACTTAACATAATTAAACCTATCCAGAAACTTGAGATAGGATGAAGGAAAGAATATTAGGTTTAAACAGTTTCCTGTGGAAACCTCCACCATTCCCAAATGAAAGCACCTAATTCTACTTTATATATTAGTTACATATACATATGTTTCTTATCCAAAAGTCCCATGAAGTTCCAGAAAAATGCCTAAAAAAAAATCACATATGAAATTAGCTGCAATTGAGTAGTTGATCTGTTGATTACAGAATACACCATGACGACTGGATTTACCCACAAATCCAGATTCACGGATTTAATTTGCCCTCTCATGAAAGCCCTCTGCGATAGAGGAGAATGGATTCCTGGCAGGATGCTGTTTTGTCAAAATTTACATGACATACAAGTCAAGACTATCAATGCTGAGTTTATCTGCTACAGTTTAAAGTTTTTTTACATTCTGATATTAATTATCTTCCTAATGCTCATATTTCATACAGTCAAAAATATTCTTACAAGCAGATTTCCATTAGCCTATGTGAAATCTGTAGTTGGCTATAGGTGAATTTTCTTTGAATGCTTTCATGGTTTGAGATAGCTGTTTTCTGCAGTAGCTGATGGCACCATCACAGACTTGTGGAATTATATATTTGGCTGGCTGTCATGCTTTTTTGCCTGCTCCACTTCCTGCTTCAACTTTTCCTTATTATGGGAGAACACATGATTTTGAATCCTTGGACCCGCAGCATGTGATGTTGAAAAGGTGGTTCAGCATACTTTCCATGTTTTTTCTTTACAACACTACTAGATTTTCCCAAGCTAGTTTGAGGACAAACTAGTTTGGTTTTCCATCTTAAATGGCATACTTAATATTTGACTCAGATGCTGGTGGCACAGCACATTTCTCAGAAGCCTTACTACATTGCTCGTCTTTTGACTTCCAGTCAGGATTTTTGTCAACTTTTTTTCCTTCCTCATTCTGGACTTGTAAAATGACACATTTGGGGCAATTTGCTACAAAGCGGAGCCATGGCCTACAAAGGTGTTCTGTTTGAATATTAGCATCACAAACATTTAAAATTGAAGAATATTACAGTTTTGAATCTTCGTTCACAGTATTTTAACATAAGACTTTTCAACAATTTCAAATTATTCACTGTTTTTTCCCCCTTTCCTTTTTCAAAAGTGGTTGTTAGTTGGGGGTAAGTTGAAATGTTTTTTTGGTGTTGGTGGTTTTCTTTTGTGTGCATGGTTGTTGTGGGTTTTGGTTTGAGTTCTATGTGCTTCTTGGGGTGGGCGGGCTTTCCCCAATCCCCCTCGCCCCCCCAAGGTGCAACAATCTGTTTTTCACTTTTTGTGGGGGTTAACTACTGCATCTATCAGGGGGCATGGATGTTTATCCACAAGATGCTCTTGCTTTTTATCTCTGTATCACTTTTCGAGGCCTGTCTGTTTCCATCTTTAAAGCCATGCTCTCTTCAGTTTTACTGAATACAATACGGGAAAAGTGTGCAGGGAACTGTCTGAACTAGGGGGGACTCTGCAATTTTAAAGCTTGAAGGAAAGAGTACATGAAGTACAGAAGTATTAGAGCAGTTTTGTTCGTGTGCAAGAACATACGGGAATTTTTTTCTTTGTGACTGGGTTTCTCGTTTGTATTGCAGCCCCTGCACAGGGGCCGCTTCCCTCAGGCCGAGTCCGACATGGCGGCCCCGCCACCGTCCCCCATCGGCCGTTACACGCTGCCCGCGCGGCGCAAGGGGAGGGCGGGAAAACCGCTGAGGGCTGGGATGGAAGGAGGTGACCGGGGCGGTGAGGGCAGAGACGGAGGGGAGTGACCGGGGCGGTGAGGGGTGAGATGGAGGGGAGTGACCGGGGCGGTGAGGGGTGAGATGGAGGGGAGTGACCGGGGCGGTGAGGGCAGAGATGGAGGGGAGTGACCGGGGCGGTGAGGGCAGAGATGGAGGGGAGTGACCGGGGCGGTGAGGGCAGAGATGGAGGGGGTGACCGGAGCGGTGAGGGCAGAGATGGAGGGGAGTGACCGGGGCGGTGAGGGCAGAGATGGAGGGGGTGACCGGAGCGGCGAGGGCTGAGGCAGAGCGGGGTGACCGCGGGGACAGAACATTAACACCCAGGGGAAATAAAGACTTTCTGGGATTGTCTGTGAACTTAACAGACCAATTTCATGCACCGCTGCACTGAGGAATGCAAGAGCACCTTTCACACTGCTATGAAGAAAAAGGAAGAGGCAAGTAAGGCTTATAGTTATGTACAGGTGGTTTTCTCTTATCTTCCAAAGTCTCCAGTCATTCAAATGAATTCTGCTGCAAATATGAGTAATTCTGACCTACGCATAAGCCCCTCTGAAGTTTACTTCAGCAATACCAAAACTACTTTAAAAAGACACATTGCAAATTAATGTCACCTGGCTTCATGCTGCAAAAGCTGTCTTGAGAGAGTAACATTTAAACCAAGTTAAAATTAACCATGTTTTAAGTACCTGCCTTTTAAGGAGCAAAATTAGACCCATTTAGCTTTGTAGGGTGTCTGGAAGCCCGCTGGGTGCAGCCTCTGATCAAGCTGCACAGCGCTCTGTTCACCCCGGTCTTGAGCAGCCCTAGGGATGGAGCTTCCACAGACAGCCCCTCTGCCCCCCATCCCAAATCCTCAGTCAAAATCCCGTGGCAGCTAAAGGTACGTTTTCCTGATGCTACCTGTGACTGTTTCCACTCATCCTTTCACTGTGCAGCCTGGGAAGTGTCTGTTTTCTTTCGAATCACCCATTAGGTGGTTAAAGACAGCAATCAGATTGCCCTCTTAATATTCTTTTAAGGCTAAATAAACGTTAGTAATTGATTAAATACACTTTACCTGCTAGTGGTTAGGAGTTTACAGTACCGTTTCTGATTGCACATAACCATTACAGCAGCAGGAATCGCATGGCAAGGAAAGCTGTTACTACAACACTGCCACAAATAAGGGAAAAAATGTTTTCCCATAAAAACCTGTTCAGACCTTGCACATTATACATAATATTAGCACTGGGGAAAAATTAGACAGATTGTTTTATTTTAAACAAACAACTGGAAACAGGACAAAGTAGTACAACAATTTCTAACTAGTTTAGAGCAATTGTTTAATTGTTTCATATATGTAAAACCAAGAAATTGGCACCAACATATCCAAAATTTTTTCATTAACACGAATGCATTAAAAACAATGGTATGGAAATGCACAAAAGCATTTCAGTTAAGGCTTCTACAGATATTGTATGTTGTATAATTAAACATCTGTATCGTAAATTCATTCTAAAACTTTTCAAGAAACTAAACAAAAAGGTTCAATTGGACTCATATTCCATTGTGAGGCTTAATGGAATGAAGAATATTTTGTAAAACAGATAATTAGCCATCACACTGTTTAATGTGCTTTTTCTATGGCAACCTCAAACATCTTTAATTTAAATATGGATATATTCAGACCCTCCCAAAAAGATACACTGGAAAGGCAAGCCTGGCTTGAAATACTGATCACATTAAATTCATTAATTCAATCCATGCTCAAACATCTAAATGAATGACTGTATTTCACAGTGTGAATGAATCTGGCTCTTGGCTAACATCGCTTTGTCCAAGGGATACTTGGAAGGCCAGTTCCTAGTAGTTATGTCAGAAATCAAGCAATGATGTTATCTAAGTTTTTCCTGTACTGACATGATGCCTTAGCATGGTTTTGCTTTTGCCCATGTTTTATGGGCAAAATTATACTTCTTACCATACCAAGAAGACAGAAGTGTCATGCAGCAAAGAGAAGCCATTATTAATCTCATCTTCAGGAGGTTAATGATTCTGTAAATCAAACACATCACATCAGGAGAAAGTGTGGTGGCAACTAACATGGGAACACTTTATGCCTCATTTCCCATCTCCTACAGCCAAATGATGACAAGAAGGTCCAGTGCATGACTGAGGGAGAGCAGCACCCTGAATCTCTCCATTTTAATGTCCTGTGCAGTGCCGGCCATAATTTAGCTCTACAGTTTTTCAAAAATACATACACCAGAGCCACGACAATTTAAAAAGAGGTTAAGGGCTCCTTCCCACAACACCCTGAATGGCCCAGAATGCAGCCAACAGTTGTGGAACATCTTTTAATTCTTGTAGAATTCTTTTCCCTCTCTGCCAAGATTATCACACATTTAAATGATGTTATGAACACTGAACTTTTGAGTAACTTAAATTTGCTGGATGGACGTAAGAGAACTCAAGTCCTCAACAGGGCACCAACAGTCCTAGTTATTCATGTTCCCATGTTTGTTTTGAAGCAACTCAGGTAACAGCATAGAAAGTTAGCACAGAAAGCATGGAAAGTTCTTTGACATTTCCTTTCAAGTCTTTTATCTGGCTACTCTTAACTCCACTACTAAAAAGTTCAATAATTTTCCAGAGAATTTTGCCAAGTGCACCCTCTTTACAACCACCTATAGACACATATTAAATCAAATAATGTAAAATCAATATATATTAAGTAAGATACACAAAGAGGTTTTGGGCTTTAGGTGGTACTTTCTTGATAAATGGTTTTCCAACTAGCCCTTGTCTGTGTCTGCTAAGGAGATTGATTCATCCTGCAATATACCTGTATTTATTCATATTTGCAATGCTTTAATATAAAAGCAGTGTTGGCTATCATCCTCAAAAACACCCACTGTCACTATTACTATTACACTATTACTATCTCATAGAAGGCAGGTTGCTGCCAAGTTTTTGTTTTGCTTTAGTAAGAATTTTCTTGTAATTTTACAAAGCAATTTCCCATTCCATCCTAACACAAACCAACAGTTTAGGGGAAACCAACCTCCATCAAAACAGGTAAAAGTAGGAACATTTTTAACATCTGAAATCCAAGGTTTTTTTACAAAGAGGAGTGAATAAAACTATTGCTCTTGCTATACAAGATAAGGAGAAATCAGAACACTATTCTTGTGAATGGCTTTGTAATAGTTATGCATCCTGACTGTTGAGAAATTAGAGGACATGGATATATCCAGTTGGCAACGCAAAACACCATTTGATTAGAAGATGTATTTAGGTTTCTATTGACTGACCAAACCATTGCAACATTAAAGCTTCTTTTTGTTGTATTTACATCAACCTGAAAGAACTTGTTATCATCAAGTTCTTTGTTAAGAGAACTACATGAAGATTAAAAAGTGTCCTCTTTTACAGATTATTAAACAAAATCCCTGTCAATTCAATCCTTTATTGTAGCAAACACTTTTTATGACAACTAAATGCTGATTATTTTATGCTTACTAACTTGGTGGATCTTATGTTTCCTAACTCTGTTTTGTTATCCTCTTCCTTAGACTACTTTTGTCATAAGATTTGTTTTAATTTCTAGAGAATATTTAACCAAGTCAGATAACCACTGTCAGCATTAGTAACAAAAGTAAGTTGTTGAAGACTGTACATCAGTCATAAAAGCACTGAACACCCGATCTTCTGCGTCTCTCTAGTGTCTTTGGCTATGTAGGTAGCAGTATTTACAAAATCACCTTGACTTATGCACTAGGATAATCTGCTTTGTAAAATAAAAAGCAAAAGTATAAAAGTTTTCAATAACATTTGGAAACTGTAGTATACATAAAAAGATCAACATTAAATATATACAATATAAAAATACATTTTTTCTTTATGAAAATTATAATACATAGCTATAATACACAACATGTTGAGCCATCAGTCACAGGTACAATATTTGTAGATGCTTGTTCCACACTTATGGCTGGACTCTGGGTATGACATCTCCCCGAGGAAATTCCTCTATTTCAGTATGAAACATCAATTCTAAAAGAGAAAAAAAAAAGAATTATGTTTTCTTTGAGAACTTTCAGCTGACCTACACTCTGGCATTTCCCCCAAGCCTCCTGCTTTTCATCCCAATCATATGATCAATGACTCAGTGATGGCAAGGGCCACTACTGTCTTTAGAAAACTATTGTTACCCTCCAAAATTAACAGAATTGGTGACAATGTTAACAGCTTATCACATGTAGTACCATCCTGCACTCAACCTAGACACTGAAACACAAGTCAGAAGTACATTGAGGGATTGTTTTGAGAGTGTCAGACTCAGGAAGGAAGACTTCTGTTCAGAGACTCATTCGTCTATAGATGTATCTGCTCTATGTTTCAGTGTTAAGTTAGCAACACTAGTACCTGGCTGAGAAAGAATGGTGGATGAATGATACTGCTCACAGCTGTCACCACAGCAGCTCAGGCACAGGAAACAGCCCAAGGATGGCAGTGAAGAAGGGAGGAACTGGCCAGGCACACTAAGCTGGTCAGGCAGCCCTTGTGGAGCTCTGTGCTGCTGAGGGTGGAGTTTTCTCCTACCTGGGTTCTCTTGTGTATCTACACTGCACCCTCACCATAGGTGTGCTCTGTCTTGCTAACTGCACATTCAGCGTGGAGACCAGGCTGTGTTTGCCAACAACTTGTCATAGTGAAGTTACAGAGTCTACACATGCAACAACATGGTTTATCCCCTCAAGTCTGAGAGTCACATGTTTTTGCTACCCCATTCTTAAACTTTCTCTACTGTTTGGGATAAGTCCTAATGATTTTCTCTCTAGAAAATCCTGAAGCTATTTTCCAACCTTAGTAGGCACATGTAAATATCAGAACAGTTCATCAAAACCTGAGTAAAATTCTGCCACCGAATTCCTTAAATAAGTTTGTATTATTTAAAAAATGTGTTTTAAACACAATTTAAACATCTACTATAAATTTTACTATCAAGAACTGTAAAGGCTGCCACTTAGTTGTTTACATTTTTTAATTCATTGAATTATTAGAAATAAGCTAATAAGTAACTGGGGCCAGGTGAGATACAGACACCTGTACACTAAAATTCTAAAGTAATTTGAAGAAGTATGTTGAATCTTCTTCTGCCTCCCAAACACAAATCTGTGCTTCATTTCATGATGCTTTTGGGACACCTCTTCAGCTCTAAGTTGAAATTTAGGATTTTTATGTACAGGTCACAGGCTGCATGCATTTGACAGGAAAGCTCAGTTATGATACACATTTTGGATTCCAACTGGAACACAAAAGGAAGAAGCCCTAGTCTCTATCAAAGCTTCTATGACAGAACTTGCTTGCCTCCTCCTGCAGCTGGACCAACACAAGCAGTCCTCATTTGAAGTCCTGTTCTGCAAGAACAAATCTGACTTTTCAAAGCTCAGGAGTTCCCAAAACTAGTGAAATGTTCTACTGAAACTACTGCTGAACTTGAAACACATTAGGCATTTGCAAAAGGAACATTAACAACACTAGGGAATTTCCTGAAACACAAGTAGAATAAATACATTTAAAATATTTCAAATGCTATTAAAGTAAAAATTATTTTTCCCATCACTGAAAAAGCGACACTCATGTTTCAAAATTCATGTTGCTTCAGACAGGAGAAATAAGGCTTTCTGTTTCAAATTACTGTTTATAAAACCAAACACAGACACCAGCATCCTAAGAAACACTTGCTGTAGAAGATTGCTAGGAGGTGCTTGTTTTTCCTCAGCCACAAAATTTCTCAGGACTAGTCTTGAACACCAAAAGCAGTGCACATGATTCAGCAGATAAAAGCTTGAATAAACAACGTTTTGCCTATTAATGTTTCCTACCTTCACTGTGGTCTAGCTCTGGTCGGTAAGACAAGAAGATCCAACTTGTCCCAACCAGAACAGACACTACCAGATTCACCACAACCCATGAATGAACAATTTCTTCCTCTGTACCTGCAGTCCTGGAAAACACACATCAACCCATCAGTCAGTTCACTGGTACTAATAAACTACAAATAATTATTTCAACACAGTACCATCAAAACAAACTTGCTAAGCCAGATGTGAAAACAGAACTACTTGTACTATCGTGATGGTCTTGCATTGCAAAGCCTGGCAAAAAGAGTGATTACCAAAGAGAGTGACTCAGCTAGGAAGCCCCATTATTTCCACTTGTAGGTGTCACCAGCGAATTCTTTTTTTTGGCCAAGAGACAGAAAATAAAAATCAAAATGCATGGTCAAATTTTACTGTGGTGAAAGACACCACAAAATACTGTCGGTCCATCTTATTTTTAAGCACTTCCTCATGAGTCACCAAGGCAAATGAACAGCAAGTCAGTAAAGTCTACCTGGAAACCAGTGCAAGAACCTGTGTACAGATGCTGTGGGGTGGATGAGACAGGGCTTTAAGAAGGAATGATTTATGTTTCTTACTGTCATAACAGTAGCAGGTTGTGGTTTTGTTACTAGAATCTAGGCTTTTTAATAAACAACCCAACAAACATTTACAGAAGCCCTAAAAAAACCCAAAAAACCCCTAAATGCCAAAACTAGAAAATCTTAGCATAAATGCTTTTGTTCTACTTTTCCAGGTCTAGTTTAAAAACTCATGCTACTAGAATTCAAGCCCATTGATATCTACTTCAGAAAGTAACAGCTTTGGATGGGATTGCCTCACATGAAACAATGCTTTCGATTTAAATGCCAGCTGTGTCTGCCAAGCCCATGCATTCCATGGCAGACTATCTCCTTCAAGAACAGTATTGACTTTCTAAAGAATGTCCTGCTCTTGAACCCAAAAGGGTTACCTCAGTAGGGCCCCTTTTTCTCAAGCAAAAGTGATTCTTAAGGTTCCTGCCAGATGACATTTCCAGCATCATTCCAACAGGCTCTTTTTTTGAGGTAAAATGGATTTGCAACCAAAATGACCAAATCCACCCGTGAGTTCTTATTTTTTCAAAGGTTCAGGACAAGATCAAACAAATGGAGGTTTTCTAATGAAATCCTTAATCAGTACTTTCTTACATATATTGTACAAGTTCTTCAACCAGTTTGACTAAGGTTCCTAAGTGAGCTACGTTACAGTTTACAGAAATGATTTCTTAAGTTTCCTACCAGATGCTGCCATTTTCCGATGGTGGTGTGTAGAGGTTGATTCTGTCACACGTCATCTGCTGGCTTAAGGATAAGATAAGAGCGGCAAAGTACACTGGAAGAAATGGAATGAGTAGTGTCAGATATAAAACCAAAAAATGCTGTCTCATCACGACATGGTACTAATTACACTTTCTTTCCTTTCACTCCACTGCCTCCAATGAGTCTCCCTAAATTCATTCTCTCTTCTTCAACATTCCCCTGATCCATCAAAATCTGCACTTTTGCAATCCATGAGCTGTATCAAGGTGGCATCTTGTGATTCTGGTTTTTGTTAGGTTTGTGTTCTGTATTTAGAAGTGGGAAAGAACTATCTCACTAACAGCCCCACTAATGCTACTACTGCAAGTGCTTTAAAAAAAAACGTAGCAAAGTTTTCATGGCCTTTGCTATTTTCAACCACTAAGTCACTTATTCTAAAGCAGAAAATAACCAGGGAGAAAGATTTCACCAAAAACAGTATGTAGGAGTTTTCCATTTACCATATTTTCTGGACAACTTCAAAATACTTACAGAAAGAGGCTACTGCTGCTGGGTCTAGGGTAAGAAAGCCCCTCAGTGCAACTGATGCTTTTGCCAAATCAGTCCTGATAACAAAACCAAGAGTCATTACCATAGCCCAGTAAGACAATAATACTGTTCTTCCAGCAGTATTCTATTTTTCTTTTACATTTTGCAACCTATTTTTTCTGCCTCTGTTAGAGTGTCTTAAAAAACAACTATATTCCACACACATGGCAATGGTCCTCATTATGCCAAATCCAAGAAAGACTGAAACTAAGGAGGATGTTCCACGGTGTTTACAGCTTTCACACTGTAGATCATTCTGAAACAGGGAGAATGTGGAGAGATCTGTCCCTGCTAATCCTCACCATTCAGTTCAGTGTCCACTCTAACGTAACTGCTTACATTGCTTGCATAAGAAAATATAAATAACTCAGAACTCCTCCCTGCCACTGCTCCAATAAGAAAAAAATCACAATTTTTTCCATAGCACTGACTCTTCCCCTTGCTTAACATGCTGCCATGGAAACTATCTGTAACTAAAAGAAGCATATGTAACATCCATGAATCCAGTTTGTTTATGACCTTTTTTGCACTTTTTTTTTTATTCCCACTCTTAACCTGTAATGCAGAAACCCCAGTTATGCCAGGAAAACTGTCCACACAGCTATGTTTCAAACCTTAGTAGGGAATGAATTCATATGAAAAGTAACTTGGTAGAAACACAAGTTTTCCACTCCTCTTCCCACCTGCCTCCAAAAAACCAGGTCAGCTCTTACATTTGTTTCACTTTCTGATCACACAAACAGTACCTGTTCATTGAAGCAACGTGCACGCAATGGACAGAAATGACTAACAAAGGTCTGGATGCAAAAGTACAGCCTTTCTGTACAGCCAGCCACATGTAAAATCATTCTTTAAGTGTATCACATTAAATCATCAACAGCAGATCAAAAAGTGCCACAGAAAGGAGGAAAGAACATATTGTACCCAAATTACATACACCTTTCAAATACAAATATATTTTACCTGTCAAAGGCTGAGACTGTACTGATAGACAGCAACAAATAGAACAAACTTTGAGCTGGGTATGCTATTGTCTTATATTGTTCAAGCAGGTTAGAAACTGTGGAAAGCTCATTTCCTGCCAAAATGTAGATAACAACGATGTTCCATACAGCATATCCAGCAAGGAAGCCATGGGTAAAGAGTCCCATCACCCTGAATGGAGGAAGGAACATTAGATCACTTTTAGTATCTTGAATAAGTGAAGAACTATAGATAGAAAAGGCCTATGAATCCATCTGTTCAACCCTGCTTTTCAGAGCCCTTCAGAAATTGTTTCTGAGTGCTTTTTCTGATCTAGTTTCAAAACTTCTAAGTGATGGGACTTCTGCTTCTTCACTTAACACACTGCACCAGAACCTGAGCACTTAAAGAAAACAAACATGTTTTGCCTTCGTTACTGCTACAGGAATCAAACACTTTCACTCATTGCTTGTAGCTTCCCAACACCACTGTCCCTTACACTTACAGTGTCCTTGAACTTGTCCTCAAGGCAGTCTTTTCATTATCTTCCTTGCTAAGGAAAAGCTTCCAGATAAAATACACCAGAGAAGAAAATGGCTGTAATCTTCCTATTCTGCATCACAACACAACTATATATTAAAAAAAGCTATAATTTTTTTTGCTATTGTGTGCCAGCTTACTCCCCCAGTCCAATTTCATTTCTCCCTCTTTTTCACCAACCAGAATTTTTCTTTGAGAACTATCTGAATTCAGGAATTTTTATTCTGGTGATATACTTGATGGGTCAGTCTTATTTTCTAATTAATTTATTCACTAGGTCTCTAATGTTTTGGTTATCAGATCAATCTCTTGCTATTCAGATTTTGTCTGAATCTTTGCAATATGACTTAGTTATTCTTTTTATAAGCTGTATTTCACATGTGATGTCTAAACTAGAAATAAATATTGACAACAAATACCAAAAGCTAGAGGACTGATAAACTTTATACCTGTCGCTTCCTGAACCACCGTTTATTACGAATATCCAAAAGAAATAAAGATACACCACAATAATATTAAAAAAGGCCCTAATTTTCAGGGATAAAAAACCCCTAGCCAAATCCCCAAACCAGATTTCTCCTTTTTTACATCAGAACATTTATCTTTCACCTGAAACTTCGGTGCACTGAGAGGGCAACATCTCTGGTAGTCCATGAAGCCTTCACATCCAGAAGCACATTGATATTTTCAGTGGTTTTAATCAATTCTGCACGGTCAGCTGCCTGAAAACACCCTGAAAGGAACAGGAAATTAGTTTTAGAGAGTACTATTACCTTTCACCATCACTTCTACATTAATAGCTGTAAGCATTGTTAAAAAGCTGTAAGCATCAGAAGTTCCATCAAAAACTATCTTCTCCCCACTTCCTACCCTTTGTCATCTTACACTGACACCAGGATGTCTCTGTCAGAATGATGCATCCTGGTGGGTGTGCAAAGCACATCTGGAAATTACACAGTGTACCTTGGTACCAAAAAACCCCCAAAAGTCCAAAACAGCAGAAAACCCCAAATACCCATCAAAACACTTCCACTTGAATGACTTTTTATAAATAATAATTTCTTCTCAAGGTACTGTGACAGTATTAAGTCAAATAAGCTCAGCTAGGTACTTTGAAACAGGCTGCTTTGTACAAACCATGGCATTGAAACATTCAACCAAATATGCCAACAGCGCAACATTAACACTGAGTGTTGAAAAATTATCATGTACATTTATTTCCAAACACTTCTGGAAAACTTTTTTAAGATTCTTCCCAATATTACAGTATTTGGATTTTAAATACAATAATATGTCCTCTAATTGCAAGAATGTCCTTAAGTTACTTAAATCACAAGATGAACTCACGATTTTTTTCAACAAACACTTTGCTAACAGGCTGGCTAATTCCAGTGGGAGCAGCAAACACAGGCTGCTGATCTGGGCTCTTTCTGTGCTCATCTTCAATGATGTCTTCCTCCTCCACTTCCAGCTCATTGGAACCCTGCATTTCGGCTGGCCGAGGTTTCCTGTCAGCACACAACCAACAGTGGGGTAGAGAAAGAATAGGAAGTGAAATGTAAAACCTAAAGGCTCCTAAGAACATTTAACTTGTCTAACTTGACAAGAAACCATCAGGCTACTGACCTGTATAACATTACTCCATATATAATTTTAAGGGCTGAAGTTCTCACGGAGTTAATTAACTAAAACCATAAATCTCACATCAAGAGATTAACATTAGAACAAATTAGAACAATTGGGGAAAAATTTGATAACTGTCATAAAATGAAGAAAATAAGAATGAAAGAAAGTGGTGACACATGCTAATTTTTTCATATATATGACTGAACTATTAGGCTCATGAAAACGTATTCAGAACTGTAATGCATGCAGGTATGCATAAAAATTAACGAGTGAAGAAAGAGGGGTCTTAACCCTGGGAAAGAACTGCACAAAGGCTGAATGGCACTGTGGGCTTCAAGATTTTATTTGTTTGTAATGTGACAATGTAAACTACTACACAGCCACATTCACTGTCACAGTTATCCCATATTATGAGCTGTACTAGTTTTGTCTCACTTTGTTTTTTTTCTGTGTTTGCGGATCACTGTTTCTTCAGCTTCAGGGACATCCATACCATTTCCATTCTGAAATAGGGGTGCAACATTTTGCTGGGTAAAAGAGGTCTCAGACTCTGAAGATTTAAAAGAAAAAAAGAAAAAACAACATGAAAGTTTCAGAGCTTTCATAAAAGTGGCAATATATTCACTTAAATACATAAATAGTTATTATATAAACAGAGGGGCAAAAAGAGTAATGATCATCTGAGCTTTGCATTATGTATTTTATCACTTCTAGAACTGTACTGCTATTGTTTTCATGGAGGTTTGTCCCCTATGAAGTCTGAAATCAGAAACTGAGACTNGCCAAAATACACATTGGCCAATCATATTTCTGTGTTACCAGGTTTTATTCAGTGCTCTTTCCAATCTACAATTATTTCACACACCAGCAGGTACTTTCTTCTTCTTGCGTTTCCTCTGTGGAGGGACATCCGGAGGTTCAGGAGTTAAGGGCTCACTGCTTTCCGACTGCCGACGAACCGCTGCTTGGACAATGCCATCTAAACACCAGATAAAAAGATCCAGCAACCTCAATTCAGGGCCACTGAGAAACAGGCAACAAAAAGCTGCCTTTTACTACACTGTGCAAATGCCTGTATTTGCCCACCTGAGCTATAACTGAGATGAAAGGCATTGGCTGGGAAACGTAAGAGCTGGGAATCAAATACGCAAAGTAGGAACATAGAAGGGTGACAGCTAACAACCCTCCTTTCACCCTAACAATTTCATGCTCAAGAGGGAATTAAGTATCCAAGAAGTAGCCCAAGTCCCATTTGGACACTGAGCAGAGGCATGACTGAAAGAAATCCAACACAGTGCAGAACCGTTTATTTCTCCTTTCTACTTGCAAGAATTGTAATGCAAGGGACAAGAAAAAATTAACAGTTTGTTACAAAGTGACCCACACAGATAATGTGCTAAGGCAACATAGCATCACGTCAAAGGAAAATTTAAATGCTAAACATACACCACAAGAATAAAGAGCAGAAAAACAACACTGAAGGATGTTTACTCCAGTTGGAGAGAGAAGGGGACTATTATACTTCAGAGGACTACGTTTCCACAAGAGGTTAACATGAACTCATCAAAATATTCTAGCAGCAATAGCATCAATTTGCATGATCAGAAGCAGAAGACAAAGTTACTTCTCTGTATCACATCACATCTGGTTTTTTATAGCTCTTTCAAGGGCTCCCATTTTTATGAGAAGAACTGAACCTATCTTTGTTTCCACTTCAAGCTCAGGTTTACCCACCTTTCATAAAGCTTTACTGTGCTAAAATGCAAAATTAACCAGCAAAGTAATGGCAAAAGTCAAGGTGTACTTTGCACCACCATTCAGCTCATTGAAAACAACAGTAAACAAAACTTAATCCTTGGGAAATCCTGCTAGCAACAACTCTACTTGTTGCACTTATAGGTCTTTCAGTGAGGCCTCGCTGTACACTTTTAAGCAAATAAAGGAGGTTTACTCATCAAATTTTTATATGGACCCGAGTCAACTGGTTACAGAAATCCATTAGATTCTACAAACATGTTCTGCTTTATCAAAATAGGTCAGACTCATAATCTTGCTTAAAACAGTATGTTTGTTTTGCAGATTTGCTTCTTTAAAAATACTAAGCTCTGATGTTACTCATCTTTTAGACGCTTAACTCTTTGCTGATATCGAATGATTAATTTGTGACTTTATTTGGCCTGAAAGTGAGCCAAATTGTTAAATGAGTTTTATCTTAGTTAATTCAAAATTTCAAACTCTTAACACATTCAATATAAGCATTTTACATCTGGAAATGAGTATTTAATGAAATATGCAAAAAAATTTACAAAGGTAAAAAAACAGCAGGAATAACGGAACAGTTTTCAGTCCTGGTAGGACCTTACCTAATGGAGTCTTTCCTTTGGGTTTCCTTTTTTTGGGACGACTGAGTGGAATTTCATCTGCATAACATAAAACAGAAGTATGGGTGCACAGCAAGGAGAAACCTCCTTTTCCTTTTTTAACAGCCATTCTATTGCAAGTTAAGAAATAGATTCTTTTTTACAAATTATTACATCCTTCAACTTTTACAGGTAAGGTGACAATTCACCAGTTCACACAAGGAGGAGGAGTGCAGAAGATGGTAAGAAAACAGGGTAAGGAATCTGTTTTATGTGCAGCAGAGGCCAAATACACACATTCATGTGTTTTTGGTGAAAAACAGAAATACTCTCAATAATGCTCTGAAAAATACTTATTGTTTAAAGCACAGTGGCAACATTTCACTTACCTTGATGGAAATAGCAAACAGTAAAGAGATCAAATTAAAATGACAGTTCTAGCAACGGCAGCACAGGTATCCATGCAGTTTAAATAATCAGACTGCATTTAGGAAAAATGTAAGGCTCTAACTTTAAAGAGTCAACGAGTGGCACCAAAAGGAGCTATCAATGTTTATAATTTTCTTTAATAACTCACCTTGGTTTCCACTTCGCAAGAAAAGGTGTTGACAAGCAGTGCGAAAGGACAAAGATGAGAAAAAAGTTAATTTTGAATCGATTGCAATTCACAACAGTGACATTCACACTGCTGCTTTGTGATTCCTTCCCTTATCCCCACTCCTCTTTAGGAGTTGTGTACAACAGGGTTAATGGGACGAAGCAATTGTCAAGACTCAACACTTTGTTGGTGACTATGCACAGTTTCTTGATTGGCCGGCTGTGGATCAGATTAAGAGCTTTAATCGCCTGGCTAATTAAAACTTGTCTTACTGCCTGATATGTAACAAACCAACAAAAGTTATGAAACATTTCAGTCCAGACATTACTAAAAAGACATTATATGTCATCAATCACAAACATCACATTTACTTTACTTTTACATAATTTTACAAACATTACATTTACTTTGAAGGAATTTTAAAGTACTGTGTCATAACAACTATATAATTGTCTTTCCTTCCACACTGAAAAAAAGCCCAATTTTTTCCATATGCTACATTGAACTAGTAGACACCTATATCTCTATTCAAGAATATCTAGTATAATTTCAGGAATTCCTGTTCTGAAGGATTTGTGATTCAAATAAACTAAAGAATATAAAATAAAGATGGGAGGAGGAAGAGATTGAAAAGGACATTAAAACTGGAATATTTGTCTGAAACTGTTTAAAGGGTTTCTCTCAGAGTATTAAAACTGAAGTAATACAGTAAAATTTTTTGGCCTCTGTAAAACTTTAAAATGCTTCACATTCCTTGTAAAGCATTCTGGGACAACAAATTAGCAAGAGAAACAATTATTTTTTAAACTATTATGACTACTCAGATGTTTAATAAACTTATTTTTCTTATTGTCATTACTTTTAAAATAACAGCACCATGATTAGTTCCACAGAATGCACTGATTTTACCTTGGCACTGGAGGGAGGGCACGAGGTGGGCACTGAAAGACAACAGAAAGACAAAAGTCAACGTCTGTCAGCATAAAACCACCTCTCAGAAAACAGCTGCTTCCAGACCTGGTTGAGAACACGAGGTATGTTTTGCTTCATATGCCCCCCTAAATAGCTAATCATTCCTTATGGAGATGTTACATAAAAGCAACATCTAAACATGCTGGAATAACATGCCTTTCGCAGAGTTGTGACGGGCACTGCATTAGGGATGTGCGCCTAATATCTGTGTGTGAGGCACAGCTTGCATTTCAACTTCAATTGAGTAATTTTCACTTTTTATGAGAGGCACTGCTTTCATTAGAAAGCTTGTCATTCTACCTAAGTATCAAAATACTGCAAAAATTTATGCATTCAATATACTTGCACAGTGTACAGCATGAGCCCAGTATTTTCTATTAATGAAGGTGTAAACTCTGAACAATGATAAAAACAATAAAAGGAAATAAGCTTATGAAAATACTTTAAAATATTATGAAATACTAATTTTTATATAATTTTGAAAGTATTTACCAGCAGGACATACACAACTAAAGTCTAGAATTATCTCCTGAATAATTAATAATAATTATAACCTGAAACTAAACTCATACTTTTTCTCATCTAGAAAATGTAGGCACTTAACTTCAGATTTTGTACTACACAGTTGTATTGAAAGAGTATAGATAAATAAATACTTCCCATGCTCAAAAAAATTCAATTGGTATCAGAAATAAAAAGAGCTGTAAGACCCATAAGACTTAAGGATCCACACACTTACCACTTGTTTCTTTCCCATATCATTTGAAGCTGTTCCCTGAAAGAGGCACTGTGAACTGGTCTATGCTCCCTCACACTGCTCACATTGAACCTCAGTTAATTCTGAACTAAAAATAAACTTCAGGCAGCCAGGATTAGCTGGACGTGAACCTTCCTGCCCCTGGGTTAGCACCCAGCACTACTCCCACTCGAAACAAGAGCAGTTTGTTCCATGGCACCAAATGTTACTTGCACTAAAAATCCTGTAACTCCACATGCTGGTACAGGCTCCTGTAAGCAAGTTTGACTTTGGTTTATTTACCCAAAGCAAATGAGACACCTCGTGCAAGGAAGGGTTTGCGGGATTAGGCCTCAAATCTCTCACTTGGATTTTGGCCATGCAGAGGACTGACAGCAAGTGCCATTATACAGGTAGGGAACTGCACACCCTAAGCAGCACCCAGGACTGGTCACACCAAACAGGTGCATTGTACAAAAAAATATCAAGATCAGAGCTCATTACTTTTACTGTTTCCAACATTCTTGTAGCAGAAAATATTAGATGTTTAGGATACTTGATGTTTTAAAAATCAAAGAGCCAAGAAACCCATAAAAACAAACAAACCAACTAAACCCACAAACTTTTTATACAGCATTCACTGCCTGTGCAGTCATATGTTTGTATTCTGTAGTATGTATTTTATTCGCTTCTAAGAAACAGCTGAAAAGTGAATTGGTTTCTTTCACAATTTATTCTTTGCAGCAAAGGAAACTACATGCAAGCAGGCAGTGGTGAACACTCATCTGTCCCATCTGTGTGACAGTCTCCAACCCCGCTATCCAGATACCAGCTTCGGTCTATGTGCAGTTTCTCAGAATGTGAAGTAACTCGCTCCAGGCTTCACAGAAAGGGTGAGTTGAGGACAGGTTTCCAGTAACATTTTAGTAGTGACAGAAGCGCTGCTGAGTGGTCTAACGTAGCCATGGTGCCCTTAAAGCCAAAACTCCCACAAACCAGGCAGCCGCTGCCCCAGTGCGACCCCGTGTTTGCACACGTGAGCCAGGCCACAGGATGGTGGGGGGAACCAAACCGCCCAAGCCCCGGGGTGTCCATGACAGTACGCAGAGCAACGGTTTTAAAGCCCAAAGTCTTTAAAAACACTTCAGCAGCGTTTACAGATTTAAAGCTTTAACTTTTGAGAGATTTGTATAAAAATACGAAAACATGAGGAAATGCTTGCTTGCCACCCCAGCCAAGGTGTGCAGAAACGCGCGACCCTGCATGCACCAACACGCCCTCCCGCGGCACCGCCGCCACCCCAGCGGAGCGGGGATGCAGGAGCCGCGCTACCAGGGTGCTCCGCTCTCACATCGCGCTTCCGCTCCGTCTCCCTGGCGGCAGCTGCTGCCGCCCAGGGCTCCGCTACATCCCTTCAGCAACAGCGCTCAGCTCGGACAAGCTCCCGCCTCCCGGGGTCCGCACCCGGGTATCCCGCGCTGCAGCCGCACGGGCCCATTCGCCGCCTCCCGCCCGCC